>CM051709.1:14439324-15026824 GCA_028022725.1 Lycodopsis pacificus
TTTATTTTTTTTTCCACAATTTCTTGATGGCTTCCTTGGTTATACTTAAAGACATGGAGCTTCATAAGTGGACCCTAAGGGATGATATTCAGTAAGATGTGCTTTTAATAATGCATGACACAGAGGCAGGAGCCCTTCAAGAACTGCCAGGTTTTCAAGACAATGAAAATGGTCTCTTTTACAGTCTTCCTTTAACTAAGAGAACTGCTTACATAGCTGACAATTTGAGTAAGAGATGGTTTTTTCATCAAGTTTAATACATTTATAGTACCAGTCATCAAATTTGAAAAGAATGGACTTAATGTACAAACTCCACTTTTCTGACTCACACAAACGTCTGCAAGGCAATTTACAAGATATCCACAAATTAAAAATGCATCCAAAGTCATGAATATGTCCTTCACACATGCTTTATCAAATGTGTAAGTCAGACATTGTGAAATATGAATCACACAAAGCCACAAATGATCAAGCTCACTGTTTCTACACTGTGGCAGCCTGTCAATGCAATCTCTAGTTGTTAATTGTGTTAAATCATAATTAAGAAGACAATGGCGGTGCAAATTTGGCGGCGGCTCCAGGGTTGTGAAAAGACTTGAGAATCTGTATAACGAGCACTCCTGTGCAATAAATAAAATTCAGGCAGTGGTATTGTTCTGGCCTTCTGGAATCAAAGTAATCGAAATACCGAGCTTCCTCTCTGACTGCAAGCCCTGAATTGCAGATCCATTATTGTCTCCCACAGCACCAAAGAAATACGAATATCAAAAGAATTAATTGGTTTTAGGAAAGTTTTTGTCATAAAAGGGACATAAGAAATGTGTGTGTGTTGTACTTTACGATCACTACGCCTGTATAATATGCGTGGTCTGTCTGCCACGCTTGTATTTGGACGACATAACCACCCAGATGCCAGACTTTCTCCGGAATGGATCGATGCAAACAGCTCGCTGTTGCAATCACAGGTGCCGCAAGGACAGACAGCCTCTCTCTCTCTCTCTCTCTCTCTCTCTCTCTCTCTCTCTCTCTCTCTCTCTCTCTCTCTCTCTCTCTCTCTCTCTCCTCTCTCTCTCTCTCTCTCTCTCTCTTCTCTCTCTCTCTCTCTCTCTCTCTCTCTCTCTCTCTCTCTCTCTCTCTCTCTCTCTCTCTCTCTCTCTCTCTCTCTCTCTCTCTCTCTCTCTCTCTCTCTCAAAATGATCTGCCATCTCTCTCTCTCTCAAAATGATCTGCCACTCAGAACAAGAGTCTGCACTACAGGCGGCCGCTGGCATCGATTTATCAGCGCTGGGCTCATCCAAAATATTGTCTCTCCTTCTGGCAGGCAGCAAATCAAAACAAACAAGAGGACAAATGGAGAGCAAGAAGGGAAAAAAAAAAAGGGAGGCGAGAGAACAAAGAGGAAAAACAGTGGGCCTCATTTTGCCAACCTCTTCAATCAGGTGAAGAGATAAGCGGAGAGCTACAGTGAAAGGCTCAAATAAAAAAGCCAGAGAATCTTCACTTACGAGATCTCCGCTGCAGAGTTTAGGCCCCTTGACATTCTACTCTGTGCATGAATCCCTTTCACACTGCATTCATCTCTGAGCGATACCTTTTCCTCCTATGATGACCCTCCAACTCTGATTATCTCTCCGCCTTCAATTTCTCTCTCGCTCCTTGCCTGCCATCACTCCCTCTTCTTCCTCCACGTGAACTCCCATTCTTCATATTAGTTTGCTCTCTCCTGAGCCAGTCTCCTCCATCACGTCTATCTCCTTTCCAGCTGTCACCTCCCAACTGCGCAAAACATTCTACATACACATCAGAATACCTTTAAAGATCTGTGGCGGGGGATTTACAGCGTTCGTACATTTAAATGACATTTATGTGGAATTGTTTATACATTTTCCAGCCACTTCGGATTTTGAAACAACCCTGAAAGGAGTATTTTTATACGAGTTTCATTCCTGCGCCGGTCGCCTCGATATGCAGCGGTCTCGCCCGGCTGAGCCGGTGCCGGTGGCCTTGCAGACAGCTAGCTGTGCCCATTACCTAAGCACGTCTGGCTGGGGTGAGCTAAATTAGGGGAGGAATGAATAAGGCTTCTTGACTGTGAGCGCCCGGCCACCTACCTATAAATCACTTGCTAACTCCTCACAGCAATCCCCCCCCCCCCCCGTGTCAAAACGTCTCTGACCCAACCAGAGTTCCACTGTTGCTCCCCCCTCGCCCCTCCTCCCTCTCTCCTTTCTCCCTCACTGTCTGTCTCTTTCTTTATCTCTGCTCCACTCGCAGTCTTAGTTTTGGCCTATTCCTTGAATTTCTCCCACTCCACCTCCTACGTTCTGGTCCTCCTGCTGCTTGTACCGGAGCGTGTAAATCAGGGGTCTCTAACTGGCGGACCGCGGTCCGGATCCGGACCCAGACGCAGTTGCATCCGGACCCAGGACCTAAAATCGGTATTTCGGAATGATACATATTAGGCAGCGAGTTTGTAATTTAACACGGCGCATCTCATTCCAGCCGTTACGGTACTTGTTCAGCTGTGCAAGACACACCGACCAATGCGCTGTAAATCACATCACGTGCTAAAGCTCAGCCATCAAATAGGAGTATTCTGACTCGAGGGAGGTTTACACACACCGGGACACATGGGGGAGAGACGAGGAAAAAGAAAGAACAGCAGGAAAATTGCGCTGATCAGAGAAGTTTATCTCACATTGACGTTCTCCAAAAAGAGAAACATGTTCAGAGAGAATATCATTTAAAAGCAAGAATGAACAGAATCTTATATGTTAATTCTTACCACAGGCAGTTATAATTCCAGCATGTCTCATATGTCCAGAAACCGTAACTATTGATAAAAGCGGTAAATGAAGCGCACTACCAGACAAAGCACAACTCTTTTGAACAAACGTACCCACTCACATCTGAAATGAAGACACAGTATGATCAGAGTCCTGACACATGAATTCACTGTCCAACAATGATGTTAACAGAGAGAATAGAGCTGAAACAATGTGGGTTTTAATAGCCCACAGATAAAGTCCTTGCTCACTAATTATCTTTTTAGAAGACAAAATATAATATTGTGACTTTTTGATTGACATCACTTCACACCTGAATGAACTGAATTTAAAGCTGCAGGACAATTCAGTGAAATTAGTTTTTCTAAATGAATTACTTTATTTTAAGATGGACATTTTTGAAAAGCTTTCTGTTGTATCAGTTATTCTTTAATCCAGACATTATTGTACTTGAAATGAGAAGAACATTTATTTATGTATTTCTATGTATTATTTATAATCCATCCAGTTAAATATGTGAACTGAGAATAATAATTGTTAAAATATAATTGATGTGTACTTTCTTTATTTGATTTGACAGTTGTTGACGACACAGAGACGTTACTACTACTAGACTTCTTGAATATATATATATATATATATATATATATATATATATTATATATATATATATATATAATATATATATATAGCACTAAATAGCGCAAGTTAGATATTATTGTAATGTTCCGGACCTTTGCCCGAGGAGATTTTCTCAAGCTGGACCTTTTGGAATTTTAGTTGAAGACCCCTGGTGTAAATGAACAAAGAAGGCGGTCCGGGTTTGCAAACCTAACTGAACTGTTGGGTGTGAGCAAGCGCACCTGAGATGGAGGAAGGTTGTATCCTTAAAGTTTCAGGAGAAAATGTGCAGCACTATTTGCCATCCGTGATTATTTATTGAGCTTCTTCTTCTTCGACGCCAATTTGTTCACAGTGTTTATTCCACACGGCCTATTACAATAGAAAAACATGTGATGAGCCAAAATGGTTTGGGACTAAATACCTTGGTTCTAAATGGCGGTATTTGATGAGATTAGATTAAACTCTAATGATTCCTGCGGGGGAAAAACTGGGTCTTTACCGGAGAATAGAATAGTTACAGGGTGGAAATAAATACACAAAGAGCTAATAGAGGACATAAAATATCTGGCTGACAACTGCAACCAATAGAATATACTGTTCATAACATCATCAACATAAATGACTAAATACATTCACATACAAATCATCACAACACCGACAACAATCCCTATTTGCCTGATGTATTGACAGCAAACCTATCAAGACTATAATGCGATTATAGTCTATCCAACAATGTGACTCGTGAGTAAGTGAATGGCTCATAGATCTGAATGCGTTTGGACAGAAACATAACTGAACATATATTGCACTGAAAATCATCTTAATAGGGCCGACCGCATCGGAAAATTGCAACAAAGCTTGTTCCGTTAAACTATGCAGTTGTATCCCAACTACACTGGGACATTATCAGTAGGTTGCCCCACTTTCTCCTGCCAAAGTACCAAATGTCAGAGCATCTTGAAGCGAGACAAGAACGTGGACTAGTCCAACAGGCCAGAGTTCACCGGTTCACGTCTGGCAGCCAGGCAGCAGTGATGAGAATCTGCAGAGTAATTTGCAGTCTGAGTCAGGGCATTAGTTTCCATTTCCAAATGGAATACTCCCCGCAGTTCATCCGTACACTCGGAGCAGCCCAGACTTTTGTAATGAGGCGATAATGGAAAAGGAACCGGATGAATCTCCCTCTCTTTTAACCCCCCCTCCTCCACCATGTGCACACACATGCACATACTTCCATGCACAGGAGAGTGACAGAGTAGATGACGGTAAGGAGGGAGGTCAGAGACGGATGGATGCGTTGGGTCTTGGAGGGCGATATAAATGGAGAGGCAGACAGTGGGAGAAAGGAAGACCCATCATCCAGTGCAATTACAGCCCACAGAATGACAGCACACTTTGTGTGTGTTATTTGTGTCTTGGCGCACGCATGTACAGTTTTTTTTTGCGAGTGCAGGTGGATGAGTAACGAAAGAGCACAGCCCTCTCCATCTGGATGAGTCATCAATATCTTTGGGGTGGACAGGGCTAATTGCAACACTTCACCGGTAACAAATGCTCCGTTAACGCCACTCATGAAGAGGTCTGACAACTGCATAATGAGAGTGAATGGACACTGCCATCGCCTTGGGAGCAAGAGAGATGTGTTGTAATTATGTCACTGGTTTATGGCCTTATTCACCTTCCAACACGACGTCCTCAGTTGGACACATCAGTCCAAAACAAACTGTGTGTAACCCTACTGTTCTTCACATTTGGCGTGAATACTTTGCAAGCACACAGGTACACAGATGGCAGGAGGCAGGTGCCATCCATACCGGCAACCCACAATCTGTCTTATTTCAGAAACAATCAGGCAGAGAGAGGTGGAGGGAAAAAAAGAGTTAAGTCACAATCGAGCATTCACTCCACGGAGGTCTACTGAATCCTAGAATGGAGCGGAGCTAAACTGTCCCAATAACTTTGATGTGGACTTAATGAAAGGCTCTAAATCCGCCTGGCAATCACGTCGCCTTAAGACCCTCAATCGTCGGCCTGGAGGACTCTACCTGCGCACATCTGGGGGTAACTACATCAAAAGGTGATGGGGAAGGGGCCTGCAGTGGCTCATTGGTATGAGCAGAGGGGTCTGTTCAGCTGCATTAAGCCCCAGCAAGTTCGTTAAGCAGCGTGAGAGGGGAAGGACGAACAGAGGCGCAGATAAGACTGCCTTGATCAACGTAGATGAATGTTCTGCACCGCTGCATGAGAGGCTACAGGGATAAAAGTCGGAGGGGAATTAATGTATGTGCATTATAGGAGTGTGCATGCAAGTGTATGTGTGGGCACAAAGAGGGAGAAAAAGGGAACGTGGAAACAGAATTCAAGAGAAGAATTCCAGAGTGTATGAGCGTGTGTGTGCAACACGAGGGGATGTATACAGATGCACAGAAAGTATGAACGTAGGTGTGCGAGTCTCCATAAATTAAAAGACGAGCACATTGCTGTACATCTCCCATGCCTCCATCCCAAAGCGCTATCATCTCCCTAAATGAGAACACCTTGGAAAATGAAGGAGGGTGCCGGGGGAGCAGGGAGAAAAGAAACATATCTAAAGGAGCCTTGGAATGTGTACACAAAAGCACCAGAGAGGGAGAACGTGTGTGTGTATGTGCGGAGGAAATGAAGGAGGCACATCCATCTTTAATATACTTGATTTGTGCCCAAATCTCAAAGACAGATGCTAGAATATCATCTGAATGCATTCGGGTGCCGACTGGCCTGGCAGGCGAGCGGGCTGGCACTTGCTGCCGGCCAAGCACAAGTCCCCCGTCCTGATCACATTGTTTGATTCCACTCCATCAGCCAGCTACATTGCAAATGTGTTTTTTTGTTGTTTTTGTTTTACTGGAATTTCTTTTCTTTCTTTGAAACAACAACACTGTTTTGTTGGTTCGCTTTCTCCCCCTACTGAGGTAAAATGTGCTTAAGGAAGCAATATTGAGATGTAGAGATTAATACACGTGTAGCCAGCTGAGTGTACCGGTTGTCTTTGCAAAGAGTAATAGAGCAATTCTGCAAGGACAACAAAAAAAAAAGTATCAGAATCAGTATCAGAGTATGTGAAAGAGAAGACATTTTCTGAGAGAATGATAGATCACAAAGCATTATGCATAACGACACACTGAGAATCATCACTTGAAAAAAAAAAAATAGAAATAACTTCAATGGGCCAAATTGTAAGGACAACAGAGAGGCCAATGCATCACCTTGAGTATGACTAATCGAAAAAGATCTGACAAACGATATTCTCTGCCGGTATTCTTAGTTCTACAGGATGGAATTAAGAAATACTCTGCAGGTTTGACTAGTTTTTCCAAGTCTTTCCTTCAAGGCTTCAATGACATATAAGGAACATAAGAATGAGATTCATTGTGCAGTCAATAAGTTATTGCACACTGGATTGTTAAACAAAAAATATAGGGAGGTTATTAGGGTGCAGCCTGGGTAAATCTTGGTAACGGGTTTACTGGTGCGCAAATAACAGGCAGAGCATGTAACAGCAGGGAAAAATGCAAACAAAAACATCTGCTATTATTCAATTCCCAGTTGTGGCATATCTTGACCTGATGAAAGAGAAATGAATAAATCATGCTCCATTAAATGTCATTAGGCCTGTTAGCAAAATATAATTCCACTAAAGTTCAGCGCCAGTTTACAAATTGAATGTAATTGCCCAGAATGCAAATGGTCTGGGCTGTTATTTGTGTGTTTTGTGTGACATCAAACAAGAGAAGAGTGCTCTGTGTGTGTGAGAGTGAGAGTGAGAGAGAGAGAGAGAGAGAAAAATTAAATATGAGAGTGAAGGAAAAAGCAGCAGCATAATGGGCAGCACTTACTCCTCACTGTTTTCATTCAGAAGTCTGAGATGCTACAACGTCGGGGAATTATCAATTGTCAAGGCTTTAAAAACTGATGGTTTGATTTCAGGAAAAAAAACAGAGGCGAGATGGGGGGAAATGTAATTACCCAGCGAGAGCTGTGTGGGAGTTTTACCGTTTGATAATTATGCCTTAAAGGCACGCTAAGCTTTTCCTGAGCTATCTGTATAAAACTCCACAGAGACATAGAAGTAGAAGAGAGGTCACCCAGCTTCAGGAGGGAAAAGGTGGGAGGGGGGCGGAGATAAATGTGAAGGAGAGCAAGGATCAGATAAGTGCAGACTTGTCGGGCAGCTGAGAACACGTACGGCAGACAGAACAATAGGAAATAAAACAATACATCACGGCAGCACATCTTGGAGCACAAGTTATTGCCTCGCTAAGTCACAAAAATGTATCGACTTGTAATACGTTCCATAAAAGATAATGTCGGATTTTTGTCTGTTTCGGGGACGGGGCTTCAAAGCGTGCAGCATTTGGGAAATTTATGACTGAAACATTTGATATTTCCCCAGGTCTCTTGACCATGCCATCTGTCTCTGTTATGGACGTGCAAGCACTCACACGCATGCACACCAGACACAGATATTCTATTTAGCGCAGCTCTGCCTTTGCTTCGCCCAAACGCAAATAGTAAGCCCCAATCTGTGCGTCCAGACACTCAATTTACCACAATACCGCCTTGTCCATAGAATTCTCCAGTACGAACTGGTAGTTTGAAAGCCTAACCTTCTGGCACGGCTGATAATAACTAATTTGACAAAAGGATAAACATTCAAATCCAAACGAAAACAAATATGGAAGAAAAAGACAGAGAGGGTCAGGTCTGTATACGCCCGACTGTGACTTTTCAGAGTTCAAAACTCTTCCAAAGTTTTGAACTCCAAAAGTTTCCAGAGTTCCAAAACTCTGGAAACTCTCCAAATCTTTTTTTTTTAAATGCAAAAATCCAAGGTGTTCCCATGGTCTCTCTTCACGAGCTTAAAAGAACATCGCATTAACCCGAAGCAACTCGTTTTCATGTCACAGCTGAAGCCGCTTCCACTTTCTTTTTTACCCACTCCCAAAAACAGGCTAAATAAGATTTGCCTTGATTCGTCACTGCTGGTATCTTTAAATCGTAGCCCTGGTAATACCCATTTATCTCCGGGGGGCAGTTCAAGTCCCGTGTAAACCCACGTTGCCTCCCTAGTGCACAGAATCACCAGCTTAACTTCTTTATCAGCAGCATTAATCTTGGTGATACACTCTTTCTAATTAATGCAGGATTGCCCATGTGCCGTAAACATGAGTGGAGGTGGGTGAGGGAGACTCGCTGACCTGGTGCACACAGATGCACGGACACAAAGACACAAAGGGTTCAATAAGCTGCGGGTATAAACAATGCTACGTACAGAATGAATGTAATTGCTCATCCATAATTCTCCTACTTTGACTGAGACTGTACCAAGGGTCACCCACAGGCCATGTGGGTGAAATGAGACCTGGGCTGTTACGCGTCCGTGGATGTGTGTGCTACTCCGCTGCGTCACTCTTTTGAGTGTTTCTCCATTTGCTTGCAGGACGCCGTTCTATTACGCCAGAGAGCCAATTAGCGTCCCTCAGTTTGACAGCCGTCTCGTCGGGACCAGCGCGCTCATACATGTTAATTGCGGTGTTTAACGGCCACTGAGGTTTTCGGCTGCCTCATTACAGCAAGAACATGCGCCTAACCACCAGGGGGGCTGATGTGGCAAAAATCTCAAAGCCAGCCGCCCACTCTCCTCTGTCACTATGCCTCTCAGTTACTCCTTCTCTCCGTGTCTTACTATTTGCCTACCTCCTTCCTACCGCAGTGTTGGTGAGTAACAGCCCTAAAGAGTAACCTCCCAGTGAAGGCTGATCTACCGTAATGAAAGGAGGGAGTAAGCCACCACTTAGAAAACAAATGCTGCGTTCAGGTCACCAGGGAACAATCGTATGAGAGACTTGACCAATTCAAAGCAGCAGCTGGTAATGAAGTATCGATACAGATCCTCCGACAAAACACCGGATATATATTCTGTCACACTTTGGAGATCTTGGTAAGAAAACAGATGAGTGCGATCAAGCTGAGCTGATAGCTATGCCCCATATTGGCAGGAAACGCATGCAACATCAGCAAAATGCTGCAATAGTGTAGAGCGAGCAGAGGGACAATGGCGAGAACATATTTTGGGGACGCAGCGGCAACAAAGACTGCTTTTAAAAGAGAGTAGAAACAAATTGTAAAAAAAAGAAAAGAAATCTGTATCACCTCTATACATCAGACAAGCGGTGAACTGAAGAGAATTCAGAAAAGGGGGAAGAAGAATGAAGTGGGGGGGGGGGGTTCAAATAAGATATAATCTGCAGTGAGGTCATTTTCTTATCCAATCCATTTTTAAGTCAGTCACATTTCAAGTCTCAGAAAATGAACAGAACTGTACCATTCGGAGTCCAAGAGCGTGTTGCCTGGGTAATACGCAATGCTCGCTTGTTACAAGCCCAGCAACAGAGCTATAAAAAAAACTTTGTTTCACAGAGGGAATAATGGACGGAAGCAAATACAATCTTTTAAACGGTGATGAACAGTTTCACAGGCGGTGAAAGTTTCCGTTGGGGAAGCTGCCTCGATCTGACCTGCACAGAGTAGTCCACCTTTTGTCAGATGAGAGAACCGTGATCCTGGACCCGGCACGGCCTGATTATTGTCTTGACTGCATCGCACCCGGGCTTTAAATCACCCCAGTGCACATTCGAGGTGAGGATCTGACAAAGCCAGAAGGACAACATCATTGGGAAACAGCCGGGATGCCACTTTAATGTCATCCAGCTGGACACTGTCCAGTCCTTGGCTGCATTTTGATATCCTCTGCATAAACATTAGCAAACATAAAAGGTGGCGAGGGGCACACCCTTGCCCAGTGCCCATAACGAATGCAACAGCAACCTGCACCTCGTTCTCCTCAGGGACCGAGGTCCTCCGACACAAAACCCATGTCAACTTATTTCAAATGATATCTCATGTGAGGTGAGAGAATAAAAGTTTTCTGAAAAGAATCAGACTTTTCCACTTGTTTGTGTTATTAAAAGAAAAAAAAAATATATATATATATATAATTTGCTAATTAAATTGGATGGAGAAAAAAAACGAGGAATTGATTTTGCAAATTCTTTGCTGTTGAAAAAGAGAAATAGAGGGAAGGAATGAGAGACATGGAGGAAGAGAGAAAGACCTAGAGCACTGAGGGGAAGGTCAGAGAAACGCAGGCAGATGTTAGGAGATGTCCCAAAAGTATTCTCTTTTGCTGCAGTGTGTGATTCTGTCAGACCAAGCAGAGAAGGATAGAGAGAAGTAGAGAGAGCGAGAGAGCACAACAATAACAGACACACACGAGAAATACTCAAAAGGAGGCAGAGCTCAGCTATCAATGAAGTGCACGCATTTATGCTAATTTGGCTTTTAGATGTAAATACATTTGCATATCTGTTTATATATATATATATATACGGGCGCAAACACGGGTTAGTCACACAAACGCAGACACAAAGAGCTGCCTCATTTGCATCACGTTATCATCTCCCTGTCATTGCTCAACCGGCTGTGTGCTCCTGGCCCAGTCAAGGAACTTTGGGAGGATTGCGCAAGACATTTGTTGCTGTATCCTTTCACTCTGCTGCTTATAATACAGAATGCGTCTCTCACTGCCTCCAGACTGCCACAGCAACCTGCACACACACACACACACACACACACACACACACACACACACACACACACACACACACACACACACACACACACACACACACACACACACACACACACACACACACACACACACACCTGCAATCGCTATGTCAGTCCACCCAAGGACACACCGCGTGTCAGCTCTGATTAAGCCTGCACTCAGCCTGTAGAATAGAGTTCTTGGGCGGGGGGGGGGGGGGAAAGAAACGACTTGGGTCCGGTAATAAATCGCTGCAGGCAGCCGGGCCCTTCAGAGCCGTGGCCCAGACGAACCCTAACAGATGCCGGCTGGTTTGGCCTGCCAGTTGCGTCCCGGGCCTGTGGGCCAGCACCATCATGAGCGATGGCCGCGGTCCAAAGTGGGGGTCTGCCGCCACAGGCGCAGGTGTATACATCGTTAACATCCAATAAGAAGAGAGCGGAGCCCTGCGGGTGGGGCAAAGTGATATTGATGGAGGCCCGTCCGCAGTTGCCTGGTTCACTGAGCAAATATGAGAATAAATATGGCCTTTTGCATCGCATGCACCTTTCATTGATATTAACCAACGGCCTCAATGGTGCACGAGAGTGTCCGTTAACAGCCGTCACTACGGGTCGACCACCGCTGTCTGTCCGGAGTGTTATTTGTGGCTGCTGCCGACTGCTTCACGATCCTCTCCCCGCCCTCTTTTAAATGACGTAGCCCGTTTATGCAAAGCATGATCCAAGATATTCTGCTCCTGCCAAGTCAGCAAAGTCAATTATGTTTGTTGTTTATTTGGAAGTTGGAAGTTTACGGTACGATTCGCCAAGCTCGAGACATGATCAGCAGCAAATTAATCCTGTGAGGATTCATATTGCTTGGCACACACTTTTTCCCCTCCTCATTGTGTTGGCATTGCCAGGGAATTGAATAGTCGTGTTGAAAACAAGAGCATCTGAGGCTAAACAACGATGGATAAACAAGGCTCGATATGTACTAATTGATTTGGTGAGTGTCCAGCTATCCATCATTGAATGAGTTTTTCTAGGCATCTAACCTTGTCCAACATCAACCCACTTCCACAAATGCAGTCTCTCCCTTGAGTTTAAATAATCCTCACGTCACGTGTTCCAGTCCGACACGAAGCCTCCCTATGCTGCTGCCCCGCTCTCCTCCGAGGTCAACCCTATGATTGTAGGCGCCTCCAGGCCAGTGACAAGGCAAGCCAGGTGCCTCAAAAGGGCAAAGCTTCAAACTCACCAGTTTCCTGGGATTTTCTTTCAGAGTGGCGGACAAATCTGGGAGATGCAATCTCATAAAGTTTCGGGCTCTTAGGTCAGTAATGGCGCTGTGTTCAGAGGCAGAACAACCTTAGATGAGCTGGATCTGGACGTGAATCAGGCGAGCAGAAGTGAGTTCTATTCTCCTCACAGCAGAACATTCAATTCCCGCAGGTTTTTGCTGAATCCCCATGAAGATCCGCACCAGCTGTCTATTCCGTTGTGCTCAGGACTCTCTCCCATGAGCTGTACCAGTCCATTTAGGAGAGTCTCATTGTTTCAAGATAGCATTGTTGCTGCCACTGACTTTAGTTAAGTGGGTGAGTGGTTTATGTGACCCGTTGGGCTAATCGGACTGTCTGCTCGTTTTAGGACCAAAGTGGTGTTATGATTCAGCTAAAGCCCTTCTTTGCAGAGTACATGAGAACATCCCATTTTATTTTTCCTCCTTGTGTGCCAAGGTCTCCGAGTTGTTCCTTCTCTTCTCCGACAGCTTGAGGGTTCACAATTGTTCTTAATCTGTGCCAGAAAAGACCAAAGTGACCATGTAACCAGTTGCAGTAGATGGAAGGAAATCTAGAGCATGGATTCATGAAAGTTTGATTGATTAACAGTGTAAAGACATTTACTTTTGAATACAATATATTTATTAGCCTAAGGTCAGGTCTGACCTATATCTATATTCCAAACGTTGCAACATGCTTCTTGCTACATATGGCAGCGATTATAAAACTGGGGTCGCAGGCACTTGCAATTGATAACAAAATTGTGCTGTATCATTAATAATGACATATCTACAAATGGGGACCATTTGCACCAATCAAACTGTGACCATTACTCCTACTCACGTTAGCTTTGGGCCAATAGAAACTCATCGCATCAATCTGTCATGAATCAGTCACTCCACTCAGGGTGCAACGGATCAGTCCTGCTGCTGCAAAGCTTAGTTAATGAGCCCAAACTAGCTGAATTGAAAAAAAAATACGGCGACAGTTCGAGTTCGGTTCTATTGAGAATAGCGCCGGGAGACCAAAATATGGCACTTGTTGTCAGGCGCTCGCAAACAAAGGGGGTCCTGGGAAAATGTTTTCCCTTGTAAGGGGTCCCTAGCCCCAACAAGTTGAAGAACCCCTGACATAAAGCTATAATGCAATATGAAATAATGATGTAGCAGTGTGCCTCCAGATGCCTAAAATAAAAAACACATTTTCACAAAACAACTGTTCTTTAATCGAGCTATGAAGCAGCAGCAATATTTCGCTTGTATACATTGAAAAGAATACGTATGCATTAGTGCCGTCAGTCCTGGGTGCTCTTATCTCCCCCCATTGTGTTCGCTGTATTCTTCTATTCATTAGGACTCGTACACAGAGACCGTGCTGCAAGCTTTGCTCTCCCTGCAGATGATTCTTTCATCCCTCCTCCGGCAGTGAGTGGCAGCCCGCTGAGCCCCGAGTGTGTCTGGTAGCAACTTGTTATGTTTTGCGACACGGTTCCACCGCAGACCTCATCAGCCATTCACAATCACCCGGTGGCCTCACTTCACCGCGCAAATTGGTGCTACGTGACGGAGGCTGCCGCATTGGTTTCTCACGGATTCCTCTCCGCTGTTAAGGGATAAACTTAGCCCTTACTATATTGACACTCCAATACTAATGAGCAACCATTAGCCGTCATATCTCAGTCCAAGCACCTGTAAACCTTGGTGCAAGGACACGGGGAGAACACAGCGTCTGGAGGACTGCCCTTAACACCTTAAGTGTTCTGGATAATAGTAATTAGTTTGTGAAGGACAACCAATTCAAGAATAATGAAACGTTCATTTTGAATATGTTGCATTTATACAGCCAGTCAAAAATTGGCTTCTTTATTACCCATCATCAATGTGCCAGAAGGCACATGCCAAGAAAAGCCTGCATAACATATGTATGCATATGATTGTGAATAGACAGAGACAAGTGTGCTAGTTAATAGCTTATCTTGGATTGGTTGTTCATTAAAAGGATTATTAAAAAGCCGCATACATATATAATATATACATATATATACATATATATATATATACATATACATATACATATACATATATATATATATATATATACATATACATATACATATACATATATATATATACACATATACATATACATATACATATATATATATACATATACATATACATATACATATACATATATATACATATACATATACATATACATATACATATATATACATATACATATACATATATATATACATATATATATATATATATATATATATATATATATATATATATATATACACACACACACACACAAGACATGAGGAGCTGTCATTGACTTGATTTATTTGTAATCAAGCAATAGTAGGAAGCATTCTTCTGGCATTCAGCCACTGCCCACATGTCTGTATGTTGATGCCTGTAACCTTAAGGTCCAGTCTACGCTGAGTTCAGCTGTACACAGAGAGACATTTCAGAAACTGACAAAACGTTGCACCTTCACAGCACAGTTGGGTTTACATCTACCACTTCTGCAATAACGTATGGTTATGTCCTGCACACATCCTGATCAATTTGTCTCATTCGAGTTAAATAACAGCAGCAGTCTATAGATGTTTCCCCGAGGGCCCGATAAATCACCGGCTGGAAAGTTCCTGAGCATCTGCATTTTTTTTTGCGTGAGTTTGGAGGTGGTGAGGCTGGCAGGCACACGCTGCGAAGGATGAGTAATGACGCCGAATCAAGAGGCGGAGGAAGCATAGTATACACACACTGGGCTGTTGTTTCTATTGGACGTTTCACCCCGGGGCTGTTGTCACTGCAACCCTTTCTCCTCAAATGTATTATGGTCTGCCTGTATACTGCAAAAGCAAAGTGATTCTGAACCAAAGGGCCTCAGAAATTGCTCTTTGCATTCCTTAACTCCTGTTTTTCTTTACTTCCTGCTCTTTGTCTTTCTCCCCCCTGCCTGGCCAGGTATGGATGAAGAGGTTACTGTCAATTGAAACACATCGTTACAGGCTGCACATGGGGCGCCCTGTCCCAAAAGAAAGGCCAGCAGAGATGAACACACAGTCCCATCTTCACAACTCACTCTTAATAACGCCAGCGCTTACACTGCACTCTACAAAGCCAGAAGACAGAGTCTAACCCTCTTCTTTTATGCCCCCCCCCTTATACTGCTAGGTCAAGCTACAGAACTGGCCCGTGGCCCAAGTCTTAGGGATGAAGCTGAGCCTGGGCACATTCCCAGCCAGGCCACCTGCCAGCAGGCCCCACAATACCAAGCAGTGGATGGAGAGCTTTCTCCCTCCTCCTCTGTCCCCGACCATCTTTTTTTTTTCCTTGGATTTAAAGGTTATCTGCTGCCATTCTGTCTGGGGCCTCTGGCGAGAGTTGAAGAGAGCAGCCAGCCCACCACAGGTGTGAGCGCTGCCGATAAGCACGGAGGAAGGCTGAGAGAGGAGGCAATGGGTGAGGGGGCGGGGCAGGTGGTGGCAAAGAGATATGGAGGTCTATCACGGCTCCAGACTGACCTTCGTTCACAATATTGTAGACAGTGCTACCACGATGCTACCAGGATGCCAAAACAAACAAAAAAAGGACCGTTCTGCACAGACAAAGCACATAGCTGTTATTTTCCCTTCTTTTATTTCAGCAAGATGGAAACAAACATGAAGAAAGGAGGGGATGTAGTGGTGCTGTTGGAGTACACAAGCGTACAGAATAAAGTATTCATCGTGTAGCCTTTTAGAGAACGGCAAACATGAACTCGGCCTGAACATGTTTTTCTGTTTAAAGGCTGTACTAATTTAAGGGACAACTATCGGGGATATCATCTGTCGCTACCACTTTACGGAGTGAAAACACAGCCAGGGCTAGGACAGAGCGGCCAATCCCAGGGCTCGCTGGCTCACTTTCAGTGTGCGTAGCGCCTCCATTAATAACTAATAGGTGGAACATTAGGGGGGGAAATGGTGAGTGTATCTTGAGGGCTTACATTAGCCTGGCGTACAGCATCTCCTTATCTGTGTGGAGGACAAGGGAGGGAGTGAGACGGGATGCGTCATGCTCTCTTTGACTTTCTTCCTCCATTAACCGCCATGAAAGGATAATTCGAGTGCTACTGAAAGTGCACAGAAACAGGTGTGAGCAGACTGCGGCGCATTGGCAAATACGCAGCCATTCAACAACGCAAGAGTGTACCCATTGAGTAACCATTGCGCAGCCATTTGCATATATGCAAATAACACGTGGATGACTACATCGATATCCACACGAGCTGACATTTGCATATTGCGCCTAAATAATGTATAACCAGAACAGTCATACCACCACATCATCTGCATAATGTTAAGTGGTTGTCCCATAGACTGTATATAAAGATGGACGACATGGCAGTTCCCCAAAGGTGAAGCCAAAAGATATTGATCACCCCCTGGTGGTTTGCAGCAGTATAGGTCATAAATCTCGCCCCTTCCATGTTAGCGGATGGGACATGAGCCAAACTAAAAAGTCAACACAAATTATGTATCTTCCCAAATGTGGAGTCACGGGAATTGTACAGGAGAGGAGACGTAAACTTTAACTTTCCATATGCATCACAAGTCTGATCATGCATGTAGTTATAGAGTTTGACTTTTCCAGCTTTTCAATTTCTAAGCGTGTCAACTTGCCTTTCTTCACCCAGTATATCAAAACTCAAAAACTCCAAATCTGAATCCCTTTTGCTCACTACTTAAACAATATTTTCACTCTAATAATTTACAGTATATGAGAGTTATTTGCATCTACTTCTTGTGATTCGGTTGTTCCAGCGTCATGCTCTTTCAAAGTAATTTAAGAATCTCAGTAGAATACTAACAGTGAGGGTTACGGATGGCATTGAAAGCGTCAGAGAAATTGCTGTAAGGAACAGTAATTGCGATGCAATCATCTTTCATTCAGTAGAGGAGTGAAAAAATGTATTTGCATACACGCGTACGAATGTTTCCTAAACATCACCCATCAAGCTCTGTAGCACCAGAGGTGAGAAGGTGCTGGAAATAAAGGAAATAGTCTGAAATCAACACTTCTGCTTCGCCGAATGGTTTCATGCAGCTTTTTAGCGGAGCCATTACTGCTTGTCGGTAGGGAATGTGCGTAAAATAATAACTGATGATGATTCATGGATTGTTTTTCCCAGAGCGGTGATGCACACAGATTGTGCAGTGATTAGGGAGGGGAGTTGCCCCTGTGCATTCAACTGGAGTGCACCCATTTCTGACACACAACACTGATGATAAACCAAACACATATGTACACACACAAATGCACAGGGAAGGAACGAGAAACATTCTTCTAGATCTCTTGCTAATTTCAGACTCTGGCTACACAAACATCATTAATCAAGCTGACTGAGATTAGTCACTGGCAAGCTCCCCTACCTGTTTATTATAATTAAATCGATGTACGTGTCATTGCAGACGTGGACCCGAGCTATGGCAGAGGCAGTTAGGCTTCACACAAAAGATGGGCTGAAAAGCAAAGAATACCAAGAGAACGCTAGAAAACACAGAAAAGGAGAAATAAGTGATGGAGGTGAGGTTGAGGCCGGGCAGAAGCTTGCGCGTGGGCAGAATTGGCTACGAGTTAATGCTAGAAGACTGGAGACAGAGGTGAGAGGTGCCTTTTGTTGTTTTCTGTACTTTAAAGATAACCTCTCTGCTACATCAATGCAATTCAGATTGTATAACCTGCCCATTCACAGTCTCAGAGCACAGCAAAAGGAAAGGAGGCATGACGGAGAAGCAGGCTGATGGCCCAAAGAAAACAAAAACAAAACCTGCTTTCAGAAGCTCAGAAAAAGGTAGACACGACACATTTAAGTAAACACTCCCCTGTGTGAGTTCTACAGGCCAAGTGAAACATCAGTTTGTATATTTCTATCTCCATGTTTTCCTTTCTCACGTCGTGTCTGGGGCCCTTCTCTGTGACTGTCAGGAAATAAAACTTGCACAGCACACTGGCTTTGGTCAAGAAACCACTGTGTGCTCAGTGTTATGTACGAGAGAAGCTGGGTGAGTGGGCAGGCATGCAGGAAGGCAGATATTTGATTTGTATCAGATACTGGGGGAGCACACACCATAGATTAAGGGTGTAAGCCACTTAAGCTTTTTTTTTTTTTTTTTTTGCATACAACGTAACATGGTCATGGCTCATCAAGGGAAAGCTAATTGGGAGAGTGAGGTTTACAACCGTGGTGGTTTGGATGGTGGCGGGCCAGGGGAAGGTGCAGCAGAATGTGCTGGGACTCGTATCTGGGCAGCACATATGGATTCTGCCTTCTACCTTCTGCCATAAACTCTTCTTTGCCATAAAAACGCCTTTTCTGTCAGGGAGTTTGATGACCGATCCTGAGTGTTTTATGTACAGGGAATTGTGGCGATAAGCCAAAATCTGCTCATATGTTACTACGGTTTAACCACCTTTAGGGATCCAGCCTGCAGATATAAAACTATCCAAGTCAATTTAACTTTGATGATCTGAATATTCCAGCCTTAATCACTGTTGCAACAAGAACAGAGCACACGTATTGAAACAAGACATAAAGCCAAATTGGACCGCAGATGTGGTGACTGGAATGTTATTTGAATGGAGGAAAGACGGAGGTGAACCACCTGCGCGGTGAATAAAACATGAGGATACAGATAGGGCCACGCCGACCAAAATGAGACAGCCTCGTCTTTGTACTGCATCAACCTTTGACCTCGTCGTCAAATTGGTTGACATCACACACTCCACGCGCACACACACACCTGACTGCAGCATGAAGGAGTAGCGAGGCTTGTGATTAGATGGGCTCCCATTTGCATTGCCGGTGGCAAGTGTGGCACTTTCTTTCTCAAAACGAACACTACATTTCCTTTCAACTGTGTTGTTGAAAAGAGGCGCTGCTTGTCCTCGCTCTCTCTGGTGTTGTGCAATTGCTTTTGATGAATAAGGAGACAGATAGAAGCCAAGAAGTACACTTAGCAGGACGTTTTATTTGCAAATCATCAATGATTTCTCTTTCATGCTGTTGAGCAAGCCAGCTGACGTCTTGTGGAATGCAAATAAAGTGCAGCAGACAACAACAGCCAGTCTTCTCCGTGATGTTCTCATTTGTTCACAGTGATTATACTAATTTATCAACATGAATATGGTAATGGTTTATTGATGTCGAAATGCTACATGTAATACCTCTCAAATGACGGATTAAAATGTCATTTACCAAATGGATATCCAGGTGGAATACAGAGAAAGACTTGCCCGTCACCACAGAGACACACAACAACAACATTTTCACTCAAGTCTCCGATTTCCTTCCGTCGACAGAAAGAAACGGAGATGGTCCTGAAGTAATGGATGAATGCTCACAGGAGAATATGCTTACTGCTTTCAAATTGAAATACTGCCAAGTGGAGCGCCGTGCGCAGATTCCAAGCTCTGGGCGTTGTATTCGGGCCCTTGGCAAGGCTGCTCAGCTGCACCCAGCCCATGATCAAGAGGCCAAGCTCTGCCATAAAATACCACGGAAGCAGGCTTGGCTAGAGCTCCAAAAATCGAACTCTAGGAAGCGGAAAGCCTGCCCAAGGCAGTGAGAGTTACAGGCGCTTCTCATTGCCAGCATCCGTACACATGCCATGGCTGCGGTATTGGTGTTAATCGGATGCCGCTTCGGAGGGGAGAGGATGAGTGATGTGCTTTGTGGGTGTTTGAAGAGATTTGTTCTTTAGGTCAAAGTAGGTCATGGGGTAAATGGCTGTGTGTTTTATCTTACGGGTATTAGGGCTGGATCCCTTATGCGGCTTTATGCTGATGGTTTGCTGATGTCAGCTCATTAGTGGCGCTATACCTTCGCAAAGTCATCAGTCCATGTAGGTGCAGCAGTGCTCACTGGTGTTACAGGGGGCAGAATGGAGGAGACGGATATGATATGGGATGAAGAGCGAAAGTATGCCTACAAGTTAACATACACGTAGGCACTTCTTAAAGTTGTTTGAAAGTCATGTGATTTTCTTGTTGACTATACTGTACATACAAGTGAGGAATGAAAGGACAAAGCTCATTAGACGAGTGGAACAAATTAATGGAGATGCTTCTTTGCAGGGTTTGAGAATGAAAATAATGTGAATCAAAATGCTGTGGCTTTTCATTCAGTCACTTCTTTTGAAATTGGGATGTCATAGGGAAGCAAATGTAAACAGAATGGGGCCTACCAGGGTCGAACAACTTGCTGTCGTCGTGCTCTGCAGGGAGGAAAAACAAAAAGCAGAAGGCTCAAAGAATCTGGATGAGAAAATGGATGGGGACAACGAGGGTTGTCTATTCTTCAGAGGGAACTGGAGGCAGGACTTTGAATGTCAACACAGGTCGCTACTCTGGCTTGTCTCTCTCATTGGCTATTCGTGGTCCCGCTCCAGAAAATACACAAGACGCAATCATCAGGATCTCCAAACTATCGAATATGTTTGAAATGAATCGGGGCGGCGTCAGTGACTCTGGGAACAGTTCGGGAGGTTCAAGACTGGATATGTAAACCCCTCGCATGCCCTGAAAATCTAGGCAGAACTTCTTTACAGACCAATGTTCCAACCCTTTGGTTTTTGCACAACCGAATAAATCCACACAGACAGGAAGTGACCTAGCTGGTTGTATAAGCACCCAGTTTAGCTTAATTTCTCTATTTTCATACTTAATTGGATTGCAATTCCGAGCATGCATACAGCTGTAACCTTTTGGCGGTGATAAGGTTAACACAATGTTGGTCTTTGGGAACGAGGGCTTGAACAGCAAGTTCTGCTGCCAGGTTTGAAGTCAAGGAGGTGGGGGGCGGGGGGGCTACTGAGAGAAAAATCATGACACACTTTCTCCAGAGCAATAGAGAGAGGGAGAGAGGAGGAATCGAGAGAGCGCAAAAGCGGCAGCTCTCATTCTGTAATGGAACGCTGTGGCGGGTGGCATACCACACGTTGTACTGGTTGCCTGGAGCACCATGGCAACAGGGAGAGAGGAGGATTGAGAGAGGCAGAGGTTCAAGGACTTCACTTGTTCCAGCATCATTTTAATTACTTTGGGCGCCGGCGTTTAGTGAAACAGATGCATTCTGGAGCTCCAGAAAAAAACTGGGAGAAACCCCCAGAGATAGTGGTGTTTGAGGTCTTTTTTTTTTTTTTTTTTGATAAAAGCCTCTCTCTCCCTTCTCATTTTTGTGAAATCACTGCAAGAATTAGAAACACAAAGAGATTGCAGACGCAGACTGATAATGAGAGAGGGAGACAGAGACAGGGAGAAGAGGGTGGAGGGAAGAAGCAACACAAGAAAGACGAATGAGAAGAGAGCGATGAAGCAAAGTGAACACAGATCGAGATCGACAATGTGGGAGATACAAGCTGTTTGAAGGAGGTTGGTAAGAGATATGAGGAGAAAGGAAAAAAAGGATTGGGGTGGATTTGTAGGGATATAAAAGCTTCAGTATTTCCCTTTTAGATACACACACACACACACACACGAAAAGAGACTAAAGTAATTATTTGGATGCAAGGATGCAAGGCTCGAGAAGAGTTTGGCTTTGCTTGGTCTGGAAGCCACCAGAGAGAGATGTGACACGTACAGTGTTGTCGTTTGCAACACGCTTGAACGTATATGTATATCTGTATTTGTGTGCGTCTGTTTGCGCACGTCTGTGGGTGCGAATATAGCGACGAAAGCGCCTTTTTCTCCTGATGCCATGCCTAACAGGATCAGCACTCATTAAGAGCTCTCCAGAGCCCAGGCACCTCACAGACAGAAACGCTCTCCAAAAAGACAACCCCCCCGAACCCAGTAAACACACACGGCTTCCTGCCTGCAAGCCTCTTCTCCAGTGTAAACCAACTGGCATCCACTTGAAGCACTGGCAAGGTTATTTATGTGAAATGTAATCCAAAAAACACATCACAAGGCTTTCCCCGTCTGCTTAAAAAAGTAATAAATACAGAATGTGTTGAAGTTTTATTTCCTCCGCATCATATCAGATCGACACTGAAAATGTACATTTTAAATAGCATATAGTATACAAGTATTGCTTTCAGCATATGGTATGATCTCTGCCTTTAAGAAGAAATGTACCATCATTTATAATGTTTTTGTAATTTTGTTTTGCAACTGTATCAAATTATATTACAACTATTTTGTTAATCAGATTCTTCTAATCCTGTTACATACTGTACAAACCATTACTGTCCAAACCGGTCCACAGGTGGATAATCCATCATAATCCTCTGGAGAATATCGGTGCACTTTAAAATCCCCAATTCATGTTGCCACATACATCACTTTGGCCTCACTGCTGAATCTGGCTGATGGTGGAAGGAAGGGAGCAATTTCAATTTGTTTCGCTGGAGGATCGCTGCTATTTTTCATCCTAATGCTAAAATATGATCATAAGAGGTCACATGTGCCCATTTCATGTGCATAGACAAGCCTGATAACGCACTACGACAAGGTAATCCATTACACGTATGGACGTTACCACTGATGCAGTGCTGTAATCTGCTGCGCGAGACGAGGCGACGGAGCTTGTCCGCGTCATGTTTCTTTCTTAGCGCAGGGGGGGGAATATTCAGATCCCCAGGGATACACTCGGGGATGAGAGCGGCCCGAGGCTTCCCCTTTGTTGCCTGGAATGGATTTTTGACAAAGTGGGTGAGAACACCCCATTTGTCCCATAGTGTATTCATCTATAAATCTGACCATGCTTGTCAATTGTTTGCTTACCATACCCAAGGTTATTTCATACAAACATGCAATTGGGCTGCGTTACTGATGGATGGCAGCCATTGTTATGGTAAAGTCACTCCATCGCCTTCCCTGGGTCCCCTATTAATCTATGGCGCCATTTGTCAAGTCAATGGCGCCATTGTGCAAAATGACCCATTAAACCGTACCACCTTGACAACAATGGAAGTGTCAGAGCGGCATCTTCCAGACTCTTCCCAGGAAGGAGAGAAAACGGAATGTTGTCCTAACAGATTACATGGATTAATAGGTGCATTTCTAAACCTGTAGAACGAAAGGGAAAGAAAAGATGGCCCATGTGGCTCTGTAATTGTATGAATGTTTTTTTTTATTCGGATGGTGGATTGTCTGCAAGTGCGGGTTAAAGGTAAATAACCCCATTTCCTGGCTGAACCTGGCTGACCTGCTGCGTTAAACATCAGCCTGTGACCCTGGATTGAAAGATGGGGATAGACAGAAATAGAGGAGAGGAAGACAGACTATCAAAAGGAGAGAGAGACAGCCTGAGAGGGAAAAGGCAAAAAAAAGAAAAGAAGAAGAGCGAGAAAGGTAGTCTACAGAACGACAGTCTGCTACTGTCCACTGCTTTGTCACCGTGTGACAACATTTTCCTCTCAGGCTCTGTCGATCTTGTTTTCCTCATGCCTCGTCTCCCATTCGTGTTCTCATTCTCTCCTTCCCCCGTCCGTCAATTTGTGAAGGGCCCCACATCATTACTGTCAAAAATCACACTGCAGTGGCAATACAAAAGCCAAACTCACAATATCACACACACGGGCACACACACTCGTACTTGCTGCTCACTCATGCGTTGCAGGAGAGTGACTTTTCTTCTCTGGCTGGGTTCTGACACCCAGCAGCGAGCTCTTTGATTTTCCTGTCAGACACTTTTGTCCCCCCCCCCCCCCCCCTCCAAAAAAAATTGTATGTCCATCTTGATCTGATTGTGTCGTTGTCTACCGCAGATAAAATCACCGTCACAATCTGTGCATCTTGACACGTTAGCATCCCAGCTCGCCGCGTGATCTCGGTGACCCTTGGCTCGCTCCATGTAGACATGCGTTTAAAAGGCCGTAACGCCATCAGCTCCAATTTTAACTGAGGGACAATTATTGTGAAGGAACGACAAGAGAGAACGAGAGAGAACATTCATGAGAAGCTAAAACTCGAGGCCTCTCAGAGTCAGAGAGGCAGGTGATTAAACCCCGTCATCAAATCTCACGTCTCCTTTTTAAGCCACAGGAAGCGACTGGAGAGCTCCGATTACCATCGATGACACTCCATCCCACCCATCTGATCCCCTGTAAGAGGCTGTTAAACCCAAATGGGTTCCCTCGTTAAAACTAGTGTCAACTAAGTAGTAGATCTCTTTATCTATAGGTGTGGGGACTGGATAAACATGGAAGTGAGCTTATCAAATCAAAAGGCGAACAGCTAAAAGGTGCCCTAATCAGATCTGGCACCGAGTCCTCTCGTATAAGTCTTTGAAGCTGATTGAGCCGCGCTGGTGCAACGGATGCGAGTGGTTTTACCTTAAAGCCAACTACTGTATGTGAATCACCCATCACACCAAAGCAAGAGGTCTGAGTAATCTGAGCTTTTTTTTTTTTTCCCATTTGAACCATTCAGATGAGCTCCGTGGTCTGAGTGATTACTACGTGCCCCAATCCATGTCAGCGTTTATTGTGTCATCAGTATTCAACGCTGAAGTATGAAAATTAGATGGAGCCCTGCAGCCGGTTGCACCAGCTATGCGCAAGTTAGAATATAGCTTCGTTTTTTTAAGAGGTTTCTATCTATGGATCTATGGAGCAGAGTTGGATAGTTCACTGCAGACAGACGCTATTATTGGCCAGTTTGAGCGGTGGGACACAGCAAAGGCTGAACTGAAATGGGATTCGCTGCATGAACTGGTTGACTGACTATAACAGAAATGTGTTACTGTGAAGGTGTTGACTTTGGAAGCGTTTTAAAATCAAGACGAAAGGGAATGTTAATGTAGTTATTAAAATCATGACCATAGTTCTGTGTGTTGGAGCAATGTTCACCTTTGTTTTTCCACCAAGGTGAAGATGCACAGAGCAATGGCACTTTTGCGCCACTGCAGAGAATGACGACATTCAGAGACACCCGCTGCAGCGATGTGTGGCCGCTTGGGCTCAATCTCTAAGTGTCTCAGGCAGCTACACACACAGCCCATAACTCTGCCTTGCTGATAGTAGGACTGGGAATTGTCTATTCAGGGCTCACCCCCTCCCCTCTTTCCCCACCTGCCTCGTCCCCTTCCAATGCCTCGTCCCATCGGAGCTGTAAATCGCTCCGGTGGTGTCCGCCCAGAGCAATGAAGCTGACACGTGACGACTTACACACACACACACACACACACACACACACACACACACACACACACACACACACACACACACACACACACACACACACACACACACACACACACACACACACACACACACACACACACACACACACACACACACACACACACACGATACATGCAGCCTCCCAAACTGGAATACATGAAAAACAACATGATTACTGCTAAATCCCCACTAGTAAAGCAAGAGACGGAATATGCTGGGGCTAATGTTAATAGGTGGGTTGCTGATGTAGTAGCAGTTATTAGTGCTTTAAAAGAAACGCCTGCAGAGATGGGGTGGAGAGATGGGAATGGAAGGTGGGGGCAAAGACAGGCACACTGACAAATGAAGAAAGTGAGGGAGAAGCTCATTAAGCTCCTGTGGTTGAGGGAATAGTCAACAAAAAGGAAACGTATGTTCGCAAGACAGCGAGGAAAGAAAGAGAAAAATAGATGAGAGTTGAGACTTAGGAAGAAAAGAAGATAAGCGAGGGAGGAAGAGAATAGGGGAGGAAGGGAATTGGGGGATGTTTTGAAATGTGAGAGTGCGAGAGTTACAGTACAGCTATTGCAATCCTTTCCTTTCACATGAAGCCGTCTTGATGTCAGAATACGACAAAATATGAAATTTTACCCATTCATGCCGGTTGTTTTTATCCTGTCAAGCTTCAATCACAGTAGCGGGAGTCTCGTCTGTCTTTTTCATCACTCCTGCCTGTGCCACTATGAGTCTCACAGGGTGGGTGACATGCAGCTGTGGAGCAGCTTTAGTGTTCGACTAAGGGGAAAACAGCCGTATCCCATAACAGGTATTTGCATATCACTCTTGCTTCAGTGCCAATGAATTGAAAACTCTGCTGAATTACACCAAGCTCGTCATCTACCTGGTAGCAGCAGCCAGGTATAGGGTGTAGATAGAGTCAGTGGTGGTCTTTATATTAAATTGAAGACTCGTCTTCCTTGCGTATTATGTGAACTTAAATGTTTTGGTTTTTGACCCCATAATGGAAGCTATAACCAAGGACAAATAAAGTTCCTCGGCACATCGCGTTCTTAATCATCCCTCTGCTCATTGCCCCGAGAGACTTTGTGACTTTCCTCTTTCCAAAATGTCTGACAGTAGCACATTAACAATTAAGAGTTACGGTTCACTGCACGTCCAATGGCCGAGAAAGACAAACTTTATCATTCTGTAGGTGGTGAACCGGCATCAGAAATTAACCCTATATTTAAGTTATTAATACGTTATTATTAATCCTTGAATGCTAGTTTTATTCTTTAACATAGATTACAACTTTTAAACCCTCTTTCAAAGCAAACCTATGCAATTCATATATGCAGCAATATATGGAATGTTATTTAATTTAATATGAAATAAATTAATAGATAAATATGTATGGGTATCAAATAAATCCAGGTACTGGTAACCTGAATTGTTCAGATCCTGTTCCCTGTGGGCAACAGACGCGAACGAATCCGGAATAGTGCTTTTAAAAACTTATTTACATTTATTCATACATTTATTGCCTCATTTATTTATTTCAGGATTTATTTCAGAGGCCTATTGATAAATTCATTCATTCAAAATCTACAGTGGCTTATACATTTTGTTAGCACTTGATGCGTTATAGTTTCTATTGGCCGCTGAATCACCCACAAAATATATTTGCAGGTAAGTGAAATTAAATAAGTACATTTTTTAACAGCCTGAATCCCATAAAGCTTAGAGATTGAAATCAACTTTGAAATATTGCTTGTGGCAGTCTGAGCTGCGTCCTTTCCTGTCCAATATGTTTATTGCAGATACCTGACTGCCTGAAGCACCTTTATAATTCATTATGTCATGATTAAGCTTGCCAGAAAATATTAAAGTCTCAATTACTTTAATAGCTTTCCATGCAGAGTAAAAATGATTGCAATGTAATATCCCCAAGGTGTGCACGTACTGTAGACACACTGGTCAGATATCTGGTCAGACATCCAGTTTTACAGTTTCATTATTTTGCGATCCAACTCTTCATTATTCCCGGTTTCAGATCATCTATTAAATTCATCCCCATGAATGCCCCGGAGGTACTAAAGATTGCACCCTTATCCCCTTTTGTGCAATTCAACATACACTATACATGGATTACAAAAACACAAATATGCTTCCAGATGTTTTGAGGTATTGACTCCCTTGTTTGAACCATACTGAACCCTTCAACAAGTCTCAGAGTCAGATACAGGACACAGATCTGACAGTAAAGTTGTACCGACTTCTTCTTCCATCAGAAAAGTAAAGACAATTGCAGAGATTCTGTCTGACTTTCAGACTATTAATACAGCAGCGACCTCGAACACAACAATCTTTTGCTGACAAAAGCCAACTGCGCTCAGTCTCCTCGCTTGTCTTGGTCAGCTCACATTGACGGTACGGCGACCAACGAAGACTTCTGCGAGGAAATTCACCCGATAAATAGTCCGCTCTATTCTCAACACACTGAGGTTGGCACACAAAAGAGCAGCTACTTTGGAGGACCGCCCATCATAAAGATGTCAACTGATGGAAATCCCAATAAGACAGTAAACAAACAACAAATGAGCAATCAAGCATAAGTTAAGAATCGGAGCGTTGCATTGACATTCTGTTTCTCCAAAGGAATACAATGCCAATGTGCTTTTGACTCAAGTTTTTGTAGGTCTACTCATTATACTGCCTGCGAGTCTTTAAAGTACTTAAAGCACTGATGCAACCACACCAATCCTAATATCATCAGCATGCTGTGAATGCCTGCCAAGGACCACAGACAGACAGCACTGAGGCGGGATAAAACCTGTCAACCCGTGCTCATCTACTAATTCCTTCTCTGATTCCCAACATGACTCAACTCTCATTTCCATTTTCTGTAGAACAACAATTTATCGCCGAAGCAATGAACTATATTAAGATATCACTGCAAGAGCCCAAGACATCGTTATGGAAAACAAAATCCAAAGCCGCGGCGGCCATTGAGCCAAATGAAGCTGGGATTGGAATATGCCACAAATCTCAGGACCAAGAAGAATCACAGAAACAGATCAAAGCAAACTGATAATCCCTAAAACAAAAAACATGCCTTGAAGCAACAATGCTAAAAATGGTAAGTTACAGAATGAAATACAATAGTATTTTTCTCAGACGGTATATGCCGGAAGCAATGAAGGAGTATAAAACCCTAACTACCTGCAAGATTTACTTGGTCATGGTTGGGGTGGCGTATAAAAAGAGTCTTGAGGGTTCAATGAAGCATTCCATTTTATATTATTCAACTGAATCCACAGTCCCCTCCTTTTCCCGCTTTATTCCACCGTTCTCTCTTTCCATTATGCAAACTCACTCTTTGATCTCAAACAGTGAAAGGTGGCTTTATCTTAGAACAACAGAGAGACAGGCGCTCAGAGACTTAGTGGACCTCAGAGAAATACCAATGAGAATAGAACGATAGAGGAAGAGAGAGGGGGGTGGGAGGATGGGGAGGATGATATACACCTGCTTTAAAACAGCATACTTACTGAGCCTTGCCCCAAAGGGCTAAAACACTCGACGAATATTACATCTCAAGTATACTGTACATGTATCTCAAGGCTACAAGAAAAGAATGAATTCATAACCAACAATACTGCAACGTAATGTAAATGTTGAGTTAGACTTATATTAGAGAGAACAGCTTCATGCTTAGTGTGCTAACTTTGTCTCTCTGTCCTAGCGCACAACTTTTAAAGCTAATTCAATGAAACAAGCGGACCGATGTGGCTGAAAACGACAAGCCAATGTGGAAGTGCCTTTTTGCGTTCTTCCCATTCCGAAGTCTGATTGTACAGAGGTTTATGAAAAAATGAGCTTACTTCTCACTTGATTTATTACCTCGGGTAAACATTGTAAACATGTGTTTATGGTCTCAATCGCTCGTTTCAAGTCTTCTTAAATATATCATGATGTTCACTTAGTAAATGATGGTCCCATTTAAAGTAAAATAGATCATAAAGCAGGGTATGATTTAGGATGTGGCTACCTTGTGATTGACGGGTTGCTACCACGGTATTGTTTGGTGTCGTCTGTGTTTGTTGTCTTGGAACCTTTTCACTGTTTTAAGTTCATGAAAGTTCATGTCACTTCTGGTTCTAACAGAGTTTGGTGAGGGCCAAAATCAGCTACAAATGTCTAAAATGACGAACTCAGGTCTTCAAAGTGGAAGTCCACAAACCAATGGGTGATGTCGCGATGACTACGTGCACTTCATATTTTAGAATTCACTTTTCTTTTTTGCTTTATTTCGAAATCGTACTCTTCATCTCACCAACGTCAGTCGATATCTTAAAGTTTGTACACATCCCAATATTATGTTATCATAAGAGTCTGTTATCCAGCTGCTAGAGCATCAAAGGCAACTAGCTATTAACGTTATCGCAACGTAATTGAATGGGACTGCAATTGAATTGAAGTGACACACACGCACATTAGACAGAGATAGATAGAGAAACTAAAGGCGAAGGATTTCTCAAAGCAGAGGACAGTGAGATTGCCCTTGCAGTAGGACCACCTTATCAATCTGATTAGAGTGTGAAAGGACACTTAAAATCTCAATTGCCAGCACATTAGTAGTCTACTCAGCCCCCCCTGCCGTAGAATCAAATGGCTAATGTTTGGGCTAGTGGGGGAGTTTTAAAAGATTATTTGATTTCACTTAGATATGGCCCTGCATGTGAAATCAAATAGCGATTAGATAATGTGTGAGCTAAGTATGAAAGGCTCCGCTTCATTTGAAAGATTGATTTGCATTTCAAATGTTTTCGCCAAACACAACAGTCAGCTCTACAATATTATGTAAAAACATTCAGACAGCGAGACCTATTAGATGACAAAGATTACAGCATTTCTGCTTTGCCACTCGGGGAGATGAAACTTTTTAAGAGCCCTCAAAAACAGTTTAAAAAGACAAGGATGTAGATTCGTTTGAGATAAAGTTTTATATTGCCCTCTGGTCTTGGTCAAAGAGTGCAGCTATAGGCAAAAAGTAATAATAATTCAGTCCGCAAAAAAAAGAAATTGAGAGGACGAATGGGCTGAGCAGATTTGAAGAGAACAGAACAGAGGGTGGGCGTCAAACGGCAAGTTATTTTCACTTTGTTTCTTTTATCCTTTGTTGTTCTGTGTGTCTGGTTTCATCATGCAACCTTTCAGCGCTGTTTTCCAGACTAAGACAATCCTATTTGGGAGAGCTGGTCGACAGTAAGCTTTGAGAGGGAAGACGATGTGGTGCAACGAGCGCCACACTGTTCACCGAGACGGCTAGTGGGAATTAAAGCTGAACTGTAAATAGACCTTGTAAAATGAATCTGCTGTTTGAAGACGGGAGAGAATCAGTACACCTTCCAGTGAACAAAATAAAAAATATCAAGGACAAACTTCTTTTCGTGACTGTAAGAGTGTGCTCGTGCTCACATGGAATCATTGGCTTCACACTCCGGAGCCGCATACCACAGTGCCTCAACATTCTGCAACTCATCCGGCAGTCAAAACCTCATCAAACCCTCACGTCTTTGACGTGACTAAGGGACTGTATAAAGTCAGAGTAGGGGCAATTGGATTTGATGTGTCACTTTCCCATAAATACGTTCATTCACGGCCCGTGGATTGCTTTCAGCTGTGGTGCTCATCGCATTCGATTCTTTGGCCCAGGATCCAATTATTGGTGAACCAAAATAGCAAATGGAGCTTTTGCCTGCAGATCTCCTGGTTAAAAGGTAAGGCGATCCACTTGATAGGGTATTATAACCGTTGATGCACATTATGAACATGCACGCACACGAGCACACACGAGCTCTCAGACAGAAAAAGAAGGATGCAAGGATGCCTGCAACAGGTCCCTGAGGTAGTTTGGGAAGTTTTTGAAATATCTAATATTGGATTTTCGCTATATGGAAAACACACACTTCATAAGTCTCATCGTGAGACGAATCATTACTAAGATAGCAGCGTATCCAGCCAATGAAGAGGACTCAGATCACCAAGGGAACAGAGCAGATCTTTTTCATTTCTTTTTTTTTTCAATCACATCCTCTATTCACAGGTCTGTCACAAATTCCTAATGTGCTCGCCTCCATTTTCTCTCTTTTTTTTTTTTTAATTGCCTCTACCTGCCCGTCTCCTCATCAGTACCCTCCCTCTCCTCCCCTCCCCTCCATCTCACGCCATCAAGCTCACATTCTTCCTCCTCGTCTGAGTAAACTGATTGGGATCCGCTCAGAAGGGGTTACCGAGCCTTCACAGCAATCACGGACAGGATGCGAGCAAGCGCTGAGGGGCGTAGGAAACCACGCACATTCCTACATGCACCCATACAGAGACACACACACACACACACACACACATATATACGCGCACAGGCACTTGTGCTAATGCGCTGATGGCTGGCCTGGGGGCAAGGATGAGACCAGATGCCGTATTTTACAGCTCTCGGGTTTTTATTGGTGTTTGCGATGGCCTGCGCTGCGTGTGTTCAGAAAGTCGAAGATCTCATCACCTCGGCCATTATGGCAGCAGTCACCAAGGACATAAAAGCAGGACTCGGGGCAAGCAGAGTGAAGGAGTTTAAAAGAAGGATATGTCAATGAATATGTACGCATACATAGTGATGTTGTGTCACCGGCGGTAAGATAGGGCACATATATTCACACTAAAAGCAGTTAAAGGAATGGAAAATGGAGTTTGAAGGAGCAAGAGTGTGAGGTAATTTCACTGAAACGTCCCCACGGGATAGACGAAGGCGTGAAGTGGGTTTGTAGTTTATATGTTCATGTTTTTATCAGTGTTCATGTGTTCCCATTTGCATATCTGCGTGTGAATGTGCGCTAGTGCGTCCTTTTTGCTTGTGTGTGGTGCACATGTGTGGGTGTGTGGCTGGCTGCTGGTTATGTAAGGCGCTAATTGTCATGCAGTGCACAGGGTGCAGACACTAAGCACAGACATGAAGCTTTCGCCAAGCCCACAGCGATGAATATTAAAATAATTACAGGGGAGAGCATGTAAACATCAAAACACTTTCTATCTCACAGAGATATGCTAATTTCTACGCATACATGTGCATTTATTTGATCTTGCACCTATGTACTTTTAAGTGTCTTACTGTATTTGTTTGTACTTTGCCTGCATGTTTTGTGAGTCCAAAGAAGTACATCAGAGGCAAAAGAATGCATATCACATCACCTCAAAACATCTGACACAGATGGTTGAATTAATGGTGCCAAGGAAGTGCGGACGGTCCTGACACATGAATGTAATATTTATGGTCTCAGAATCAAATTAGTTCGGCCCTAAATTGGCTAAAATCCTACAAATTGATAAAAAAAAAAAAAAGATGCTCCATTTCTTATACGATGAAGTAACTCGCTTGAAATCTAAAGCTTTTGAAATTTGAGTTCCTAATCGGTGCCTGTCATGACATCAGAGAACAATTTAAGAATTGAGAGATTTAAATATGGATGGAAAATATATCAAAGAGCATAAGGAATCAGATTCAGCATTAGTAAGAAAAAAAGTAATCAATTTTGCATGAGAAGTTTCTGAAGCAATTTGCAGCCCCGCGTTAGCTAAATCTTCAACGACCCACCACAATGATGAGAATTCATGCGCCTCACTTTTATTTTGCCCGCCCTTCCTTGAACTCTCGCAATCCAATTATTGAGAATAATAAGGTTGTCTTGTCATGCTCTGGAGTAATCCTTTGAATCTTTTAATTTGTTTTACACTGGCTGCTACTGGGCCGGGCCTCTCGGCCAAGCCTTCATACGTCTGATGCACTTCAAACACAAATGGGTAACGATTGAAAACCAGATATATTTATCAAATGTTGAATTGCTGTCTCACGTCAACAACACGGGCTGATGTGCAAGTATAGCGGCTACGGTGACTCCAGCCACTGACTGCCCCTTTGCCCGGAGTATATCCTCCTGGACCGATCGATAATTACTGTTATTATCTCTATTATTACCACTTGTTTTATTGTTGTTGCTGCTGCCATCCTATAATTATAAATTGTGAAAAAGCCTGCCAAGGTTCTATACGACGAGAAATTAAATCATTGTCTTTAAAGTCAGAGTTTAGAATTTCGACTTCTTTTGCCCTTTTTTTTCCGTCTTTGTGCATTTTGACCATGATCTAAGTTCTTACTCGATATCATGTAGGAGCTTCACGCAGCAGTTTCGTTGGTATACATGTTTGCGCGAAACAGGGTGACCGTTTTGTTCTTAATTGCCTCGTTAATGGGCACAATTAATCAGCGGCGCTTTAGGAAACGCTGCTTCTGACACTGCTCCAGGAAAACACTAGAACCGCGCTCGAGACAAGAGGACATTCTGGGCAAATTTCTAGCCATTTCCGTAATAACAATCACAGATGCCGCGATGTCACAATGCTGCTGAACATCTCGCACAATAAGCGGTTTACATTTTTCATGTGTTTTTTCCTGCCCTCCATACAAACCATTAACCTCTTAGACTCTCGGGGGAATGGAGAAGAAGTGTACAGAACAACTCTTTGACAGCGCGACACAGAAAAAGTTACAAGGCTTTTCTCCCTCTCTTGTTGCGTGTCAGTTACTCACCAGGGCTTGGGTCTTGAACGGGCCAGTAACCCTGCAGGAGAGAAGAGAAACGGGGTGATTGGTACTTCATTCAGGCTGTTGCTCATGCCTCAGGCTCTCTGACGCTAGAGGGGCCCTCTGTACATATTTAAGCCACATTAGCAGTCGAGATGGCCGGGGAAGAGCAACTGGACTCTCTGGCTTCTCCTTGACAAACCAGCTGGTCGGTTTAATTTGCCATTGCTATGCTGCATTACTACATTCCACCGCATGAACAGCTATGGGGCGTTCACACAGTTCTTGTTGTTGGGTCTAAGGGGAAAAAAATGTGACGAGTCAGCAGAGCTCAGCAAGTAATGTCAGTGGGAGTTTAACACGAGAAAAGAAAGAAAAAGAAGATGTGATTGTGTTGCGTTTCCTCCGATGCAGCCTGCATGAATCAGATGACTTCCTTGTCGCATTCACAAAGGACATTCTTCTTCTTTTTCTTTTTTTTGTCACCAGTGTTCATGTTCAATTCATGCAAAAGGTGAGACAGCATTCACTCAAAGTCAATCACAGCACAGTGGCTCACAACCGCTCCTTTTCTACAACCACACAATTACAATATTTATGAGAACTCCTGCTGGTGAAAAGAGTATTCCACCGTCACCCTCCCGCCTCTCCCCTATCGCCCCCTTTTTCTTTTGTGGTCCTCATTCTTTTCTGTGGGCCTATTTTAATGAAATGTGTGCTGGTGAATCGCTCAGGCATTCGCTGGGCTTGTAATTTCCACAACACGATGATGTGAATAACTATGAGCCGACGGTCCTAAAGACACTGACAGCGGGCGGAATAAATACATTAACCAAACACAGGAGAATAAAGAGCAGAATCCCTCTTCATGGTGGCTCCACTCCAACAATAAATCATACAAAAGCATTGAACAAAAATGAAATATTCATTACAATGACCTTAGATAGTGAGAGGAAAAAGCATGAACGGGTGAGGCAAAATGACTGCGTTTAAAAAAAGAGCGATACAGAATGGAGCGCAAATGTTCCCATCAGGGTGAATATCTTCCTTCGGGAAGATTATTGATAGCGAGTGTATGATTGTGGGGTGGGATTGTGGGGTGGGGGGGTTGCATTAAAAATACTCCAACCACCGCTGCTTCTGCCGCACCGTCTCTCCGTCGTTCCATTAAAACCCGCCGCTATAATATGCATCAGAATTGCCACTATAGGTAGTCGTTCCTGTGCTACAGCAGGCAAGTGAAATCTCAATCATTTCAACTTGAGGGTTGTGTCCTGGTGAGAGATGACTTATTCATAGCACAGTGTACGTACCGTGGGGAGGATTATCCACCCATGGGGCCCACCTCCCACCAAGGGCATTCTAAAGAAACGTTAACCTGTGGCAAAGCACTTTCTGTGCTGCCTGAAGCCTTTGTGCTCGCAAAACAATATTCCAGAAATGTTACAGAAAAAAACAGTTTCAAAAGGCATTAAGTTGTTAAAAGCGAGAGAAAAAGTTAGATACTCGTACTGCAGGATGTATAGGTTACAGTATGGGATGATGACAGATTTAAAAAAAAAAAAACAGCAAAAGCGGTGTTACAGTTTTTCTCAATTGCTAAAACACTAAAACCCATTGGCTGAACAAAGTTCTCAGTTGCCTGAACTCATTTAGCTAATTGTGCAGTCTGTTGTCAATAGCTTAAACTATTTCACCTGGTAAAACACAATTTGCAGATCTCACTTAGACTTTTCAGCAAAACTCTTAACACATTCTCAGTCTCAAAACACATTCTGCACTCTAATGCACATGTCATCCATACTGGTAAACACAAGTGGCAACAATCAAATACAAATAGAGAACACATGCCATTGATTAAACACAATCACTCAAAATTGATTTCACTTGTATCAAATGATGTGACACAACCAATATTAGCCAGTTTAGAGAGCAAGGTGGTTGAAGGTGGGAAGGAGAAAGTCTGAGAATGGATAGAAGAAACAATGTGAGAGGACATCGTGCTTTCTATTTGTTACAGTAACAGGACTGACTGCTCAATATATTTTGACTGGTTGCAGGTTCATATCAACAAAGAACAAGAATTACAGTATCACAGAGACAAAGGACACGTTTGTGAGATGCAGGGTACAGTACTGTAAAAATATGGGTACAAGGAGGAGGAAGAACAAAATAAATTGCAAAGAGCAAAGCACAGCAGTCATTTCTGATCAATTTTGAGCTACTGTAATAGAACATGTTTTCGTTCATATGAAATTTGTTTTGAGATTAAAAATCGACTTCTCCTTGAGAACTATGTTTTGAACAATGTGTTTTCTATTTATTGGTGTATTGTTTACTGACTGCTTGATGGTGTGTATTATTTTGATCACTTTGTTTATGATTTGAGAGCAGTGTTTGATTTTGAGCACAGGTAAAACTGTTTTGAGGCGAAAGTTCCATTTTGCAAGAGGATTCAGAGGTTTTGTAAATAGTGCTTGAAGATGAGGTTTTGTGTTTACAGTTTTGAGAGAATGGGTGACCGTTTCAAGAAATCTGCCTTAGCAATCGAGAAAAACTGTAAAGGGGATCTCCAGAAATTAAGCATTGCAATTCCCTGAAGTAGTGATTCACGAGAAACAAGGATAACGATGGATTTACAGCCCCGCCCCCGCGGCTCTGTAAGGCTGGAGTATGCGGACATGTTCATGTTGAAAATACAAGCTTGCTGATGTTCAGCAGTTAAGATGTTTATCATGTCAACCATCTAAGTTTAGAGTGTAAGCATGCTAGCATTTGTTAGATTGGCATTATACATAAATAAATCGGTGGAGTCATGTGATTCACACCATGGTCCGGCGCCATACTACAGACAGAACGCTGCACTATCTCAATAAGATCTCCACACAGACTGAGACATGAAGACACGGGTATTAGTTTAGCTCAGGTGTACATTTAAACTGGCAGCTTGTGCCCTCGCCACCAACTGAACATGTAGGTTTTTGTTTTTTTTCTCCTTCTGCAGGCAATAACATTTGCAGCCGCAACTGTGGAGACGACAATGCAGGATCATCCATGTGACGACTGTTACGTGATACAGTTAATCGCACTTAATTGCATTAATCCTGATTAGATTAGATTTCATCCTGCTGGAATTAAAACCAGCAGGGCTGTGCGTCCTGAGGCAGCACAAGTCTAACATGGAGAGTCAAGCTACAGCTTTCCAGGATAATAAAAAGAAGCCCACACCACATGCTCACACTCATCACACATTGATTGCCATTTTCTTTTGTATGTATATATTCGTATCTGGGGTAATCCCAACCTAGCCAAGGCGAGGGTGTGTGGGTAATGGTGGCAACTTCTCCAGAGACAGCAGCCATTTCATGGCTGGTCACTCTGGCCTCCCCACGCACTGTGGTGTGATCGATACACACACACACACACACACACACACACACACACACACACACACAGACCCTTTCTCTGTTCCTGCCTCTCCCTGCTTCCCTCCCTCTCTCCGAGGACGCTCTACGCTGGCTTACGCAGCGATGCATTTGATTGCACAGCACCTCACCAGGGCCAACTCATCAAAAGCTTGATCCAGGGAGAGGCATGCGGGGGAATAAGTTTGGTGACGCTATATCTCTTGTGGGAACCTGTAGATAATATAAACTCTGGTTTAAAAACTTGAGAAACTACCGAGGAGGACATTTTCACAAATGACTAAATGTAGTGTCGTGCCATCAGGGCGGTAGCCAGTGTAAAATATGTACAGTAGATAAGCGAGGTTTGAAGGCACGGAATGGGCAAGGCCCTTCCAAACCTCCATCGCAACATGAATAACTCTTAGAAATGTTTAATTTATTAACATCATCAAAACAATGAAGAGTCTACAGTGTATCCCAGCTATCACAAGACAATTCCATCCCAACAGTTCGGCTTGGGAGCAACAGCGGCACTCTGGTTCTTGTTACAGTTACAGCTACTGTACACCCACTACATCCCGGCAACCGCATACAATCGGTGTCCCGCGGTTAGCCGTGTCACTGCTTCAGACCGCGCATTAAATGATTCAGCAAGCTGTCCCAGCTCTTTACTTAAACTCCTCACAGTGTTGAGGTTTATTATTGATGAGCCACTGAGTGCAGGATACTCAAATATGCAAGGTTTGCAAACTTCTGTCAAAATGAACACCCTTCCGTCCCAGTGCCTGTGCCGTCATCTGCCACTGTCATGTAGTGGGGATACTGGGGGTAATATTAGACATGCGTGTGCGACTGCGTGGCCCTGTCTCTGTGCTTGACACCTCATTCGAGTTTGGGATCTCACCTTGGCTCAAACTCTGGCTTCATGCGTTGCCAGCAGACCACTGGAAACCCCACAGGGACCATTACAAGCCTCTTCACTGCTGTCCACTTGATAACCTTCTCCGGGTAGAAAGGCCTAAACCTGTACGTTTGTCTTCCTCGTAGCAGGTAAATATAAGAAACCGGCACCGGGCAGGCTGACCGAAGTTGGATTTGGTCGAGCGAACAAGCTCTGTGAAATGAAATCTGTATGCAAATCTGCGAGACATTGTGCTCGAGTGTGTACAGAGCCGGGGGGGAACGGCAAAATGACTTGTGCAGTACCCTTTTGTAAATGGACAGTCTACCTTCCTGTTCCAAACACTTGCTTTCCTTCATCTTCGGCTCTAGGTGCTCTGTATTTGAGCCCTTTTCTGTTATCTCGGTATTAAACCGCATCATACTCGCACGCACGTATGTGCACGCACGTGCATGCACACACACACTGTGTCTTTCTCCCTGGAACAATGGTGTTCTTCGGTTGAGGGAGCAGCCGGGCTAGATAAGGGGCAGAGACCTGATCCCATCTGAGACACACTCCTCACTACGGCTTCAGTGTAATTACAGCCCCCATCCATGTTGACCATGCCGAGCAGCCCCACTGGGACAGGCGAGCCTGTGTGAGTGTTGATGTGTCTCTTGTTCTTGTGTTTTCTCACTATGTGCTGTTGATTTTCTGATATGTGAAGTCGTTCAATCTTGTGCATTTGTGCAGTTGAACTTTGTGACCACACATGGCACATAATAACAAAAAAAAGCTTTTAAGAGTTGGATCCAGGTAAAAGCATTTCATATTTTTCGTTTTTCATTATCCATTCTGTAGAAATTAGAACTGAAAAGATGTAGATTAAGATTTCTTCGCCAGTTAATGTCAGAATAAAGTGTCACTTAGTACATCCATGTGAATATTCACAGAGACTATATGCATCTATTGGCCACTGAACTTAAGGGAGTAATGGACCGATGAAACATCAAGTTTGACGAATGAAAGTGTCACCAAAATAAAAGCATGTTAGCAAAGAATATAGCACGTTTGTCCCACACACAGAAAAGATCCATCGATTCCTCAATGCAGATCATTTGGCACCGGATGTTTTATAACTTTATATGTATAGCTGCTAATGTTATAGATGAGCTGGGTGGATAATCGACACTGACCAAGATGATCTAAAGAAAGGACTAAAGTTATCCTCTACAGTTTACCTGTAGTCCTCAAGAGCGCAGAGAGTCCAAAACCAGACAGCTGAATGAATACGTACATGAATACACAGGTGTACTGGACACATTTGTACACACATGTAAATCCCTCTAATTCGCAGTCGTTTCATATTTCAGAATAACAGCCATACCCAATGCATCCTTACACGATGTAAAAACAAGACAACTTTCCTTTTCTCACCGTTCGCTGCCACCCCCTTTATTTCTCTCCTTCCTCCTTCCCTTTTGCTTCTCTGTACAATTAGCTCCCCTTCTCTTCCACCACAGGCTGAGAAATTACAGGGTTTTGGCAGGAAATGTGAATTTGTCTGCAGGAGAGTGCACAACAGTGTGTTTCTGTGCGTGCATGCAAATGTCCCTGTGTAAATTGTAGAAGGCAAAATCTTCTTTTGTGAGTAAGGCAATTGGATTACAGTGGTGTAGACCTATGTTGTGAGCAAGGCTTTTCAAATGCACGGGTCTGTGATTGAATTGGCTTTTGTCTTAAGTTGCATGGTGCAGCAGAACGCGGTGTAAGTGACCCGCACACTGTGTTCATATTAAATACACAAGCAAACTCCTCGGCGAGCTCGTATGCGTGTGCAGTGTGTGGCAAAGCATGTAATTCCCCACCCAGGGTGGCTGCAGTTTAGCACGCTACCTTGGCTCCTGCAGAGGTGTGGCGTCACATCGTGCATTTATGTCGATGTGCCATCTCACCAACACTGCGGTGGAAAATTACCTCAGAAAAAGCACAACAGTCTCAGAATAGCGGCGCGAATTCAGACATTTTACAAAAAGAACACTTTCGTTCATTCGTGCGTGTGCCAGGGTTCATTAGGTAACTAAGGTTCTAATAGTTTGTGAACAAATGCTAGAGCATGCCATAAAGACAAAAAGTATTTGGTAAATACTAATCTAATCTAATTGAAAAGATGTCCTAATCAAACACTGCAAATAACATTTGTTGAAAACAGATTGAAGACGAACAAACTTTAGTTTGAAAATAAGAAATAAGCGTATTCAAACCACTTCAACATTGCCATGACTGTGAACTTCAGCTTTAGTTGACATTTCTCCTTTCCTTTCATATTTCCTTGAACACCTCTACTGTCTATCTTCAAAACATGTGGTATCATAAAACATGAATCATCTGATGATGACATAACAGGCGCCCTCTTAGCAAAGGTAACTGAAGAAAATACGTGCTTTTCTCGGAACGGCAATTATTTATGTAATTATAGCAACAATGTTGCTAAGTGCTGTGTTTTTGAGTTTGCCTCTGTCGATACTTTGTATCTAAAATTAAACAGAACAAAAGAGGCTCTGATGCAAACACATTGAAATGAGGATGGTTATACATAATATGATACTTAATGTTTTTGGATGTGATTTTGTGTTACATTACCTACCAACTGAAGTGTGATGCTCCTGGCATTAAGGCTATTTTTGAGGCAAAAATTGTACACTGGAGAAGAAACTTATTAAAAAAAAAAAGGTTTAAGTGGAAAGCAAAAGATACCGTGTTAGTTAAATCGACTTATCTGCTGGAGGTAATAGACGCGTGGTTTTCAGTCTGCTACAAGGAAAACATATATTCAGAAGGCTTATGAAATCATTGCCATCGTACCATTATTTAAGAGCTCGTATGATGATAGTTGAAGGTCAGTCTCCTGCGCTCCTTCACTCGGCTGTAAAAGAGAAATATTGCCTCGCAGCCCCGACTGCTGTAAGTCTACTTATCAGTCTGTGTTGAAGTACCATCAGCCCACTAAACATTTCTGTGTTTTGAATCGATAAATACGTCTTTGAGCTCTCAAAATGATTGACTGGTTCGCTGCTTGAAGTACTGACCGCATATTTGCTGGTAAAACAAGTAAAACACACCTCGAGTGAGTTGCAGAAATAGTCAGATAGCTAGAGAAGCTGTCAATAACAAGTGGTCACAAAAAAAGTAATTTATTTTCAGAGAACTTCATGATGATTTCACCATCCCTTCCTTCCCCTACATTTATTTATCTCACATATTATTCAAGGCCCTTTTTATGTCTCACAACTTAGTATTCTGACAACATAACAGGCTTCGGTAGACGCAGTGTTTCTCATGTGTATTTATAAAAAGGGACACTATATCTTTGCATACATGGCACCCTCAGAGCAAAGATAACTGGTGCTTGTGTGTGTGTGTGTGTGTGTGTGTCCACTCTGTTATGGCAGAGCCATTGCGGCTGTCCTTCAGTGATGCTGACGGAGGAGATAAATTCATTACTCCCTGAAGCAGACAGCCCATCATTCTCAACACAGTGGATCTGCATTCACGTACAGTGCACCTTTGTGTGTGCAACAATGTGTGGTCAGCTGCTGGATATGCGGTTTTCGACACCACGAGCTGACCACGTATAGTAGTGCGTGTGAATATTGCTCTGAAAGGGGATGAAGTGCATTCACCCATTCAAAAATGTCCCTGACCTTGCATGCCAAGAAAATGTATTGTATGTGGATACCATTATCCGCAAAGGATAGAAAAGAGAGATAAACAACACGCCTCTGTAGGAGTCCACAGCCATGCGTGTGGCTCTGTGAAGCTGTTCGGAGGCACAGCATGCTAAAAATGCTCACAATGACATTGCTGCCATTCTTATAATGTATGCCATGTTCACATCTTGGTTTAGTGTTAACATGGTAAGATTTGCTTATTAGAACTCAACACAAAGTACAGTTGAGGCTGATTCAAATGTCATTCGTTTTGCAGGATTTTCAGTTTTTTTCATTCATATTGGACAAATTTGCATTTTGGAAAAGAAAAAATCAGCAAGTAGGGTTCCCATGGGTCCCTGCCCCTAATGTCATAGTTAGTCCTCCAATAGTTGTTGAGACATTTCCCTCAAAATGTTCCCTGTTAATGGTTCATCACCTGGGAACCATTAAAGCATGTACCGGTACATATTTGGTGCCAATCCATCTGGTGGATGTTGAAATATTTAACTGGATAAGTGACAGCTTTAACCTGCCGGTGGTGCAAGACAAAATGTTATACATATCGATAACCCAAATCATTAGGATACATCCTCTGGACAACATGACTATAGCCTTACCAAATGTCACTGCAATCCATCAGGTAACCGTTGAGACATTTTACTAAAAACGGGGGAAGAAATGTCAACCTCTCAGTGGTACAGTAATAGAGGAAAAGTTAATCTTACATTGTTTTTAGGTTTATTTTGTAAACATCTGCCTTTGGGACTAGAGATGAAAAATAGCCTTTTGACTGACTCTGGCACATTTGCAGAAATGTTTTTATTAATGTCCACTATCCCGTTCAAATAAACCAATAAATAAAAGGATTTATCTTCTGGGTACCATGAAGTTCTGTAAAGAATTGAATGGGAATCCATCCAATACTTGATATTGGATGGATTCCCATTCAACCATGACCAACCATGCAACACTGACATTCCTAGAGTCATGCCACTGGCTAAAAACCGACTAACATAAAGACACATCCATGCTGAAGACACATCGTAAAACACACACACACACACACACACACATTTGGGATTTTTTGTTATTTTTACATCCTTTAGACATTCTCATTTTCTACCATTTCCCCAGGTGATTGATGACTGGCAGAGTTATTGAAGATATCGCCTCAAATGAACCAAAAATGGCCTTTCCTCATCCTCCCAATGAAGTTATTCAATTGCCACCCGATATGGCAGGGACAAATGGCAGCCATTAGGGTGCAACGCTTCCACTTGCACTTTGGCCTGAGCTTCTCACCTCGTGTGTGTGCTGGGCATCCATCAGCAGCATCTGATCACTGGCTCCAATCTCTAAAAAGATCATTATTTTCTTATTACGGCTACTGGAGCAATATTATATTCTTTGACCCTGGAAACTTCATCCAAGCACACGTATTGTACTTTTTGTACTACACAAACACATACCAACACTTTTGTCACACAAGCAACCTTTAAAAGTTGAGTTAGGACTACATGTGATAACTGTTGCTAAGTGCTTGAAGAGGTTCAAAGAGGCTTGAAGAGGTTAAAGAGCTCAGACAGATCACAGACAAAGACATTGTGGTATTTCCACAAAATGTCATTGTCTTTGATGCCACCCACAGTCTGAAATTGGGGAAAAAGTGAATGAGGACTGGACAAAAGAAAAATGAGGGCTATCAAATTCCCTCCACCTCTATGTGCGACAGCAAAAGAGAAGACAGAGAGGGGAGGAAATTGGATTGAACATCTGAGTGAAACAGAGGACAAGAGGGTAGAAAGGATATTGAGAAATTGTTAAGGAAGAAGTAAAGAGTAAAGCAGATGAATAGAGGTGGGAGGGAAAGTAAAACTCCGTCACCAAATCATCAAAGCCCCAGGTTTGTCTGAGAAAGAGAAACCTAAAATGGCAGAAAGAGAGCATGTGGCTCTATTTTTGTAACAATACATTGTGCATGGCGGAGACATTTCTAGATCAATTTGGCATTTTGGGGGAATTGGACAATTTTTGGTGTGAAGAATGACGGCTATTTGTGCTACCTGTTCAGACAGAGTATGGTAGGGCTGTACCAAGGCTTCAGATTTTTTTTTTGCATGTCTGTTCATTCTGTTTAAACCCGGTTGCATAGTTGCATATAAAGATGGGGCAAAACTAATATTATTAGTATTAGTAGAATTCAATTTCAGGGTTGACTGCGTGGGATTGTTTTCCGACTCGTGTGATCCGAGCATTTCCAATACAACGCTCTGGAGAGTAAAGTTCTAGCCAAATTTATTGAAAAAAGACATACAGAACAATCCTCAAAATGTTTATCGAACAAAGTATTCAGTTTCAATCCATATTTGTTGGCAATCAGCTTTTCAAAAACATTTTCGCTGCAGCAAAAGTTGCTCTCCGCACACAAAGGGGGACATGCACCTTCACGTATTTATGAGTTTTATTCATTAAAGAAAGTCAATTTAACAAATAAAAAATGACTAATTCGACCAAAAGTCATAGATATGACGACAGACATTTAAAGCTTCATTCGAAAACCTCAATAGACGCTTTGAATGTTACAAGAATAATTCTGTGCAGCCCGACAGTCATGTAGCCTTCACACATACACATGTACAGAGTCCTTCGGATGCCAATTTGACTGCGATACTCTCAGCAGGAGTGTGACGTGTGGCTGTGACACACACCATTGAAATGTCTGCATGCTATGACATGTAGTCCACACGCTTTATTGTCTTCCAAGAGGATTTAATTAAGGCAGAATTCTGCTGCGACAAAGACCTTGTGCAGCAGCAATTCAATGCGGAGCTACCAGCTGAGACATTACTCTTTTCACAATGTTAATGTTTGCATAATCTTTGTGTTTGCCATTTGATTTCCTACAACATTAGCTTGTGAATTCAACAATAAATAAACATTCACTCGGATGAATTCAGTTTTCTAATTTTCTCATTTTTTCATACAGTGCAAATGGAAAACAAGGACCGTCTGGGCCATAGTGCGACACATTCCGAAGAGTGAAAAAACTAATCCTGATGTATATATGAATACAGTGTGTACCCCACACACAAAGAACAGTCACAAAACTGCTTTTAAATAAAAGACGAGCAGGTGGTTAATCACCGATACCAGCCTATACCATACTTAGATCGTTTACTGGTCCCAAACCCAGCCTATTTCTAGCTGGAATTCTGTAAAGACTCACTGAAGGTGGCTCAACCTAATTGACCAGCCCTATCCTCCAGTCTGAATTACGTGGAAAAACTGATGAGGGGTGCATCCAGCAAGGGAGAGAAAGGATAGAATCAAGATAGGCTTAAAACTAATTTTGTTTGCCAAAGTGTGGTCGAGCTCGTGCGTAGATTTTTGTGGAAACCATACCACCCTAAGCAGACAGGAGGATGACTGTGCATTCACATTACGACAGGAAGTAAAGTCTCATCTGCAAACCAGCGTGGGACATTGAGCTTAAAATGCACCTGCAGCTGCTTGAGTTTGCACATGCCAGCTGGGTTTTAGGAATAGCAAATAGTCTCAGGAAGTTAATATCTCCAAAAAAGCAGAAGTTCATTGATAATTTCCCACTGATAGAAATACGTATGCACTATAACTGATGATGAAGGCCTCATACGCATGAGGTGGAAGAAATTCCTAACACGGCGTATGAGAAGATAAAGTTTTTGAACTGTTGTGGGTGGCATGACAGAAATTCCCCCAAAAGGTCCTTAAAACTGGTGATGTGGGAGGTGCACCAAACGCTGGCATAGAGGAAAGGTTGATTACAGTTCATCAACAGGCTCCAGACAGTGGCTGTCGGCCAGACTTAGCAGCTTGGCGGTGTTTGCCGTAACAACCACCGATCCTCTGGGATCTCAATCCAGGGGCAGGTTGGATGATGTGCTCGGCCGGCCGCGGTTTCCACATATGCCAGGGTAAATTGGGAAACTGCTTTCCAATCCACAACTTTGGGGCTCCAGATACTCAATATAGAACAGGGTAAAGGAGCCAGATGGAGAGCAGTTCATCTTCCTCACTAAATTAAATCGGGATCAGAGGGGATATACTTGCTGCAGGAGTAAAGAATAGTCTGCAGTAGGCTGGCCGTGGTAGTCGGTGTTGCACTGTGTTCAGGCATACAACCGAAAGTGTCCGCTACGTACATCATTAGAGTCGCAGGATTTGGCAATATTTCCGATTTATACCCGATGCTCATAAGCTCCTGATAACGTTGATCAGGTAATCTGTAAACTTTGTATGAGGAAGGTGGCAGCATTTTGGAAGAGCACCACCCCTGGATTCCACGGGGATTCTAGACATAGATCCTAATATGTGCAGCAGCGCATCACAGAAGCATCACAGAATCTCTCTGTGATGCTAAAAATACGCACCCACAGTGAAATCTACCGGTGGGGGAAGTTGCTCGTAATGGCATCCATAGTCTGGAGTTAAATCGAATGCAACTAAGCACAAGTTTCTCCTTTGAGCCATTGTTCATTCTCCCTAACCTGCTCTCTTTCCGTCTTTGTACAAAATGTCATTACCAAATCGTGTTTCTTTCTGCAACATTAGCTCCTGGTCTCATGAAAGAAAATACCAGCGCGACACATTACTTGAGCACAAACATATTTAGCCCCTCGCAGGCAACACAATAAACAAAATGTGAGTAAAGTAAATTAAAAAAAACAGAAAGTGAATGAAGACAAGGAATGGAGCAACTGCGATGATGAAGAATTAAGATTACTTGTGTTATCTCACTCATTTAATGCACACTTTTCTGTCTGCTGGCTTCTCTCTCTTCAATTCGTCTCACTTATCAACTTTCCTCCCCTCCATCTCCTTTCATCTTTTTCTCTGAGGAATTTCATCATCCACTCCTCTCCCGAACTCTTCTTTTTTTCCTTTTACAGCTCCTCACTCCCATAACGCTCGCACTTTCCAAGGGCTTAGCGAGCAGCACGGTGAACAGTACACATTTCACAGCATTTTTTGGGAACCGTCAAGAGTTTCATCTCAGTCCTAAAATCCTTTTTTAATAATGTCAGTGACTCACTGCGAAGAAGTACACCTCCTCCTTAGTGGAGATATTTACAAAGTTGACTTGCTCGCTTGCTGCATGCCGCTCTGAATGAGGTGTGTGGGTGGATGCAGGTTTACAGAGTGGGAACACTTGATTGCATCTAAGGGTGAAATGTTGAGGGTTTGTCCAGAGTGTGTGTGTGTGTGTGTGTGTGTGTGTGTGTGTGTGTGTGTTTATGTGCCACCGTGTATTCATGTGTGTACACATGCGCTCATGTTATCACGGTTATCACAGTGTACTGTAATTAACGTCCCAATTTTAGAAATGAAAATAGAGTTTTCAGTAAGAAGTTAATTGCGCTAATGCCCTCTTTGAATGTCATTCAATATTATTTTAAAACAGTGTGCAAAATACGGGGGGGGGGGGATTTCGGAGCCCTTAATTAACACCCTGGACTTCCTGTAAACCTTAAAATCGAATTTTTTCAGAATCTTAAAAATGAAGCCCATCATCTTCTATGGAGTCATACTGATGGAGTCATTGACAACCGACAGTAAGCAGGCAGCCAATGTTCATTTCTACAATGCAAGCATTGACTCCTTCTTCTCTGCATATCGGCAATAAAAGCAAACAAGTCATCTGCAAACATATCCATTTATTTTCTACGGATGTATTACTCTGATTCCTAGATGGCGCCTATTTATGTCGATGAAAATTGCTAGTTTTCAAGCTTATAAGGTTTGTGTGTGTGGTGTGTGGCTGCACATGCGCATTGGGATGACATCATGCACATTAAAAACAGCTTTTCTTGGGCACTAGGAAGATTGTGCACACGTTTTTGGAGAGATCGCTAAGCTGGCACCTCCGACCATCTCCGTTGGTGCACCTGGCACCTGAAACTTTGCTTGGACTACCATAACAGTCACCTCTGAACCTGTGGTTGATTATGAGTCAAGTCAGGTCTTATATTAATGAATGGCTTGTTTCGGGTCCTGAAGTTAAATGCTTGAAACGCATACTGTAAAAAAAACATGCCCCCGCCCCAAATAACATTGTCGGTTTGGTCAAATTAGTTGGAGTCTTCTTGCATGCCAGCTTTAAAAAGCTAAATCAAAGAAAGAATGAATTTAAATATACACTTTTCATGTCGATCACGTCACTTTGTTGTCCTGACTGATAACTCCCCCACAGGAGCGGCAACCAAGTGAATCTGAGTATTTTAAAAAGGTCATAAGCAGATGCTGTAATGAATTGCGACTGTCAGCGTGTAATGAAATCAGCGAAGAATAATGATTAACAGCTTTTTTTTTTTTTAATTAACGAGAACACCAATAATGATTTTGACTCCACAGGTGCATTCCCACACATCGCACTGTGAAACACAAACGCTAAATCCCAATATTCACAGAAGAGTGACATCCTGTATGCATAGACACACACTCTCACACAAACAAGACGTGTGCGCCGTGCGGTGCGTTATATCATCATAAAGTACTCCTCCCCAGACTACTGACCCTCAGCGTCTGTTTGTAGTTTTCTTCATCACCACTAATGAAACATCTGTCTGCTGTTCCTCCAACAGAGCGGCGCCGTTAATTGCAAATAGATTACCGGTACCCGACTAATTATGTCACTTTTCAATGTCCATGTTTGTTTTTAAGGGGTTTTGAGTGAAACAGGAAAGTGGTGTCTGTGCGTCTGTCCTCATTTATCCACAGCTTTGCAAGTTTAGAAAACGTGCCCTTCGAGGACGTACATATATAGAAGAGGTTGTTCTGGTGTTTGTGTTTGCAGCGCACGGTCATCTGTGCATTAGCGAGTGTGCTCCGGGTGTCAGCTTGCATCCCTGCCCTGTCAGCTCTGCTTGTTTGTCGGCATTCTCAACTTGCAACCTTGGTGGAGAAATAAGGACCTCAGGACCCCCCGATAAGTAATCCTTTGTTAAAGTCTGTCCTTTGTGGCGCTTCCTTTCATTAACGGTTTCATTTCTCCTCACGAGCTCCAGCGCACGTCCTTAGTTCAGAGAGCACCAACTGCAGAATCGGCAGTAGCCATTAAGATCTGTCTCATGTTCCTCCTTTTCTCTTTGTGTTCGATGCGTTAGTTATGGGATCCCCTAAGGAGGCCGGGGAAGGGTCTTGGCATGTCATACAGGACTGTAGACTCCATTCAGCGCCTTCCCCTTCTACTCCTACTTTGGCATTGACTTAAGCGAAAGACTAGAAAGGTGCACTCAGTAAAGCAGATCTCGTTAACGACCGCTGTTGTGATTCAATGAATTTAACACACAGCTAAACCCCTCCTTTTAATCTGGGCAGATGTCTACGTATATCTCTGTGCAGGCGCGGGTCTCTTGAAGCATTTATTTAGGCTTCAGGTCTATTTTTCCGACAATACGCGTGCCAACGTGTGGGTTGATGCCCAATAAAAAGGCACGGAATAAATGTGTCTTTGGCCGCAGAGCAGCCGTCCAGCAGCTGTGTAGCTTATAGCCAAATACACCGTCCAAAACTGGCCCCGTCCAGTGAGTCGGGAGCATGCCAAATGCACTTTTGGTAATTTCTTGGCCAGGTTACCGTAGAAAGAACAGTTCTGAAGGATTTACAAGCGGAGAGAGAAGCATTAAGTGATTCATAATATTTGGCGGAGCTGTGTGAACTGTTCTCTATGCGTCGGTCTCCAGCACGTCTGTTGATGTGCAGGAGAAATTGTGTAAAATAATTAATCAAACGGACACATTTTATGTGCACATAAGCATGGCGGGTTTGGTGGCTCTTTTACAACACACTGATGCCGGTTGCATAAAATGTAACCTTGTGGCTGTGGATAGTCCAAATACATCAACAACAAAATCAACACTATCATGTTGCACTAAATTACACATTGAACATGTCTTGGAGAAAGAAATCATAATAAACACAGAAACTTTGAACTTTTGAAGTTTCTGACAAATGGCCACTATAGAAATGATGGAAAAGCGTCATAAACCACCAAACTGCATTCAGTGACTTGCTTAGCATACAGACATATTTGACTTAAAAAAGGAACTTTGCTGATTGATATTCTATTCTGAATGATTATAAATTCTCTAGACAGCCATTTAGCAAGCTGAGAAAGGGGCTCGGGTCCGTGTGTGAGCGATGGCTTCCTTGCCCCGTCTCTTCTAACAACTTTTTAATTGAACTCGGGGTGATTAATCAGCATCATTTAGGCTACGATGTCTGGACGTTGGCATGAATGCTGATCAGCCATACTTATTCGTCGACAATGATTATTCCCTTGACTTTTCATCTTTAAGTGATTTGAGTCCTAGGGGTTGAGGATTGATGACCCCTTCTTCACAAAATGCACCAACTGCACCGATCCGAATCGCATACTTCTTATTTATTGTTTTTACTTTTGGTACATACTGTAGCTGCCCTTAGTAGGTTCATACTGTTCCATGCGGTATGCATTACGTTGGGACATTCTACTTCTTGGTCATTTATCTGCTGCGCAAAGGATTGTGGGTGAAAATAGCCAGAAAAGTATGCTGGATTGCATAACGCAAAAGCGACGGGATTCAGTCGAACGTCATGGTATTTTCAGCATTCTACATGTGACAAACTATCTATTCGGACATGCTAAATCTTTTTCTGGCATACTAAATAGTGTGGTGGTATGGGTATTGGAACGCAGAGCAAATCTTACTCCAAACTAAACTGAAAAGTTGGCAGCCCAGGTTCAGAGTAATACATGATGAGTCGGCAGGCAGTCAATGGCGGTATAAAACAGCCAATAAAAGGTGTTTTGAGAAAGTGTGAGTCACCGAGGTCCTTGAAAATGCAGCCATAACTGGGAGGTAGAGCGACAGAAGGAAATGCCAAAATTGAATACAGAATACAGGGTGGTTAGTAATTCCATAGCATGCTGTATGGTAAGGGTCCCTGGGTATGCTTGTGGGAATGTAAGTAGGCGTTCAGGTCAAGGGCTGCGGTGCTGTTCTGAGGTCAGCTCCAAAAAGGCACAAGCTTGGGGCCCGTGCATTTTAAGGGCTGCCATAACCCCGGGCGCCAAATCAAATAAAAAAAATGCACAAGCAGGAACTATAAATCTACATCCAAGGCTCAGCTGTAGCACACATTACCCAGCTGGACAAAGACAAAGGAGTAAACCAAGGAAGATTTGAATGAAAAATGTAACGAAGAAGAGAAGGCGACAAATAGAAGACGGGAAATGATGGAGGGGGGATATTGAATGGGTTTGGTAGATGTTGCGACGTAATCTCTTTTTATGTAAACTAATATTTCTAAATATGCAAAAAATGTAGTTAAATAAGTGTTGTTTTTATTATTGTTGTTGAAGCATTTAATGAAAATGCATATATTTGCAATCCTTCCAATTACTTTTAGGATTGGTCTTATGGAGACCGGGACGCTGGTGATGAGTGAGTCTATAAAAAGATACATTATCATTTATGACCTTAAGCATCATTGGCAAATATGCATAAATAAACGCTCATAAAGAGACGGAGTGAGTCACTGATTTTAAACATTTCATGTTCTGTTTTTAACGACCAGTTTGCTCGTGCAACATGCTGCGATTCATTGGGAATTAAACCTCGTAAGAACGCTGCTCACAGTGATTCAAGGCTCGACCCGGAGAAGTTGAGAAAGCGTCAAATGTCCTCAAAGTAAATGAGCAACAACCTGCAACAAAAACTGTTATTTTTTTTAATCCAACTCAACTCCTTAAAAGCACTTCAAACTAAAACGGCAAGCGTCTGGCTCACGAGAGTCAAGAGAGAGACAGAGACTGCCACTTCAAGTCCGTACGTATGAACTGCTCCAGCTGTCGTCATTCAGTTTCTGACAGCTGCCAACTGCATGCAGCTCGTGTGAGACGCTTTGAGACAATCTGCCCACTTGAGAGTATTACGAAAAGAAACAGAAACCTGAAGTTTGCCATCTGAGTCTTATCTTTTGGAAGAACTTTATTATATGCATTTCTTTCCATTTGGGCTGGAGATGAAATACGCCACCTTATGGTTACTCTTATTATTAACATTATGAACGTTGCGCAGCAGGATCAGAGGTATTTTCATGAAAGTGAATTCAAATTCAACATCAATAGCTTAATCAATGTCAGAAAGTGAGAGAAAAGAGGGAAAGAGACAGAGAGAGGCCTATCCCAGATTTAATGATATTTATAACACAGCTTAATGAACAAAAACATTACCATGAACTATACCCAGTTTTATATCGTGTTATGTTTAGCTACTTCCTGATTTATAATGGTTGAATAGGGTAAGCTAAATACACAGCGAGAGACCGAGACACAGAGAAAAAGTAAAGTAAACGGTTACATTTTGACTTAGTTATAGTTATGACTTTGGCATAAAGGGGTGTATGATTATCTTCAAGATGCAAGAACATATTTGAAGTCTTCGACTCCTTTACAGTCCGTTTACGACGGCACTCTTTGCAAATTGGATACACGTCTTCTTCAACAACTCCCTCGTCATTTTGTAGATATCCAAAATGCCGATTTAAGGCGCTTCTTTGGCGGATACGAGAGTGAAATGTCAGTTCCCTTTGACATTTTCGCAGCTCTTCTTCTCAGAGCTTCAGGCGAGCGGCTGCACAAAGCCGGCACGACTCGCTCACACACTAAACAGACCAGCTGCACACAGTCAGACACGCGTTACGTGACTCAACGCACACACAAACAACTTGTCTCGCAAGATTAGTTTTCACAGGCCAACAATGCAGGAATCAGGACACCAATGATATTGCAGCTTCTACAACTGTTGCGATTATGAAACCGTAACTGCCGTGGTCATCCCGACATCCCTACTTTCCATGCATGCATTTTGCAATTAGCTACAATATTGTTGGAGTCGCGAACTGGTAAGAGGAAGCAAACATGTACATTCAGTGAACTAGTGCGAGGCGAAATATGGAAACTATTTATACACACACAACAAAAAGGAATTCAGCTCTGTGGCTGAAGAGGCGTCTGTGAAATTCCCCGCACGGTGTTACCAGGTTTGAGTGAGCTACGTAAATTACAGACCCCATAGTGGATATACCAAAGAGGCTCTGACTCACAGAGTACCTGTATAGAGTGACAGCAAAACTCTGCGTCCAGGACCCTGTAAGCCTGCAGCAAGACATGTGGTAAGCTGCTTAACGTCACCGCAGAACAGAGGAACGCAGCGCTGAGGAAAGGGAGCGGGCTGGAGGACGGGAGGGGTATGGACGGATGGATGGGCGAAGAGAAAGAGGAACAGGGAATTGGGCCCGTGATGGGATGTCACAGGATGGGTGAGAAGGGTGAGGATGACAGGGGAAGACAAGTATGGGCGTGTGTGTGAGAGTGAGGGCGAAGTAGACAGACAGTGAAATGAAAAAAGCCCTTCTAGACAGCTTGGTGACAGGCTTAAGTAACCCTTCCCCTCCCCCCAAGTCAGTTGGCACATAATCCAGGTAACGTGGCACGAATAATATATGAAACATCAAACAGCAAACCCCCCCCCCCGCCCACCTTCAGCTAACCAACCATAGCCTTTACACCTCTGCCTGCCAGCCAGCCCATTCCATCCCAAATCCCCTTTCATGTTACCGCAGAGCAGCACGCTCCGAAAAGCTTATCACTGTTGACAAATTTCCTCTAATATGCTGGGATAAATAGAACAGAAGCATTTCTATTGCATACATATTTGTGACGCAGAGAAAGAAAAAAAAAAACGAGAAAAAAAAAAAAACGCTGATATGTTCATTATTTATTTGTTTGAGGTTGTTGTACATTTATTTCCCCGGGCGCTGGGTGGCGGGTTGCTAACATGCGGTGAGAGATGTGTGGAGTCCCGGCGCGTGGCAGGAAGACAGAGTGTTAGCGCTCCCATGGCGAGAATTTGAGGGGATCGTTACATAAACACGGGACCCATTAAGTATGGGGGAGTGTAATCTGTGGAAGTGACACATCATTCTTTCTATGTTGTCTGGTAATTGCCGACATTGCATCACCGGGGCTGAGAGTGAGACAAATACGGGAGGAGTGCTTCAAAGTGGATGTGGTCAACGGGGGTAGATGTGGGGTGCTGTTCAAGTGCCACCGTGTGCATAAACCGCTCGTAAGCAATGATGGTATGAAACTTTTGCCTCTTGCAGCTTTCCACTACGGCGCGTTGCACCTTCTGGGCCCCAGTTACTGGATGCTGCTGCCAGATAATAGGAAGTGGCAGAGAACTGTCTGAGCACCGCTGGGGGCTGAGAGCAGGAGGGGGGTTTCCATCAAGAGTTGCGGGTCACCGAAAGGTAAGAAAAAGAAGAAGCAAGGGGTCAGGGTGGAGGTTACAGCACCTGCTGAGGTGTTTTTTGATTGAGTGGAGCTTAAGGTTTTCCTTCCCTCCCTTGTTCCCCTGACTGCCACATACACAAAAAAGAGTCAGAATTTACCTCATCAGAGCAGAGTCCTCTGGCCCTGAGGGGGGGGGGGGGGGGGTCTCCTCTGCCCCGATTCTTCTCTCTCTCCTCCCTTCCTCCTCTTCCTCTCACGCTCTCTCTTCACAGAGCCCCAGAGCCGAGACCTTAATGAAGACGAATGCGAGGAATCAATTTGCAGCATCTTCCTTCCATCTGGCTGGGGCTCGTCTCTGCACCTCAATTAGCACGGCAGCTGGGGGAGAGCTCCTCCAAAGCAGCCCTATTACACACACCAGCGTCGTGTGGAGCAGCTACAGGCATTGCTAAGAGAGGTATGCATTAAAATGGGAAGAATGTGCTACTTAAAGCCGAGCAGCGAAAATCTGTTTTTCTTCTGAACCAAGGAATGAAATGATATCTTTGACAAAACTCCACGCTGCACCAATAAACGATCTCTAACAACCCAGTTGATGAACAATACGGCGGGTAAGATGTTCAAGTGAAGTATTTCAGTTGTATCACCAGTCTTGATTTGTTGTGGAAGCAAATTTGGAAAGAGAAATCTCCCACCTGTTGCATCTACAGATATAAAGCTCGACAACTCCACAACTGTGCAGATGACCAGCAGAGAAAGTATGTAAATATAGCCACTTTGAAAAATGTGGGAAAGAAAACTCATACATAAAAAGCATACAACCGTGTGCCTTTTACTAAAACTGACAACGCTTTGTAGAACCAAGCGTTCAGGATTCAGACTCGCATCACTCTTTCCACAGGATACAGGGAGAATCCACTGGGATCTCAGCTAACAGGGAGGATAGAACTACTTTTCAATTCAGCAGACACTGAAGCCAAGACTGGCTGCTACCCAGACACCAACATGAATACAGGAATCTACTGTCACTACAATCTGTCGTTTCTCTGGATAACATCAGTGTATGGTTCAATGTTACACAGCGGCCGACGCTGACCAAATATTGACAAGCTCAAACGGCTGGCATCTGTCACCCAGCATATCAGATTAGCGTGAAGCTAACAAATAAGGGCACGGCAGTGCACTGCCAATATCTGGTTAAATCTCCGGCATTTACACTGTAAGCTTGGTGTGATGACAAGCCTGGCAATGGATGGCTGGGGCAGATTTTAACACCGGACTAAAGAGCTCAGGCAGACAGAAGCTTTGTTTCTCTCTTGGTCCCGCTCAGTTCTGAGCAAGTGGAGGACACCCGGTGTGGCCTGGTTCAGGAGGTGGCCGAGGGACTTCTGGGAGCTCGTTGGCAGGAGGAGGCCTAATTACGTGAGCGAGAAAGCAAGTGAGCTCACCTTTTGCACATTTGTTTGGCAGCAGCTGGCACCAGGGTAGATTAATTGCCCTTGAAGTGAAGACAAAAAGAGACCCAGAGGAGAATCGGAGTCTTGGATGAAGTCAGGCCTTTAAGTTGCCCAAACACTTCTGCTAGACTTTTAAAAGCCTCATTTCGTTTGTCTAAATCAAGGTGACGTGCTGCTTTTAAAAATCAAGTAACTCATTTAATCTCCTCATTCACACCCCGTTGATGGAGGGTATCAACAAGCTTTCTCCAGCGGCCGATGCCAGCAAAGCAATGATAGTTATTTTGGCAGTAACGTGAGCTGCTTTCTTATCATCTCGCGTGCTAAATGGTCCCTTATCAACCTGCGTAGGTGTGCGCGCTCATCTAATTGAGTCATATAGGGCTTGCGTGTGATTCACAACATTGCTCCCTGCCTCTTTCTGTCTCTGTGCTCCTGCTCTCTCACCCTCCCACTCTACTTTCTTGATGATGAGAGCCAACAACCTGCGGATATTTTCCAAGGATAAAAATGGCAACACGAGGTCTGCAACATATATACATGGAGTCGGTGTTTTAAGTTGCAACCTTAGTTTCGTTTCTCTTTGGCAGTGGCGATAAGCGGTGATTGCAGGCGTGTTTTGGGGGATCTGACTTCCTGGAGATCCAAACAGTACCTCCTTTTCCTGGAATATCACCTCAGGCAACCAGTTAGTAAGACCACAAATGCAAGGGCTTCCACCAGTGGGACGATATAGATACTGACTTAACAGATATTTATTCATATGAAAATCCTTGAGTGTATTACTTTAACGTTATATGGGAGGCATGATGAGAAATAAGAATGAAAGCAGACGAGGAGGCCTAATATGCCCGTATGTTGATACAAAACATCCACAAAAATGTAAATAGCTCTACATCAATAGAGAGCCATGCGTCTGTGTAGAATTTGGCTTCAGGAATTTCTGCCCTGCAGCCTGTGACTCACACTCCTCTAAGAGCTTGCCCTGCAGCGATGAATACACGCTCCGCTGGATGAGCTGTACTAAGCTCAGGGATGAGAGATGGGAAAGACCCCCTCATGCCAGAATAGAGGAGCATCTAACGTCCATGGCTATGCGTGTGTGTGTGTGTGTGCGCTCACACGTGCTGATGACTCAGAGTGAACACTGGCTCCTGCCTCTGGGGCATCACTCCTCCCAGGCAGTGGCTGTGTCAGCAACAGAGACATTTCAGCCAGATGTCAGGCATACTACCACTACTACACATCTGTATTATATTTTCCGCGGCATGGCTTTTTGTATAGTGCGTGCATGGCTGTGTGACCTGCAGTTTAAGTATGCAGACTTCATACCGCACGGCAGGTCATCTTTAAATTTGTCTAGAAGGTGTGCTTGTTTTTCTTGAAATATGTGGCAACTTTAATCTTGCCCAACTTTTCTTCACACGCAGTTCTTTATCGTACAAAAATACTTTGGTTTGAAGGAGATAATCGCTTTGGTTGTGGTGCAACATCCTTTCTGCGAATAAAGATCTCATGCAAGAAAGGCCTCAAGCCACGTTCAACGTTCAATTTAAGTACATGGCTCAGTGTGCTGTGAACCACTAGGATGCCCTCGATAATGATTAAAAAGCCCCGTGAGGAAGAGAAAGAAGCCCCCTCTTCCACTCTGTACGATACTTCCACTATATGTCCTACCGTGCTCTCCGGCCTCGCCGCCTCCCCCAACTACTCAACCGCCGAGTGTCAACACTCTCTCTGAAAGTCAGTCCGCACCAATTAGCCCTTGCTACAAGCTGTGCCTTCACACTGTCAGTGCAGATCACCTGCTAGTTCAACACCGCCTATTAAAGACGGAGATGACTGAAGGTGGCTGAGGAGGCTGGCTCTCAGGAGAGGCGCTTGTCTGATCGTTGCGCGTTCGACACGAGAGGAGAGACGCGTCTGCACCAATGTGAGAGTGTCTACATCTCCTCATCCTTTCTTCTTTTTGTTTAAATGTAAGGTGAGAAAGGGAAAGCGAAGGGAAAGGGAGAAACATGTGTGTGTGTGTGTGTGTGTGTGTGTGTGTGTGTGTGTGTGTGTGTGTGTGTGTGTGTGATGAATCTGTGCGAGTGTGTTTGAGAGAGAGCAAAGGATGGTTAGTCTTTGTTGGTCTGTGTAAATAGGGGCATAGAAAGTAGCCATAGGAAAGCTGCATCTCTGCTGCCCCTCTCAGGTAATGAGATGTCTCTGCATATTCTCTGCTGGGAGTTTGAAAAGGTGTTTCACAGACACTCTCCAATCTCTCCTCCTCGCCTCTCCTCCCTCCTCCTCCTCCTCCTCCAAACAATTCTCTCTTGCTTCTTTTCCTCCATCATTTCGGGATTGTTCTCCTTTGCATTCCCATTTCCACGTTGTGTCTTCCATGGCGTCGCCGCTCTGTCAGTCTCCACGTCTGCTGCTCCCTTCCCCTCCCTCTCGTTCTGCTGCAGTACTGTGTAATGGATGCCCATGGGTTATGCGTACCTGCTGCGTACAGTGAGCGCGTATAATCAGCCGACAGCAGAGATGAATTAGTTTGTGAAATGAAATTGTGAAAAGATGACAAAACAGACCCTTCAATGAGGCGGTGATCTACATTTACAGGGCATGTGTTGTATGGTAATCTACAAACAGTAAATGACAGTGCTCCCTTTCATAATATATTTTACTCAACTCCATATAATTGAAGTGGAGTCACATTACTGGGCTAAGCCACGGAGGTTCACTTGAGACCAATAACAAGGACCGCTGGTAATGACAAAAATTAATTAAATGCTGACAGCCATTGGAGAATAGGCATGCTTTTACTAGCGTCAAATTAAAGAACTGCAGTATCTCCTGAAATCATTGGTTACATTTCCATTAAATTTATACTAACGTTCCTCGTTAGGTTTATGACTACCATTAGGCCAACAAGTTCTGAAACATACGGTACTAAAAGTAGACAAAAGGCTGTCCGTCAATGCCTTCCAAAACAACACAAGTGACTGCACCGAGAACAATTCATGAGGGTTTCAGCTCAACCACCCCTGTAATTAAAAAGGCCTTACTCCCCAGTGGTCCACCTACGCAGATATCTTCCCAGAGGACTCATTAACCAGAAGTGGAAACACATGAGAGGGTGTACAGGGCCTTTATCGTATGGTTACGTTTAGAAAAAAAAAAGTATTAAAGTAATGGACAGACTGTGGTTAGGGTTTGTGTTAGGACTGCAAGGTTACTCATTTTAAAAGTGTATGATGGGTTATGAACTATAATCTCTGGTGAAGAAGTCACAAACCAGAAGCTTGTTCATAATACACATAAGTTTGTTTCGGAAGTATTACAACCAGCGACCAATAGTGTTGTTTTCCTAATGACCACAGCATCCATAAGACATTGGGTGATGATTTCAAGATACTTTAACATCAAAATTCTGAATGTGCCGCATCGCTTTAATAAGCCTGGGTGTGGAGGTGCTGTCTTTGGTCCTGAAACGCACTGCATGCTGGACTGGCTGGGCCTGGAGCTGTCTGTGGTGCTGGAAAACAAACGGTGTGAAATACCCAGCTCAGAGCCATGTTCCTAGCTCTCTCTATGTGGAGCTGAGACGCTCGGTCTCACAAAGTAGACGGGAGATGAAAGTGACACACTTGCAATTAAATACGCTGCTTTTAATCGCCGCGATTCTCATGGAATATTCAACTATTCGTGATAAAGGCAAAAGGTACTGAAAGTGCAAAGTGTGCTGGTGCTGTGCTGTGTTGTGCTTGGGTAGTCGGAGCTTTACAGCAATGCAGTGACAGCACCACAGCTAAGTACAGAGTCTTGGGAAGATGTACTTAGAGCTTTAGTGGCGTATGCTAGACAGCGAAAGCTGACTGCGGCGTACTGAGCACCACAGGGATGCCAGAGGGAGACACGAGAGGGAGCAAGGCGGAGGGAGAGGGTGAGGAAGGGGAAAGAGAGGAAGGAAGGAGGGGGATGACAGAGGAGCTTCCATTACTAAACAGAGGGAACATTAAGAAGATTTAATTTGCCTAATGACAAAGGCAGATCCCTAAATGGCTGCGCACTATATTGTGGTGAAGCACTTTCCATTAACGCAATACATCTCTGAATATTTAGGTCTGGCTCCCTCAGCTTTTTTTTTTTGCCTCTCTTCAGCTTTCCCATCCTTCCTTTCAGCTCTTTTTGCTTATACCCCTCTGTGCCAGTTTTTTTTTTTATTACATAATATTGCGGACAAAACGTACAGAGAGGCTATAGTGCATGTGCATCAATGCTCTCTTTATATCTCCCTCTGCCCTTCCACATCTCTATGTATCCAATCCCCTTACTCCATCATCCCAAAACACACAAACAGCACACACACACATGGCAAATAAGCTTTTACTCATGCAGATAAAATACACACAAATACCAGCGACTACAACACAAGCAAGTCCAAATTCTTGTCTCGTAAGCACTCATTCAAATCAACGCAATATGAAATCAAATCAAAGTTTACATGCAGAGCTCCAGGGTGTGGCTAAAGCTTACGAGTTTGTAATTTATGGCAAAACACACCCTACCCCCCCCCCACACACACACACACACACACACACACACACACACACACACACACACACACACACACACACACACACACACACACACACACACACACACACACACACACACACACACACACAAACGGGGGCCTTAACTTCATCCTGCCAAAGAGGCCATTACTCAAACTGAGCTAGAGGGCCAAAACACAAAAGAAATCTCTACACATACTAATTTGTGCACACAACTCTGCCAAGCATCCAGTAGCCCCCATTGACCCAAACACTACATGTTACCCATAGAAGTACAGTTAGAGCAGAGGAAGCCTGCACTCAGTGAGTGCATCATTTACATACACGTGTAAAAGATGGATTGCCATATCTGTCAGACCTTGGTCGGTGGGGTTTGTGTTTTTGTGAGGCTCCATTTGTTTTAGGTGGCGCTCCAATTTGTTGCACGTAAGCAGCTCATTCCTCTTTGTTAGCGGGCTAATAATATTATAAAGCAGAGGACTTTGTCCTGCTAGGCCACAGAGCCGTTTGAGGGCTGTAACTCTCGATCCTCATATTATTTTCCCGCATAGCTACGCTCGCCTCTCTTTTCCTGCTGTCCCATATGACCTTGCTTTCTGCAGCTAGAGATTAGATGGGGGGGGAGAATACAACTGGGGGGGGGGGGGGGGGGGGAGAATACAACTGGGGGGGGGGGGGGATTTGGATTGTTAAAGGGGAATCTGCAGTTTTAAGCAGGGATGCGGGAGAAAAAAGAAAGGTCTTAAAAGATACATTCAAGCAGAGCCACGGCAGTGCTGGGAGATGAGGAAAAGAAGGGAAGAAGCAAAGTGCATGTGGTGCATGCTTTCCTCTTTATATGCCTTCGGCTAGAAGTGGTGGGAGGTCTTTCCTTTTTATTCTAACATCGCTGTTAATCCTTTAATTGTGCTTAATTACCTGATGGTTCTAATTAGGGCCCTTCATAGCACGAGAGGAACGACCCTCCTGATCGCCCTGAGAGAGTCGTAAAAAGACCCCTGGCTGGTTGAAGCCCCCTCAGAGGTCTGGGTCTATGCGTATGATAGACTGAGGAGAAGAGGGAAGATAAAAAAGGGGGATGAGAAATGAGTTGGTATTTGCAGATGATGAGGGTGAGAAGGCCATGTGTTAGCTACAGAGTCAGAAAATGAGTTAAAGTCGGTGAGCATATGTTCCTTCCACTTTTGTCCCTCTCCCCTTTCTTTTCACCTCCATCTTCGTCTTCCTCTCTCTCTCTCTCATTTTCTTTCTCCTAATAATGATGAGGGGTTGACATGGCGGTGGGCCTGCTCTGTTAACCAGCTTATGTAACCATGCCCTGGCGGCTCAGAGGATGTGCTGACAGCATGCTTTCTCAGCGTCATTAGCAGAGTTACACAGCTGGCTCCGAAATAGGGGGAGGAGCGAGGGAGAGCGAGAGATAAAATAGAGGGAGGAAAGAAAGTGCGAGCGGGGAAGTCGGGAGCAGAGCAAAGGCATCAGCAGGGATGAGGTGGAGAGATGGCTGAAGAGAGAAGGCGGGTTGTGGGAAGAAAGGGGAGGATGCAGGGTTGCCAGGAGCTATGGGACCTCCGGGTCTATCCCAACTCTCCGAGCTGAGCATCACCTCCATCACACAAACCTGTTCATCCTTTCTTCCACACTCTCTCAACTTTTGTACTGCAGCAATGCAGTGGGAGTGCTACTGTTCCACCCATCAGGTTTGTTTTTTTTTGTCTCAAAAGGTGACAGACATGGAAGAAGAAAAAAGATTTCCTCCCATCGGGCGTTCATACAGCATACCATCGTGCCCCACATCAGAGGCAACAGAAAAGCAATTCACATGCAAATACCAATCTCCCCATGTACTGAACACAGATTATAAAACAGCAACCTTCCATCACAGACCCCGAACAACGTTGGGTAAGACGCGTCAGATAACACAGACGTAACGCATCGAGAAAAAAACATCAAACGGCGAAGGAAACTAAGCGACAGAGGAAGCTGTCAATCAAAATGTCTGAACTCCAACATCCTGTGAGGATCAAACAGAGTATCAAGACAATAAACCAAGCTCTTTTTTTTGTATTCTTTTTTCACCTTCTGCACTGAAAGAAACTTGTGCAGTGAGTGGTTAGTGCACTCAACAAACCTTTTTTTTGTTTTGATTTGGCTGTAAAGCTGCCATGTACATTCAAATGAAACGCCGCAACAGGAGTTGAATCAGCGGCCAAACTATCTCTGAGGCCGTTACGGGCAATTTAAATCAAGCTACGGCGGCTATCATTTCTTGGCCACGGGGCTGGACGGCGCAGAGGCATCGTAATGAGGACGACTGATGACGGAGAAGACCGGCTAAAGGTTGATCGGGTGATATTAAAACGCAGGTGCAGAGCCTCTGTTTTTCTCTTTCGCTTTGATCAAACATACATAACCCCAAACTCCTACCGAACACAGGCGCACACACTGTTCCTGTCTCTCTCCCCAAGCACGGTTTACCGCAAGCTGCTCGGCTTCGCTCCGAGTATGTTTGGTGGAAGGCCCATTCCACCATTCCGCCCGAATAAACATCCGCTGGGCACGGAGTCTGAGAGAGGTGGGGATAGACTGCACATCCATAACAATACCCTCGCCACCAGCAATGGCAGCAGAAGCAGAAGCAGCCCAAAAATCCCCTTCGCTTAAAACTTTGATGCCGAGGGGAAACTCTGCTGCAATCGGAGGCCTCTTGTCTTCAAGTGTTGACAAGACAGAGTTGAGTCTGGAGGAAGATTTGGGTAAAGCATGCTTCAGGAAGCAGAACAGTTGAGGCTTTGTTTTTGTTTTTCTAAGGTTTAAGAAGTGGTGTCAGCGATGAGGAGAGTGTTGCTTGGCTGCTCAAGGAATGAGAAAAGGACTGTATAAACTATACGCACATATATGCATGCGGGAGAGAAAGAAAGAGGGAGACCATGAGGCCAACATATGTGTTTGTTTGTGTTCGGTGCAGTGTGTATAAGACTTTAAGAGCTTTCGTTGGTCAGTCAATATCTCCAGCTCTGACAGCTTCCAGTTCTCCTACCTAGCATCTTTTTTTATTGCTCCTTCTCACGCCCTCTTGCCTCAGGTACACACACACACACACACTTTATTCGAAGTCTGCTTCCCTCTCTCTCTTACTCTCACCACGTTTTCCACAGTATCCACCTTCACTTCACTTCCCATCTCTGCTGCTTCTCTCTCTCCAGAGGTGGATTTCTGTGGGACAAGTGCCATGTCATGGTTTATGGTTATATAACGTCTGTTTGTCTGTTTGCGTGTGTCTGAGTGTGTGTGTGTGTGTGTGTGTGTGTGTGTGTAGGAGTAGGCCTGGGCGCCTGTTCTGTGGGCGGCTGTGACGTCACAGACATATAACAGGCTTAACTTTGATGAGCACCCCCCCCCGCCACCCCACAAAATGCCTTGGGGCAGTGCAGTGACACGATTTCACCTGAAAACCCCAGAAACATCCTGCAGCAGCGCTTAACACAGAGAGCAACTGCTCTGGGCTGATGGTGAGTCTGACATCTCCACGCACACGCACGGAGGTGTGCCTAAGGAGTCGTAAACAACAACTACAGAGCAGAGCAGGGGGGAAACAAAACAAGCCTGCAGGGTGCAAATTTATTTGCTTATTCATGAGGTGCCTCTAAACTAGAGCATGACCACATATGCAGTGTTATCTTAAACGTGCTGTTCTTGTCAAATTCGAATGTCAGATTCACGAACAATAAAAAAAAAATACAATTTAAATATAAAGTTGAATTCATAAGAAAAACAATTTTACGTAACTTTTCTTTCTTATCCTTTTACTCTTCTGGTGACCCTTAATAATTATTACGGGATCCCTGGTGACAGCCAGTCAAAGTCTAACATTTAACCCAATCTCCACTGTCAGAAGTGGAGGCCTACGGTTTGAACTGGATCTTTCAAAGCGAGTTGAAAAGTGGACAAAGCAGCGCTAAAGCGTCGCCTCGGGGGGCCTCAGCACCGCCGAACTGGCACTAAGGCCCCTCCGAAGTCGGTTGGTACTCCCTGTGCTTTGGCGGCTGAAAGAACATCCCTTGAAAAGGGAGACGGAGCTGGAGAGCGATAGATGTGAGAAATGCTGCACATTCTTTATTCTGTGTGAGGTACGCCGCCTGCGTGCGTGTGTCTCCTGCAAATTTTGGCGTTTTGTTTTTTTTCAGAGCTTCTTTTAAGTAGCACACTGCAGGCAAACACAAATATCCCTGAGGCTGGGGCAGAGGGGGGCACGCGCATGCACCCCCCCCACACACACACACACGGATGAATAAATGTTACACAACACCTACCCCACATCACTTGCTCTCCAGAACTCACCCTCTCTCCATTTATCATTCACAGTTTTCTCATTTTGTGTCATTTTCCCTTCCCTGTTCTCTCCCTCCCCTTTTCCTCCACATCCCAAACCCCCCCTGTCTCACTATTATTTGTCACAACATATGTGAGATGTACTTTCTTGTTCTTTCACTCATCCCCAGAATGGATTCTTTCCTTCACTTTGACTTTGATGAATCATTCTGTCCCCCTGCAGAGTCCAATTATATCTAACGGAATAGCTTCCATGCCATTGATGTTTACCGAGCCAACTATCCACCGCCAGGACTGCTGGTTACAACATGGCCGTCACTCACTTGGCTGAGCCGAGAGCATAAAAACGCTCCAGTGGGTGTTCTAGCTGCCACTGGCAAAAGTAAACACGTCACGGTGAGCCAAAATGGTGACAAAAATGTCATTGTTAAGCAAGTGGAGCGGTGACAATGTCCTTTTACAACGACGTCGATGTGTCTCCTTGGAGCCTTGTAAGCAAAGTTCGTCGAGACAAGCCTGACATATTGCAGCAAATGGTACAAAAAGTTGATTTGTGGAATTTAATGAGGATTTCCACTTTGCCAAGTCTGCACCCGAAGACGAGAGAACAATTAACAGATTAATAGGAATACTTTGAGCATTGGCTCTGTGTGGCTGTGCTGGTAAAAAAAGATTGCATTCGGTCTGTTGCCAAGCTGCATTTGCCGTGTTTGTAAGTCTCTGTTTTGGAAATCACTTTGGATAAAAGAGGCTGCTACATTATAGATTAAGCACAAACCAGAATTGCACTTGAAATTATTTCTTTTTAAGAGACGCTGGCACACACGTTTGACGCCGGCTGGCTTACAACCGGGTGCAGGTGGTCAGAGCTCAGCAGTGTTTGATTAGGATTTCTACATAATGAGTGGGTACATGCACTCTCATACAGGCACAGAGAGAGACTGACAACCACACACACACACTGTCTATCCTTGTGGGGACTCTCCACTAACTGCATTCATTTCTTACCCCCATCCGAACTATGCAAACCTAACGTCACCCTGAACCCGACAGTAAACTGGCAAAGCGGTGGGGACAGCTTTTACAACCCCACAAGATTGTCTTGCTCCCACAGCAGTGCAATACCAGGTTTGGGACCTCGCAGTGTAATATAATCAAGAGCCAACACACGTACTGTATTTGGCATAATGTCCACCGATTGGTATTCAACACATCGTCTGGCTTTGATCTTTGTCCCACTCGCGCTCTCACCCTCAATCTGCCTCCGATCACTCTATTTACCTCAAAGACAGTTTGTCCACATTTTAGTCTGATTTGCCCGGCAGCCTTGGTGAATCTGTCCTCCAAGTCAAGGTGGAAGAAGAGAGACTGTTTGACAACTTGATCATATAAACGCAAACTGGGAGCCGGCAACAAAAATCAATAAAAGATAGAGCTAGTGACAAACACTCAAAATCATGTGGCGTTTGCTGGGTGAGCTGAGCTTAGCTCACAGAGAGTGAAGACACTGTTTGATGAGAGGTTTAGAGATTCAAGAGTTTCTTGTTTTTACAACTTCATGGGTTCGTAATTAGCTCTCAGATTCCCGAATGCTTTCGTTTCATGGCACACTCATATGATTTTGCTGACTAATTGATCCATACAACTGAGTTTTTAATGAGAGCCAAAAGCAACACTTCACATCTAGAGTTTACCACAGACGTGCTCACAAGTAGTTTACTGCCATAGAAAAAGTGAGAAATATATATATATTTTTAATGAAAGTGAAGGTAAAGATAGCAGAGGCATTGCAGAGTGCTCTTCATCAATATATGCTCAACTGTGGGTTCATTCCTTTTGATCTAGAACAATAAAAAGGCAATTCTGAAGTGAGCCTGGAAGGGCATTGATCCGGACTTGTGAAATATCAACGACGCATCCAGCCACACTTGGCTGAGCTTTCCGATCGAACTTTGCCGAGACATAAGGCGTACGTGTGAGCGTGCACATGCGCAGGTATACGAGCAGCGAAAAAAAAGACCTCAACCCACCGCCACCGCACGCAGCATCAGGCTGTCCAATAACATCGGGATTATGAGGATAAGATTGGCAAGTAAAAGTGATGTGCGCTCTCTTTGCTTTAGCATTACAGTTTGGAACTGAGGCAATCTTTTGGCAGTGTACTCATGCATAGTCTTGCCCCTGAGTCGCCCATGCCTGGGGAAATGTGCTGAGTTAAAAGTGCTTCATTAAACCCTCACACCCCCACATACAGAAACACACATCCAAGCACTCCTCGCTCCTCCAGCCCCTATAAATGTGCAGGTGCACAAACGCACATACAGTACAAATGCATACACAAGCACAAATACGTACACACAGAGATAGGACCCTTGTCGCCTGAAGAGGGGCTTGCTGGCACACTTCCGCCACCTAACTGTTATTGCATTAGCTGTTTAATGTAATGACGGGCAAGGTTTTGACTGTTTGCCATCCTTGAGGGCTTAAAGACACCGTCGGCTTTCACACAGCAGAAAGGGACACACCGAGGTCAGGAAGGATTGAGGCCGACTCGCGAGTGTGTAAACGAAATGAAAAGTGTCGAAGCGGCGCGCTCAAGAAAAAAGGGACATGAAAGGAGTGGAGAGGGGGTTTAGCGCTTGTGTGTGCATTAAGAAGTCAATGACACTCACCCCGCGTTTTATACAAACTTACAGACAATTTTCTCAAAGTCATATCGGCTTTGTGTTGCCAAGCAATCACTATGTTTCAACATCTTATAAAGTGTGATTGAAAAACACTTACTGATGATAAACACTCACGGTGGAAAACATGCCGTGTGGCTCTAATAAAGGTGTTCTATAAGTATCAAGTATAACACTTTCCCAGTGTTTATATAGTTCTGGAAAACATTTCCGTAAACTGAAGCGAAAGTATGAATAAACACACGAATAAATCATAATCCCAGTCTCCATGAAATATTAAACAAAAGCTGTAATACGAGATGTTTTCTGTTTGTAAGCAACAATATAAAAAGGAGCAATGCCTCATCTCTAATAAATAAAACAAACTCCGGAGAGAGGAAGACGAAAACATCTTTAAAAGACAGAAAGGGATTCCTGAAAGCCAGTCCCAGCTGAAACCTACAAATGCATTCATCTCAACGAGAGCAATAATGTTGGTGCAGCAAACAGTTATAAAGAGTTATAAAGAAAATAACGTAATAATAAATATATACAGTTTTACAGAGGGAACAAGTCTCAGTGGGAAAAAAAACTAACAGAGCAATATGGAGGGGAAGGAAGAGATCAGTGTTTGGATATAAGCGGGCAAAAAATGTTTTCATTTCCCAAAAGATTTTGGTCACGAGCGAAATGTTGGCAATTTTCAACCAGCTCTGCGTACAGCGCTGGCATTGTGCAGATGAACGTCCACCGGATGACGCAAAAACAACTTTTTTCCGACTATTGGAACACTTTCATTCTTGGTTTTACAGAAAATGAAGCAGTATCATAAATAATTGAAAAAGGGAAGATGTTTATTGGAAACAACGGAGGTTGTGATGGGATGGTAGGCGATGCTGACGCACTACTTCTGTACATTACTCTTCTTATCTCCCGTCCTCGAGGGGCCATATTGATCTTTTGAGCACTGAAGTTGAAACAAAGAGCTCCTCGGCTTCCCAATACCTGCCCTTTAAAAAAAAAGGGTTTCTCTGTGTCAGAGCGGTGCAACTCTTATTGCTCTTTATTTCCCACTTTCCCTGCTGGAACACAGTGTGCGAGTGGGTGACGAGAGTTAAAAGAAGAAAAGTTGGGGAAAAGAGGATGCTGCTGTATTTCAGCACGGTGTACTGAGATGAGGTGAACGTAAATGAAAAGCATAAATCGTGTCAACTCCGTTTGACGTTATTGCATTGTAGCGATTATAGGGTGGAATTATATCTCCATGGAAATGTATTCTCAAAAAATAAATTGGCACACTTCAAAGATGGAGGTTCATTTTCACACTATATGCACAAAAATATATGGAAAGAGAACAATAACCTTGTCTTTAGGTGTAGGAATAAAACGTGATACCGATGCCATTCTCATTTATAGTGATTGCATCGGCTTTAAGATCTCCAGACACTCTTAAAGACTGATGGCCGGTGAATGAATGGGTGATCAACCACCTTAAGTATATGAGGAGGAAAATCACTGCCTATAGTAATAAGCTATGACGGTTCAGGGATTCTACCATCTAAAGATATGAGAATTATCTTATTTATGGCAAGAAGACCTTGGAACATGCCATTAGCATAATACTGTGTGATGAATAGACAGTTCCCAAGGCAGCGTGCATCGAAGACCGGGGGTAGGCCGGCAAGTGTGGTTTGCTGGCGCTCTGCCAGAGCACTCAAGGGTCAATTAGGGCACATCAGCTGAGAGCTTGACAGTCTGTTGGAGATCTCAGTGGGCCACACACAGCTGAATCGTTGAGGTCCAGACAGGCAATTAAGGTTCTCCAGGTGAGGCGAGGTTGATGGAAGCAGCTTGTTTTTCGGCAGCCGCATTGAACATAGCGTAATGGAAGCTGCTTCAGAGATTGAACACTGGTTGGGGGGTTTCAGGGTGGGTCAATTGCAGCAAATTCAACATACGTTTCTTTGACCGGTGGGCTGGCTTCCTGGCAAGACAAACCCAGGAGCCTGAATGGCACATGCCAATGGGTGGGAACGTACGGACGGTACGAATGCTCTCCAGAGACCGTCCTTCTGTCCCTTCAGATGCTACTTGTCAGATGTTGGTCCTCTCTCCCTCACTCACTCACTCCTGTGTCAGGTGCTCACAATGCAGGAAGGGGGCAATTGAGAGAGGTGGAATGGCCAAAGTTGTGTGCTGCAGGGGTTGGGGGGGGGGGGGGGGGCAACGTCGGCCTCGTGGATTGTGTACGCGTGTGTCACTGTAGTTTGTGTACACACACCAACTCTTGACAATGACAATGTATGGCACTGAAAGCCTGCAGCCACAACCCTGCTAGAACAGCATCCTGCATCACTCTACTGTCCACATGGAGAGCACAGTTAGAGGACACAGCCCCCCCCCCCCCCCACACACACAGTACAAACACTGTCACAGGACGTTGTGTTAAAAGTGTAGAGGACAGATGCGTACTGAGCCGGGGAGAGAAGAGTGAAGCTAAAAGCATCGAAGGGCACACCTAACACTACAGAGAGAGAAACAGAAAAGAAACGACATGGACAGCCAATGGCTGGTGAATCAGGGAGCTGAATCCAAAGCAAAGTACAGACATCAACTTCAACCTTGAAGTTGTGCCACTAAAGTTCCATTTTACAGACAATCATAGTAGGAGACAAAATCAACAACTAAAAAGGTCTGAAAAAGCTACAGCGGGGCCAGGGTCTATCCAACGCGACATGTAATTAATTTAGTTCATTTAGAAACAGGCAAGAAAAAGAGAGAGGCAGAGGGTGGGGGGGGGGGGGGGGGAGACAGCTGATTTGAAAGGACCTTGTACAAGGACGGGGCAGGTGTTTTGTAGTGGGTAGACGGTCTGTGTGTATGTGTCCTGATATTGGTTTAGCATAGAGTTACTCTGTATCGGATTTGAAAAGATAAATACTCTTCAATCTTCTTCCTCACATGCCATTTTCGTTATTTGTGTATGATGGTAATTTAAAATGGAAAAATGTGTCTAGTATTTCTCCAGTAATATGTAAAAGGAAACACATTTTAGGCCTAAACCATACACATGGGGCATGCCGAGTATCCCAGAATACACTTTTAGGCTATACGAGCATAGCAGTCAAATCAACTTTTGCTTTGTAAAGACACAAAAAATGTTTCACGTTGATCACCTTTAGTACTTCTACTTCTGCTGAATCTGTGTCTGCTTCCTCTTATTCCATAAAATTGTCTGTCTGAAAAACATGTACTGTTTTCAAGAACCGTACAGCAAGCTGTAAAGCTTTGAGGAGCGATAAAGTTCACAGAGTCTAACCCACGCCGTCCTGTGTTTTCACCAGGCAGGGACAAAACAGCCGCTTCCGTCGCTGTCCACACAACCGACTTCACCGCAGCCGATGTGCATCGACTCTGTGGCCTTCATGTCCATTGTGCACACACATTTCTGACTCATCTCACCAACAGATGCATTGATTGTTTCCCGCCCATTTCTCTTTCTCTCTTTCACAGTCATGTTCTTGCCTTGACCCTTTCTGTTGAATGTTTTGTCTGTTAATGATCTCATTCAAACTCTGTGAAAAGAGAGACTTGGCGAGGGAGAGGCGCAATTTTTCCTTTTGTAACCCTTATCTCTCCTCATTCCTGTTCAGGCGGCCGGGGAGGTGGTTTGGGGTTGGAGGATTGTGTCAGATGGGGTCACATTGGGTTGGGGGGGGGGGGGGGGGGGAGAGAGAAGTTTTCCTGTTATATACGAGTCCAAACACACTCTTTTGCCAGCAGCTCATATTCCCCAGTAGAGCTCCCTTCAATATCACACAGCCAGTATCCTAAATTAACAGTGTGGGGCTGCAGACAGTTGCAGCAAAACAGAAGACAACATGTTCAAAGCCACGAAAAAGAACAAGCAAACACAAACTGCAGTCGAGCCACACTTGTGAGCACACTTCCACTGACAAGCGGACCTGATGAAGCGTGTTGTTCGCACAGTTGCACTTGTGATTGAATAAATATGGACTTATAACGAACACTGACATGAGCCTCCCAGCGTGCAATGATTTACTGTCGCTACCCGAGTCTTGCTGTCGTCAGCAGGGACAGCGCTGCTGTGCAAGAATCATTCCTACTTTATTGATACACTTCCACTGACTTCACACAATACCTAAACCCTAATCCAAACTTTAAGCCTCACCACAAAATCCTTAATCCTTATCTCAGACTCAACATGATCCTAATTTTAGTCTGAAACCAAACTTCAACATGAATAGTGGGGTTATTTCACTACATGTGAGGTCAGATGAACCGGTACTGCTCATCCGACAGATGCAACCCATAGACTACACATAAGAAGAGGACTTGGTCACTGCAACTCCACTCACTGGTTTGTCGACTGACGTTTTGAAGCCACAAGTTTGGCATTTTGCCCGTCGCCATCTTGGTTTTTGCAACCAGAAGTGACACGAGAGGGTGGAGCTAAAGTACCACCGAAAATGGAAAAAGACTATGTCTAGGCAACCAAAATATATCTGCTAAATATATCGAAAACAAGAGTTAAAGTTGTAAGATAAAAACGTGAACATCGCTATGGTAGCGACCTATCAATCACAAAGAAGCCACACCCTAAAGCATACCCTGCTTAATCGTCTATTTCACTCTAAATGGGTCCATCATTTACGAACTGAACTTCAACTTGAAACTAGCGATTGGAACCATGAACTTATCGTCACAAAGTTGAATAAATCAGTTGAGAAGTAGGGTCGCTTCCTCATCAGCTTCTACACAATCAGACTTTTTGCAACCAGAGGAGGAGCTAACGTGCTAACATGCTCACAATGACAATTGCAGATGTTGATGTTTAGCAGGTATAATGTTTACTATATTGACATTTGCCAATCGGGAATAAAAGCTGCTGCGCTGATGGATTTTGAGATTTGAAGTTGGAATCGTATATTGTGAAGTGTTCTGGAAAGATCTACAGTCTTTATGACTTAAGTGAAAACTGGTTCTCACAAATAATTTACACTCATTGAACAACACAAGCCACATGCACGTCAAACAACAAACACCATTGATTTGTGTACGTACACACACACACACACACACACACACACACACACACACACACACACTCCAAATTCTATGTGGCATGGTAGCGAGGATCAATGTGTCAACACAACAGAGCCAGGGTGGTGGCCTCCTCGTGGAATGACAAGGTGGGAGATATTGAGTGCTTGGCCCCTGATCCCAGTGGTGGAGACGGACCCTCCGGGGAGGAACGAGAAAACTGGAGCGAGGAGATGGAGAGACAAGAGAGCTCAAAAAAGGTGGCAAAAAGAATCGAGAGGGAGAGTAATGACGGGGGGAAAGAATGAGACAGCGGAGATAAAAGGGCTTAGAGGCATAATGCAAGAGGCAGAGGTGGGGAAGAGGGACAGACAGCTGAGGGGAGAAGGAAAGGTAGATAAACACGACTGTATGAGGGAGCGTGAGAGAAGCTGTCTCTGCATGCGCGTGTCATGAAGTTGAAAGACAGTGAAAGGAAGAGACAGCGTTGTGTGTGCATGCTCGTATGTGTATGCCAAGTGCACGCCTCAAGTGCAGTTGGACAACACCATGTTCCTAGACTCCATATTGTTTAACACAACACAGGAGACCATCGATACGTGCAAAGCCAAAGCCAAAAACGTCCGACTACTTTATTGTATTAATCTCTGATTCTAATAAAATTGTTTTGGTTAACTAGTTGCAATTTGCTACGCGTGTACATTTTACTGCCACTATCCAGCGCTACACAACACTGCGAGCATCATGATAAAGGAACGTGCCGTGTGTGCATGTGTGTGTGTGTGTGTGTTCATTCCGAGTAGAGAGCAGAGAGTTGTCTTCAGTGTAAAGATAAACAAATCGGAAAAGGGGGCGTCCTCATTGGACGGGCTACTTCAGAAAACATTGGTAAAAGCAACTCTGCGATTGCGCAGTGGGCATTACAAAGTCTACTGAAAGCGTCTTTATTTATATATGCCACACTGACATTTATGGGCTTAGTGAATAAACATATCAATTAAAATAATGAATTATCTGTCTTTACATTGCGCTTTACAGCAGAGCCATCACTAAGACACATCGCAGAGTAACAGGCCTTTGTTATATGAGCAATTATACAGTTTACAATGTCCTAGAACGCTTTTGTATTTTACCATTAACCACCTATGCAAAGTAGATTCAGTAGAAACACATGTTTTGTTATTTTTTGGCATAAGGTTCATTTTATAATGTTTTAATTTGAAATTTGAATAAGGTATTAAAAACATGTTCCTTTGCCGGGAAGGTTTCAATAAATGTGTGAAAAAATGTTTAAATAAAATGTAGTAAGTCTTGAATAAAAACGCTCTGATCAGTGTGCAATAGGTGTGGTTATATAGATATTTAATGTGTGGGCTGAAACACAAGAGGCTAAAGTCGCCGTTACAGTTAGAATGTGCAAGAAAGAGGCCAAATTATTTTTACAATTTTTTTTATGGACAAAATTGTTCCCCGAGTGAGTATGCCCCACAACTATTTTTTTCCCCACTGGCTGGTTTTTCCATATCCTTGTGGAAAGCCCCGCATTAATTAATAAAAACAGTACAGACAACATTCATCAGAGCAACGTCCCGACTTCTCTCGTCACGAGGCCCTTCTTTGGTGTTTTCCCTTGCTTTGCTGTTGCATATTATTCCCTGATTTCACAAGTGGATGAGCACTGAAAGGAGTTGGCCGATGCAGAAACAACCATGATCGAGCATATGTTGCCGAGTTTGTTGATAAAGAGGTTTTTAGTGGGATCCTACGTGTACATTCAAGCATATGTGTTGTCAGTGCTGATACTGGGAAATGAAGACAGCAAATCTCAATTTACATACTGATAGATATTGAAGCGTACCTATTAATATGTAAACGGTGTGTACAAATTGTGCTAAGTGAGTGTCTCACAACCTCTTTGTTTTGTTTCTTTTTTTCCCTTCATGGCCGGGAATGTCTCAAACGCCAACATGAATTAATCACTTCCATGTGTCGTGTTTCCCCGCGATACAAGGAGTGCACCGCGGCTGCAGATGGATTACACAACTGTATTATACTTGAATATCTATACGGTCTTGCATCTGACGGCTATGGGGGCTCACTCCCCACTACAGTGCTGCATTGCGGAGGATTCCCCTGGAATCAGCACAGAGACAGTAAAGATGTAACTGTTCCCTGTCCAACACCCTCCATCTCTGGGTCTTCGCGTGGAATACACTCCCTCCCTCCCTTTGCATATGTCCTATGAGCATATAGACAGGTGTGCACATACAGAGCCTTGTCTGAAGGAATCTTTCCACCAGCCTGCGTGACCTTGCACTCATGAACACGTGTTTTTATCTGAAGAATGCGAGTTAGGAATCACGATGAACAGGAAGAGGTAGCATCTGCATTCATATGACAAAACAACTCCGAGCTGAATGTGAACATACACATGAAGGAATGCAAACGTGTGCAGCACGCACGAGTATTTGTTCTGTACATCGGCAGCATTGTTAGCTTGTGTGCATAACTTTGCTAACATTTGTGCCGATGCTTTTGTTATACAACGCTGCTTTGTGCACAGCATTAGCTGTGTTGTGTATGCATACACTATTTGCATTTTTGCTCTGCTGAGAGAGAGTGTGTGTGTGTGTGTGTGTGTGTGTGTGTGTGTGTGTGTGTGTGTGTGTGTGTGTGTGTGTGTGTGTGTGTGTGTGTGTGTGTGTGTACGCCTGTGTTTGTGTGTGCACGTGTCCGTGTGTGTTTATCAGAAATGCAGCTGGCTTCAGATCCTGATGGCCCAGCTCTGGGAAAAGAGGGAGAGGGAGTCAGGGAGTCGAGGATAAAAAAAAGAACGGGTCCAATCCTCTGAAGCCGATGACTGTGTGTTTGTCAGAGTGAATTTATGTATCACAGATGCCAGGGAAATTAGCATTGAAATGATTGTGGTGACAGGCTCGCCCTGGATATCTCCGATGGCAGACACCCAAAATGTTTACGTTTACAGAACTTGGGGGAGGGACTAGAAAAGCACTAGAAAAGGGAAGGTGGTGCAAGAGAGAGAGCGAGGGAGAAGGAGAGAGAGAGAGAGAGAGAGAGGGAGAGAGACTATACGTATGTATGAGGAGATAATATGAGAAGTAAGATTAGGTAGAATAAAAAGCCAGGGCAAGGAAAATTGAAGGAAATGCTGAAAAGAGATAAAATATGTAAGAAGACCGAGGAAAAATAGCAACACTCTAGAGGACGAGCTCCACTGTAGAAATAGTTGAATTGTGAGTCACGCTTGATAAGGACTCCAGCTGAAAAAAGTGTGTGTGCTCCTCCTACACAGAGAAAGGAAAAGCATACAAAAAAGAAAAATGGAAAAAAAGATACCCCCCTGTGTAAGGGAGCGATGCTGCCCGAACACCGAAGATGCTGGGAGAGCAAAAAAAAAAAAAAGGGAGATTTAAAGAAAAGACGAAAGAAACATGGTGATAAAAGTTTGGAGACGAGAAGCGGGGTCAATGCAGAGGAAGCCATCAAGATGAAAGCTCCTAAGAAGAAGCGACAGGGCGGAGAGAAAGGGGAGCACTGAAGAATAGAAGCATGAGCCAGAAAAAGAGCCAGGAGTCGAGGGCACAGGCAGGTATATAAAGTGTATGCACCATCTTCTCCTATGTGCAGAATAATTTAACCCCAGCGATCAGCCTTTATATTATTAACCACTATATCACAGTGAGCTACTGCTGCGCCGCCGGCTAAGGAAATGGATTAAAAGACTAAGGGGAGAAATGCTGAAGAATAACAGTGTCAAGAGGAAGAAACGGATGAAGAAGAGAAGAGGGAGGATGTTTGCAAATCTCTTCTGGAGAGCGGAGGAGACCAACAGTGTGTTGCCATGGTAATAGATACACACTGTGCGCAATATATAAATTGATGTGAATTCCTGCGATTCAATATCTCAATTGAATTCTCTCACTCGTCGCTGATTGTAATGTCAAGGTCTGCCGTCGTGATTTTCACCTCTCAACCACATTCAAGAAGCTCATTTGTGTGCGCCGGCATTGCATCGAGGCAATCTAGTCGCTGAATGGAAATGTGTTGCTTTCATAGAAAATGAATCTAGTCAAAGTTTCTCTTAAGACTCACACAGCAGAACAGAATCGTTGGGGAGGATGATTCATTAATAAGCAATGGAACACCAGTCTGCAGATAATACTCGCATCTAACTGAAGTGCTATGACATCTGACTAAACAAGGAAAGATTCTGCAAAGCATTATTCATCATAGAGCAAGAGGGTAAGCAAATCCATGGGGGATCTATGAAAACCTTATTAAATCATTAAATGAAACTTCAAATCAACCACTTAACCTCTTCATTTGTGTTCATTATTTAAAGAAATCAAAAGCTTCAGCTACACTGTTGTTTTGGGCCATTCAATTAGGCACGTAATTGTTCACTGTACACCAGCCAATATCACCATCCGCATGTGTGCCGACAACGTAGTCAGAGCACACTCTGGTGCAGAATTACACCAAAACACAGACGGAAAACTGAAGCGAAGCTAACGAATTTGAAATGCCTGCAGAATGCCGTATCAAAAGTACGACTTTTTTTTTTTTTTTTAAATGAGATGGAGCAGAAGAAGCAAAGTAAACAATCCTGGTGTATAATCTTCTAATGCGTAGATGCTACAGCAGAAATCCCTCACAGGCTCAGACCTTTATCCTTCTGTTTACCTCTTATTTTGCAATTAAGCCGCATATTAAAAAGAAGACATACACATACACAAACGCATGCATAAATAAAGTACAATAGATAAACAACTCAAGGGGCTCCGCTGCACACGTGCCTCGACTGCACAGTCGACTCCAGTTCTCATACTTTGTCTAACTTGGCGTGGAAGACGCACGGAGCTGAACTTGAAAGTTGCATAAGCGCGGATGTGAGTTTAGCTCTGTTTTCTTTGGCCGCCTTTTCTGTTTGTTATCTGTTTCGCGATGGTGATCAACCACCGTATTAAGAGCCGAGGCTGGCTGCGTGGCGACTCTCTCCCTGCAGGGATTGCAGCGATGCTCGGGTGCTGGGAAGAGGAGAGGATGTTTCTAGGTCACCAGCTGCCAACGTTTTCTGCAAACACAGCACTGCAAGACCTCACCAGCTGTTTTCGCTCACCATCGCTACCCCTTCCAACTTCCTCTCGTGCTCTCTGTGTGTGTTTTTTCTCCTTCTCTTTCTCACTACATGTTTCTCTGCTGTATCCAGATGCTTGCCTGCGGCTAGAGGAAAATTGACTGTCTCCTCTTTTACTGCGGCCCTACGCCTGTGTGTAAATTTGTTTGCATATCAAAATAGAAAAGAGATAAGTGAGACTTAGGCAAGTCTGAAACAGTTGGACACATTGATCATTAGGGGCAGGGGGTGGGACAAATGGAGGAGACAGAATTGGACCAATTTTTCCTTTAATTTTGGCTGCGGTGTCGTAAGGAGAAATCAGCTCAGATCATACAGCTCAGAGAAAGATGTGATTACTCTCTACCCTCCGACTCATTTAATTACCACTCTATAACCTTGCAAACGAAGGGAAGATGGAAAGAGGGAGGGCAAAAAAAGAAAGAAGAGAAACGTAAAAAAAAAGGGATAAAAAGAGGACGGAGAGGGAGTAAGAATGCAAATGGAAGTGGGAAAAAAGTAATTTTATAAGTGTGATAATTCTAATCATGAAGCAGTTAAATATGAATAAATTGGATTTAATCCATGGGGCGCCAAATGCCACAGTGGTAGAATTTGTGTGTTTTAATATATGTCCCATATTAACCCGTTTAGAGCGCATGCTGCCCTTTGAAATGCTAATGCGTGCAGTCTGTGTGTATGAGGGGAAACGTGCGCTCAGAGGCCTGAACTTAGACGTTGAGCCAGCAGGTTCATAGGTTTTGTGGGTGTGTCTCCTTCACCGTCCTAAACTACCTTTGTATCTCAAAAGGACATCCAAAAGATGTGCAAGTGCATCTCTACCTTTACTCATGAATATGGATAACAGTGCTTAAAAGCAGGTGCGGAGGCGGGCTATAGCACAACTCCTATTATTGAGTAATTACAGTTTAAAAAGTGTCCTCTAGAACTGATTAATGTGCTTCGCCTTGTTCTCGCGAGCCTGCGCTCTAAATATAAACTTGATCAATATGTTCTGAGCCCAGAGCCAATCTCTTCATAGTCTGCACATACAGTACTGTTCAATCTTCGTGTTCTGGAGGCAAAAGATCAAACACAGTCAAGTACAGGGATTTCACACTAGCAGGTCACATGCACCCCCACACACACACACACAGATACCCACTGCGATGATGAGCACACAATCTTAAAGTTAGCTCAGGGGGTCATTTGAATTTAAGAACAAGAGATCAATCAGTTCAAGCTAAATATTATCATTTCACACACGCGCTTTGAACAGAGGCTGGAATAAAACATGTAATGCGCTCTGACGGCAACCAATATGCCCGTGACACACTTCACGCTGCGCCACTGTTCAGCGAGTCCACTGGGAACGTTTACAGCAGGCTCTCCAATAAAACGTTGGTCTTTAATAAGTCAATATCTTCTGAACTTCAATCACATCAAAGCACTCTGTGACCCTGAAAGACGCGTTCTTATGCTACTCATATACCGGTATAGTTTCAACTAGCAAAGGCTGCACGTGCACTACGGCAATCCAGTCGTGTGTTTATTTTAAAAGTATGTGAAAAAGTTTCCATCTTGCTTATTCCCTAAATCTTGACTAAAATGTGGTATCCATTCAAACACATCATCAGTTCAATAATTTACATTTTTCTCCACCACAATACACAGACTACTTTGAGGAAGCTATCATAAATTACCTCCAGCCACTTGTTGTATGAATGCATTAAGCTGTAATGTGAGATATAAAAGCAAAGAATGAGGAGAGCTGTATTCCTCAGAGTTAATACTGAAACATTGTTTTCCACATCTCGTCTGTTATCTTACTTACATGTCTCCCGCCACATTCACACCCCCCCCCCCCCCCCAATTTACAACTCCTTTAAGAGTAGTGAGGAGACAGCAGTCTATGAAACAAAGTAAATAAAATATGTTGACAATAAAATGTTTTCAGAAAGAGAATAACCAGGTCTGTAAGCAGTCCTCTAACAGCTTTTGTAATGCTTAAGTAAAAAAAAAAAAAGACAGCAAACAGGATCGTACAAATCAGTACATGCGATAACAGCACGAGGACAGGCAGCAATGACACGAGCGCAGAGATGAAGAATAGGAACCAACATGAAAGGGATCCGATGTAACAGGAAGGATGAGGGAAGGTTGGAATTAGGGAGCGAAATGGAGAATGAACTGTCAAAACCGACATAAGCTATGTCCCCCATGACGTCCACACTTTCACCAGCTCACTTCACCGCTGAATCAAAGTCTAGCCTGAGTGATTACATGGCCCTGGTTTTTTCATAAAAGTGCCACAATTTAAAAAAAAAAAAAGAAAAGAAAAAAGAAGCTCCCTAATACTGCGCTCTAGGAATCATTTCTAATTCATTTTCACCAGTCCTGGTCTGCCAGCCAAAGCTATTACAGGAAAGTCAGGATGATGTGCTGTCAGAAAGCAGAGAAATAGATGTCATCCGCAGCAATAAGCCTGTAATAACTACCGTCAGATGATTTGCAGGGCCTAAGTAACTTTTCTCTCAACTCCCCATTTGGCCCCCAGTGCCTCCTTTGCAGCTTGCAAAATGCTTATTATCATAATTGCATAACGACCCATATAGCATTTGAGATGTTGAATTGAGGCAATATAGTCCTTCTCATCATTAACATACAAGGAGATTACCGAACTTCACTCGTGCACAAAAATCATCCTCTCAAGTGGATGGATTTCCTGTAACAGTCGCGATGAAAACATCTGCATACACACACACACACACACACACACACACTCTCTGCCTTTGACTGAGCAGCGAGCAGGGAATTACAGCACCGACTTGGCTTTGAAATCTACGTTTGCCTCTTTTCCTCAGGAGGAGGATTCAGGTGTGTCCGCAAATGAGGGAGTGAAAAGAGGACAAGAGAGGGAGAGGAGAGGGGGAGGAGAGGGTGAAAGAGCGCTCGGTTGTGTTGAGAGTGGCTCACTGTAGTTAAAGTGACATTTTGGTGAGACGTGCACTTTCCAAAAGCCCTGTGGGGGGTGCAAGGGGCATGCCCAGCCGTGCCAGCCTTCTCTAACGCAGTCACACTGTATCCTGACACTAAGAACAACAGGCAGCCCGGGCCACGTGCCCAAACACGTTATCCTCTTCCCGATCTAACACTCAAATTAAACGTTATCCTTCCTGACATCAACACAATACCCTCTAATAATATATTAAATACGACTGTGCGCGTATATACACAAACACACACACCTTTATCTGCTGCACACACAAATGACACATATGTGTCCCTTTATGCCAGGGGTGTCAAACATACGGCCCGCAGGCCGGATGCGGCCCGCCACGTCATTTTATGTGGCCCGCGAATCCCCCAGCAAAAAAAAAAAAAAAAAAAAAAAAAAAAAAAAAGATTTATTTTTTTTTTTAATAATTTTTTTTTTTACAAAAATTAAAAGTTAAATGTGAAAATAAAAACATCCCCATGGTTGAAATTATGAGATGAGCCATTTGCGCCGCCGGTCTCGCCGGGGGCTATTTTGTGTTCATTCGCACTGGACACGCCGGAGAGGGGGCGTGGCTTATCGCCCTGAAAGCCGTTCAACTGTCCGCCATTAACCATGGAAAAAATAACCTCTATTTCTGCTAAGTAGGTGTTGAGGAAGTCACAGATATCCCGGGAAACTAAACTAAATATGTTAGGAGTAGTTACATTTACACCGTCTTACATTTACAACCGGCCCTTTGAGGGCGACCGTGATGCTGATGTGGCCCCAGAGTGAAAATGAGTTTGACACCCCTGCTTTATGCCCTCCGCGAGCCGATCTGGGCACTCAAGAGCTTTGGACTCGATATGTTCCATATAGGCCGCATAACGACGGCTTTATTCTGTAAGCACAGCCAGCTCCCTGTGTTGTGCATATGACCCCATAATCGGGCGCATGAACATAGCTTTGGCGACTAGCGTATGAATGGCTGCGGGACCCAGTGATGTGATCGAACAGGACAATGGTCGTATGGAGGGATTGAGTGAGAGCACTGTGTGTTTTAAACTTTGACACTCTGTTATTGAATCACCTCGGGTGGATTTAGAGGGGCTGAAAGGCGACAATCTGCTCTCGTTCTCAATGATGCACAGCGGGCTGCAGTATTGACTGAAAAGCATCACTTGGCGCGGAGAATTCACAGAACACACATACCAATCAGTTGGTCCGCTGGTAATCAGCTGGTACTGATTCTTGCACACTCTGACAGATCTACCAACGCTACAAATGTCAGCACGCTGTTGGAGGAGCAGGCAGAATAAAAACAGAGACTGGAGAGGGACAAAGAAAGAGGAGGGGTAAAATGCTCACTGAAAGTCACAACTCCTATGAGCATAGGTTGGGGTTAATGTTGCAGCTGCGCTTTAGCGCCCTGCAAACAGCAGTATCAGACTGCTCACAGCTCCTGACCTAAAAATGTCAGAAATGAATACCGAGTGAAAATCTTTTGTCATTCTCTCAACGTATCCCGGTTCCTGGCGGGTACACGCAGTCATTTGCCACACAAGTCAATAAGGGAATATCAGATTTTACACTGATTCACCTCATGAAACACAGCTAATCGAATCAATTAGCTACGGTGACATTAGTGTTGGAAACTGTGGCATTAGTCAGTCAGCGGGTGCCAGTCAAAGCACATTTGCATTTCTGCAGCTCGAGCTGCACTTTTAACGACCCGCACTGAACTTGAACGTACAAGGGAGGCATCAGGTGAACTGTAAAGCACGACAAGAAGCAGCCAGGCAGCTTCATCCATCACAACAAGGTGATTTGTTTGTTTTTCTTATAAATAACAGAAGCCACGAGGACCTGGTCTGGAGCCAGACTTGCGCTGTCAACAAGAGCTTTTATTATCAACGGATAAGAAATGAAGCCTGCGGCTCATCGGAAGGCGGATAATGTGCAGGGCGATTTGATCTCAAAAGTGAAATGGGGATATTATCAGAACAAGCTATATATATATATATATATATATAAAAATATATATAAAAATGAAAAAGAGCCCTCTTATGGGCTTCTGGAGCAACTTGTCTAGTTGCCTTAGTACTCTGAGAAATTGCATGCATGTGCACGACCCATCGGGGTGAGCCCATTCATCCTTATGGGGCTCTGGGGCCCTTTCACCTGCTCAGTATGGGCAGTGTCGGGTTATGTTTTACTGAAGGAAGACTAGCCGACAGGCGCTGTATTTTAAAAAGTGCAGCTTAACTCTGCAATGCTTTGGATTGTCTTGAAGGACTCAAATGGCCAGCTACTGTTAAGGGACGACAGCAAGCCCTTTTCTTTTTTTTTTTTTTTATAAAAGGTGTAATGTGTCAAATCTGGCCAGAATGTGCGGTTAGGGGTCAACTGTTACCCCAGCTAGTGGCGCAGTAAATAAAAAGATGGCGAGTGTAAACGATCGGACGCCACACGAGAAGATTAGAAGGAAGCAGTTTGGTAAAAATCTGCGTATTCTTGCCCTGCTGTTGGGTAGAAGTTGGCTTTTTATTTCACTAAATACTGTAATTTATTTAATATGCTGTCCTCCATTTGTTTGGAGCATGTCGTCAGATCTTACACGTCGCACCTTTACGCACTAGCTTCATCCAGAAGAACCTGTGGCTGCAGTGCCAAGAATTGTCTCTTTGCTTAAAGGAATAGTTTTACATTTTGGGAAGTATGCTTAGCTCATCATAGCTAAACAAAATCTACCAGATCTGCTAAAGTTCACAAGTAAACACACTTTGTGGTTATGGCCATGATGTATCAACGTTGTGGTACAGAGAGATGATTCATGTGTTTGAAGCACAGCCCAGGAATCGTGCTCTGTATTGGTGAGCAGCGTTGCTTGGCAAGTACAGGCACAATGCCCAGTCTGGTCCAGCAGCCTCTCAAGGTTCAGCTCCCCAGACGGACGGGGTGATGGGTCCGGGATCGTCAGTCAATGTGGGCAGATCAACGATTTCACGCTGGGAAAGGAGATGTCGATCCATGACCCTGCTGACAGACTCAGAGTAACACTCACAAAGTATTGATACTCTGAACCTCTGTCAAAACACCACATGATTAGATCGTATCAGACACCCTTGACATGTTGTTGTTTATAGGGAGCTGGAGAGAAACACTGCTGCTTGACTTGATCTTGGCTATGAGTGCGTGATCTCTGTGTCGTTTTAGACAGCAGCTTTGTGCTCATAAGAGGAAATATGAGTCCATCAACATCTGACAAATGATGCCCGACCATCCTTCCCAAGAACTCAAGGAACACACTGGGCCGATGATGATGACGACTCGGCTATAATAATGCTATCCTTCTCTCCAAACAGGGAAAGAAAGGAGAAGTTGCACCCGTTGTATCATTATGCAACACAAACAGTAAAACAGTACAGTACAGGCTGATCAACTGACAGACTGTTCATGCTTATCGTGTGTATCATCCGTGTTTAATTCTGTGAGAAACATATCTTGCGAATGCCCAAATGTGTCGCAGAGTTTGGAGCCTTGTACAAGCACAGACGGCCAAGCTTATCAGCAGCAGACTTTTCAAGTAATTCTGCACTTTTAAATGCATCCTCAATAAAGTGCCTTTGACTACAATAAAACAAGACATCGCTGCGATGGATTACTTAGCCAAAGTTTTAATTCTCTACAGTACAGAAATAAATGGAAGAAATGGCTCAAAAGATGTGGAAAGAAAAAAAAACAATCTGCTAAAACATTGGGCTTTGTTTTGCGAATACATCTTTTGATGAGCTAAAAGCGTTGTCACACTGTATAAATATCAACAGTAACTTTTTGTTGTGTGTGAATTTGACAATGGAACAAGGACACCAACCAGGCTGTTAGCTCACAACTCAATACAGTCCCATGTGTAACCTACATGAACGCTTCTGTCAAACACTCTACGGCTTCAGCAAATAAGAATGCTCTTAACAGAACAGGCAAGGGGAAAAAAATATAGAAAAATCAAACTCAATCATCTCAAGTGTTCACCACTCTGCAAGGACATTGCTGGTCTATGACCATCTTCTTAACTTTAATGGAAATAGTGCTATGGTTCGAAAAGCACACTCAAATACAGAGTGCTTACAACCTTGCTGACCAAGAATGTTCAATTTGTGCTTCTTCCCCTTGTTCTTTTCTTTATATATGCGGGTGAAGTCTACGTGTAGGCACACTGCATACACACACACACACACACACACAGGTCTAAGACTCCAGAGACCCAGAGCGCACTTTCTCTCTCCCTCTTTTTCTAATCCTGGCAATTAGCGAGAAATAATTAATGATAAAAATGAAAAAAGTTGAGGGCAGAGAGCCTTGAAGATAGAGTTCTGCACCGTAAGCATTCAATTCCCCCTCTCAAGGTCCTCAAGGTCCACGGCTCTCTGGCTCTGATCCTCATACAGCTACTGGGGGAGGCTCGAACAAAGGCCTCTTTGATATCAGCCCGCCCTCCGTCACTTGATTTCACCCTCTACTCCTTCCTTTTTTCCCTTCTCCTGTTTCCCTAACCCGTCTTCGCAAACAACTCACTTACTCCCATCTTCTTTCTCCCTCCCTCTCACCCGTTCCCCTCAATGTCATCCGCCTGCCTGCTAAGGGTCCATCCGAATGTACTTCGAAGGTTACACCAGACATCTGCTGCCCCCCCCCCCCCAGAGTAAGGCTGTGTTTGATTGCCTCCCTGTGAAATTAATAAGAGTAGCCATTAACAATCTGGTATAAATAGGAGGCCGGTACATGTGGAGCTGTGAAGGGGTTTACTCGATGCAGCTGAACCTCGATCATCGTGCGGCGCAGCGATGGAGCTGAGAGTGGTGGGGGAATGGGAAGTCACTCCCGGGCCACATGCAAGCATAATGTGGTCTCGTGATCGGAGAGAAAGTGCAATGTCATCCCAGTCTCGGGAGCAAATGCGATGTGACGTCTGTACAGGCTTTTATGTTGATGTTTCTTAATATGTACAACTCTTTGTAAGCATCTAGAGTTCCCCCAAGGAAATCAATATTCATGTTCATATGCTGCTCAGTGCATATGTATGCATGTATGGACATTCACTCTGAGCAGACAGACAAACAGCTGAAGAGAACGCATGAAGGAGAGAGGGCGGGAGGAAAAAAAACAAAAAAACAAAACACTCCTGAGCACTCCTGCCCCCTGGTGGCCGTTTGCAGCAGCACCACTGACTGAAGGCTGCGACGGAGTTACAGTGGAAGGGGGACTGCTGTGCGAGGAGTCTGGGGGGGGGGGGGTTTCTGCTTATTGCACCACCTATTCCTCCTGAAGGGTGGCTTTGATCTTTGCATACACTTAAATTCCAAAAAGGCAAGAAATGCCGAGGGGTGGTAAAACTCATTCATTCATGAATGCAATTACAGGGAGAGCAGACATCATTTCATAATACTCTTCGAGCTAATTGTGTTTCATTGGGCAGATATTTCAAATATTTAATGTCTGGCTTTGAATATTGCCATCATAGAGATGTTTCACTGCCACGGGCAATGATACCTTAGCACCCATTTGAAGCAAGCGCAGATACACCAGTTCTATAACAAGTGCGCTGGACTTCCCCTCTTACCATACATCTTCTTGGACACATCTGTTTGTTTCATCTTAACCAAACGACGGCACACTTTACGGGAATGCAGTGCAGGAAAGCTGGCGTGCCAAGTGTAAAGCTAAAATGAAGTAGAGAGGGTAGGGAAGGATTATCACAGTACCGGAAATGCTTGCAGAAAAGCTTTGTGAGGAACCTGCAGAAAGGTATTTGATCTGGTGGATCAGTCAACACTGCGACTGCAGTCTGTGCTTTTGGCCAGCAGATGGCATCAGCAGTTAGTACAGTGTGTTGTGGTGCAGTGCTACCACCCCGATGTTGCCTGTCATCTGGGTCAGTGTCTATGGCGAGGCAACTGCATTTTGGCATTCTCCTGGTGGACCAAAGACACGTCGAGTCATTTTGCCAGTACAACTTGGGGTCCAGATTTTAGGAAAACAGTGCAAATGAATGCACGTCTTGCACAACTCATTCCACTCGGTCTCTTATCAGTCTCTGCTTGATATTTCAAACCTCTCAACTGCTAACCCTCCCACACACTTACACTCACACGTTCTCACACGCATCCCTGTCAAAGTGTCTCCGACCTAGCAGCACACCAGTTGCTAGTGTGTGTGTGTGTGTGTAGGACAGAAAGAGAATGCGAGAGATCATTAATACACATGCTAAGGAGCATGGTAAAAATTGTCTGGGGAATCAATAGAAACATCAGAAGGAAGAGGAAGATTATGTATTGACTGAGGTAATGGGGTGGGGTGAGAAAAAAAAATTGCATTTGGCTGTTTTCATGTGGACTGTAAAATATACAGAGTATCATCGTGAGAAGGGCAAAAAAAAGGCAAAATTCACCGGTTTGGTTAAAGGGCCAGAAAGTTAATTGTGCGTGTTCATGTACCGTCATGTGACCAAAGACATTAACCTGTTAAGAGATAAGATAATCCTATATTAGTCCCGCAGCGGAGAAATGTACAGGATAAAAGAGAGACATGGTAAAAACAAGATCAAAACAAGTATTATAAATAGGTAAATAAGTAATAAACAAGAGTTTAGCTGGAGTTACATTTGGGCTTTTTGTGAATACATGCCCTCCTTTGCTCAGGAGCAGCGTGTTCGTCATATCTCGTCTCTGGGCTGGGCTGAGCAATAACAAATGCCAGCTGGCCCGAGGACAGTAGAAAGCTTTACGCCGACACAGTAAACTCAACAGCTCACTATCCAATCAGAAGAGTGCTGAAAAAAAAAAAAAAGGAAACTACCAGAAATAATATGTTGTCCTTATAGCCTCTCTGCTTTTAGACTGCTCCTGACATCTGACTCACAAACCAAGAGGAGTCACAGGCACACGTGTTGCCCTACAAATACAGAATATGATGGCGTCATCTAGTTGACAACCATCAGCATCAGCGTCACCTGACAACCACATTGCTCAAACTCGCCAATCAGCCAGGAAAGAGCAGTTGAGATTTACTAATTGTGCCTATTCTTATCAAAAATAAGAAAGATCAGAGACTATAGATAGCAAGATTAAGTTTTTGTATGTCTTACCCACCAAGCATTATTCGTTTTTTTTGTTTGTTTCTTAATGCAATGGGTGCATCAAAACGCAGTGTTTTGATTTAACTGTAAAACGGTGGGTTGAGCAGGATTATGTAAATTACCAATAAACATTGAACCCTGTCTGCAGGGCTTGAAGAATACCCAAGTACAATGGTACTACCGTATCAAATGTAATGATACTACGGTACTCGTGAAATGTACACTCGTACTGTACCATCACAGTGGCGACCAAGTTGCCATGCTTCTGAACTCTCATGGTATTGTAGCATGGAAGTTGATTGCCAAACAGACGTTAAAGTTACACTTCAAAGCTACAGCAAGGATGGCAACAGCATACAGTTATAATAGTTCACCTCATGCAGTGGAAATATCACTGACCTACCAGGTCACAAGAAGGTGAACTCCTCTCTGACAATCTCTACAACAACACAACAATATATGACATTTATCATGACTGGAATAAGTGGTACTGTTCCCTCATATTTACATTGCTGCCACTATAATAACAAAACAACAACAACAAAATAACAACATGCATAAATCATCTGCATACCTGAAATGTCCACTTGTTGCCAGGGCAGGTCCTGCAAGGACGTTTTTTGCAGGGTGGCTATAGTCCAAGGTTCCGTGTCTGTTTGGGGGCTGCAGTCACTTCCACCGGATGTGGAAGCGTGTTTGTTCTGTAGAAGGCATCACCTAAAATAAACAAACAGCCTTTACGTAAATAAAACAATGGCATTTCAGTTGCACAGTATTCAGTCCGGCCATGCACTGCTCAAACGTGACACCTTTAAAAGCGTGGAAATGCACGAGCTTATATGTAACAAGTTGAATCACCACAACATCCGCAACAGTAGCTATAGTACCTTTTGTCTCGCAGTTAGCTGGCGGCTACTGAACACTTTTAGCCAACAACAAGCTTCAGCATTGCTCCGAGCGGCGCTGCAGTATCTTATCGCCATTGTTAACTTTTAAATGGTTCCGAGCTAACATTAGCTTGGCTAACAGGTGCAGCCGTAATGTGGCAGTAACGTTAGCTTAAAAGGCCGACACACATGTGCTATGTGAACGGTTCCACGTTTCACGACTTGGCTACAATGTAACTACGATGCACGTGGGTTGACACGAGCTCAATCATTAACTCGCCATGTGCATGAGAGTTCGTGGTGTTCTGAATGTTGCTAGTACTCACAAAAACGGGTTTAATTGAATCTCGCATTTTCCACAGGTGGTAGAACGTTGGCCAACCATGTGGACGCAGACCGGTGACAGGTTCAAGGAAACCCCTGAATAAATGACAGGGGAACCATACAGGTGTAAACAATTAAGCAATGCCCATAATGTGGTGCAAAGATAAAGAAAAATAGATGGGTAAAGATGATTGAACATCATTTACACTCACTAGACATGTGTTTGTATAGCTCTAGTATACATTTTATTTATTTTAGCCTAGTGTATTTACTATATACATTTACTGTAATATTTACTATAAGCAGCAAACAATGTGATTCAATATGTGACTTAACCCCAAATGATATGAAGTTTGTGTTGATGAAGTAGCCTGTTGGAGAGGGGTATTAGTATTATGTTCAGTGTTTAAACTTATTGTTGTATCCACCCTGATATGTCTTGGTGGTCACATCAAAACCAAAATGCCTACACTGTAAAACTGACCACGGTCAAGTCAAGTGTGTCTGCAGACTACAGCACCTTTGTATGGTCCAACACATACAACACCTGGTTGATCATCCTTTTTTTTGATAAAGTTTCTGTTGTGAATGAAAAAACATTTTGCAGATGTTTAATACTCAACAGATGATGGACGCAATGTCGGACCCGCAGAGAAATACAAGTAAACATCCATTGGGGGATCCTCCCCTGGGATTTTTTTTTTGATAAGCAAGCTCTATTTTGATGCTTATTCTTATACAATCTGGCACCTTATTTAAGAAAGCGAGAGAAAAGAAGAGATGGAGAGAAGGAAGGGGACAGCTGCGTTTGCCACACAAGCTTTTGTGCTTGAATGAGCTCAAAATGTATATTCATATTAACTATTTTAGCAGTAAAAAAACCAGCCCCATGGCTTTAAGGCTATAACCCAATATCCAGAACCTAAACAAACACTATCGCCACCTGGCTGGCTGTCACCGCTGAATGCAGGTCATGCTATGACAAGGGAAATCAAAGAGGAGCAGGGGCTCGTGCAACTATTATTAGCAAGTTTTTAATTGAGAATGTTTAAGATATAAAATTAGAAAAAGAAGTAGGAAAAATTGTTTTGCAAAAAGGGCACTTGGCAGAGGCCAAAAGGGCAGCTTCAGCACCATCTTTGGTCTATACAAAGCCAGAAAGCAATCTTTAAGTCCTGTTTTATTTAGGCAGAATAATCCAAGAGAAAATAATGACAATTTTGGAATAATATACTTTCTTGTTTAAAGCAAGAGGTAATAGGAAGTGGCGAAGGAAGTTGTAGAAATCCCTCCAGCCGTTATCTGCACTTGTTGGTTACCAAACAGACCATGAAGTTGCCGTTGTCTTGCTCACTCTTCGATGCAGCTATAGAGGAATAATTGAGAGGAATAACGCCTCATTTTTCAGTTAAATAAAAGGAAAAAATGTGTTGTGGAACCAAAACACAGAAATAGTTTGGGAAGTTTCATTTTTGTTTGTGTGTGGTTGTTATTTCATTTGGATTTACCAGTAATGAAATGAGAAAATGAATGGACAGTAACAGTCACAATAGCTCTTTTTCTAACTCAGTTTGGCAATAATTGTCGAAGCCTTATATATTAAACCAAGCAAATAAAAATACAATTTTAAACAGACACCACTGTGTCATCACCGTGGCAACGAAGCCAGTTTGCCATTGCGGTCCACTATCATCTCGCGATGCTGACGCTGCCAGAGTTTTCTTCTTTTATTCCTTTAAGGCCACAGCGTGAATGCAGCATCACCACTCATGTGCCAGTGCGCGTGCCTCCTGTCGGGTGTCACGAGGCTGGCGCGTGTGCTCGTGAACACTTGCCTGTGTGTGTGAGCGGTGGTGCACAGTGTGTGTGTGTGTGTGGGGGGGGGGGGGGGGGTGAGGGGAGTGCACGAGGCGCCATATCACTTGATCTCGAACATCACAGCAGATAGATGAAGCTGAAGCGCTTAAATGGGAGGAGGGCTTTGCGTCACTGGAAAGGTGCTGCCCCGGATATGTGAATGGATTATGAAGAGAACTACATGAATGACTGCATGAATGAAAAAACAATGAATGAATGCTTTGCAACAATTTCCTCAATTTAATTTGCCCTCCTTTTGCAGCCCATCTGACTCTCTTCCAGATAAAGTTGTTGGATACATTGCAGGAACTTGTCTCATGTGTTTGCTTTATCATAATCATGATGAGGTTACATATTACATTAAACCAACTTTTAAACTGATATGTGGTTCATGTTTTGCACATGTTTACACAGAGTGGTGTAGTCTTACATTATTTCAAAACAATTATGAAAAATCAGTGTTTTCCTGAAAGCATAATGTCGACCTATATTGTGAATATTTGCATTCTTGTAATCACTAAGTTTAGACAATCATTTTTGCTCTTGCAGTATTTGTTGAATGTTGAATTTAAGATTATATGAGAGGCAAAATACTGCAACGCTGTCCATCAAGGGTTTGGGAAGCCAACCAACCAGGTCCCATCCTCAATGACGAGTACATGCAACAAAATGTATCTCTAGTTACACATTCTCTTTCTAGGGGCTTGACATTTGAACTGGGAATATGACATATTTTTGGGAATAACTGATAAATTAAATGATGAGCTGAAGATACAACCAGTGTTTTGTTTGGGTCTGATTGAGAGCAGGCGTAGGGCTGGCCTTTATTTTTTGAGTACTAAAAAAATGTGACACATTTACTTGGTCACTTACCATCTTTTATTCACACCATTTTTAATTTACCCACATTTTGTTTTCCCAGATGACCAAAACAAAAACAGCAACATATACAAAATTAATTCATTATGTACATATTACAATTTGAGCTTGGTGCCGTTGATCATTATTCTTAAATTGTGCTATACTGCTGTTTTGCGATTCGACAAGGACTTTAGTTACAACTGCACATTTGTTTTTGATTTAACCTGCACCCAGTGTCACCGGCATCAAAAACTTCCTGATTAGATGGTATCAGAGGACAGCCAGCAGTGCATAGGTCCAGCACCCCCAGGTTCTGTGTGTTGACAGCTCACCATGGCTCACTACGGAAGAATTCTCCCAAGGCTCTAGGACCGGAACGACTTGAGGTGTAGGTCCTGCTCTACTTCTTAGTTCTTAGTCTCCCTGTGTCAAATTCTAGTTCTGAGACCTTTATTGCTTCAACTTTGCACTTGCATATTCTTGAAATGAAAATGTGTTTGATCAATACACCTCACTACAAACCTAAGGGCCAGGCAGGATTAAACATTACTCAAAGAGCGAGAGGAAGAAGGGTTAATGGGGCCCATCGTCTTATTTTTTGACTGTGGGCCCCTTTGCAGGTTAATCTGTCCATGAATTCACCCAAATGTTTCAGCTGTGGTGCAAGCCTAAAGACATCTTTTGTGATACCATAGAAGCCTGTCTGTTAAGCGTGTACTATAAAGGTTAATAAATGTGAGGAAATTGCTATAAAAGCATAAAATGTGTGCCTTGGTAGCTGAAGGTTTACTATGCATGCCACATAAATATGTCCCGGGTTCAATTTCAACTGTGGGACCCTTTTTGCATGTCATCTCTCTCTCTCTCTCTCTCTCTCTCTCTCTCTCTCTCTCTGTCTCTCTCTCTCTCTCGCTCTCGCTCTCTCTCTCCCTTTCTAGTCTGCCACGATATTCTTTATCTGTCCAAGGAAGGCAAAAATATAACAACTAAAATCTTTAAAAATTTTAAATAAACTGAAATAATGTAATTTTAAGGTATCAAATGGTACCAATGACATGATAATGAGGGAGATAAATATAGTGCTGAAATCCCACATCACAACAGTCCTTTAAATATGATGGTGATACACATATATACACATATATACACATATATGATACACATATATACACATATATGATACACATATATATATATATATATATATATATATATATATATATATATATATATATATATATATATATATATATATATATATATATATATATACCGCTTATACTCTTTGGACCTTACATGCTCCAATCAAATCTGACAATCACACAAAAACACAAGAAAGGATGTACTGCAGTATAAAAAGATGATATTGATAACTTCATTTATTATTAGGTATATGTTAAATAGCCTATGAAAAAATGACAAAGGGATATTTCCTTGTGGTTGGAATGAATGTGTAAGTGTGTGTTGAGATGGAGCTCAGTAAGCAGTGAAGGGAAACCAAAGAGAAAAGTGCGTGCGTGTGTGTGTGTGCGTGTGTGTCAGGGGGGGTGAGGGGGGGTCAGAAGATTATGGATTGATAGAAAGAAATAGTCGCCAAAAACAGCCCCCAACTACCCTTTACCCCAACCCCCTCCCCCCAGCCTGGGGTTTGAATTAATGTGTTTCTATTTTTGGCTCTCCCGTGTTTCCAGGGGAAACCTAATGACGCAATGACGTCAATGCAGGTCACCAGCAAGAAGCAGGCTGGAGGAATTGAGTGGCTTCCATTAGAGCTTTTGCAGCATTTTCCACAGAGGAGGGAGGAGGACAAAATGGATTAAGATTAAGAAATGCACAGAAATAAAATAAATATATAGACCGAAATTAATGGGAGGCAATGCGACTGACGTCTGGGAAGAGAGAGGATGGAGGGAGGGTGGAGGTGGAGGGGTGGTGGTGGTGGGGGGGGGGCCCTACTGCTGCATATCAATGGGTGCCGTTCAAATTCCCAGGGATTATTGGAGGGAAAAAAGGGGGGGAAGAGAAAAATGATGCACGCTTCCTCGGATCGGACTGGGTGAGCCCATTCTATTCTTATTGTTTTTCTCTTTGCTTATTGTTGAAGTGAGTAAATCAACAACCTGCCATTCTGTTTTCGTGCTTATAGACAGTGTTGCCATATAGAGAGAGCCATTGAGAAATTCATCCCCGAGTTTTGACGGTGACGCGTGAGTGGCCAGTGTTTTCTCCGGAGAGACGTGTTGATGTGTGCTGATCGGGGGGGAAGAAAAAAAAACATATTCAACTAAAAGTGTCTTCGTGTTGACTTCCACTGAGTTGATTGCAATTCTTTATCATCAACCGCAGCGGCGGACGTGCTCCGTCTACAGCGCTGTAATCGGCTGCCGATGCAATACAAATTCTGCATCCATCGATACACATTCACCGCTGACAGAGAGAGAGAGAGCGCGCGCGCGCTAAGGGGGAAATACGTTTTAGTGCAATAATTGCAATTTTGAAGACTATCCGTAATCTCCGAAATGTTAGAAACACCATCAAATCATCAAGGCAATACTTGCGAGCATGTGTCGTCTAATTGCAATCACTCAACATCTTACATCAATTTGTAGAATGTAAACGATTCGAGCTATCGATAGAAATGGAGCCGGTTGATCATCATTTGTCAAGAAGCTATACTTTTCACTGCCGGGCGGTGTGTGTGTGTGTGTGTGTGTGAGAGAGAGAGAGAGAGAGAGAGAGAGAGAGCGAGAGAGAGAGATAGAGAGAGAGAGAGAGAGAGAGAGAGTGTGTGTGCGTGTGTGTAATGGGGGGGGGGGCAGTCGTGCGCGTGGAACCTTGAAGAAGTAACGTTACTTCTTTTAGCGTGGAATAGCGAAGATAAGACCGTTCTACGGGGGCACGCGCGCGCGCACACACACGCACGCACAAACACACATTGCCCCCAGTCGGCAGGCCTTTCAATGCGTTATGGCAACAAGTGCCAATTCATGCACGATCAATTCATTTCCAGACTGCTGCACACCCCGTAGTGACGCCTAAGAAGAGAGATTTAATATGGTTGTGTCAGCTGCTTTTATTGTATATTTATATTTATTTGTTTAGTTTAGATTGTTGGTGTTTCTGTCACCCTTAACACATTTTTTTTTTTTAACAACTCCACTTTTCTCTCTTTCCACAAACGCTCCAGTGCAGGGCGTTTACCACGCAGCGGGAGCTGGTTTCAGCACCGCGGACAGCGCCCTCCGTGTATTTCAGCACCACGGAGAGCGCTCTCCATACTTTTGTAAGGCCGATGGGCAGGTGCCGTGCGATCAGCCTTTGCTGTAAAGGTGCATCTCAGCAAACTGAAAAGGCAGGGGAGCTCACCCGGGTTACGGGCCTGTGGAACTGACACAGCGAAAATGAGATAATGGACGTTCACAGCCCTCACAGATACACGTTGTTCATTCAGTAAATAAATAATCAAGACAGACAATCCTCTATGACAAAGTAAGCGGAATATGGGACAATGTAGGACACATTAAGAAAAAGAGCAGTAGGGGGATGTGACACTTTTCCCCCCTCACAGATGACGCATGTGAGGTAAGTGTGGCAGATGCCTACGTGTGCAGATGGTCGTAACGCCCATACACGCATAGGCTCCATCATCCACATGTGGTCATGTGCTGGGCACGCCTCCTCAACAAACACCACAGAAGCCCATTTAAAAAAACAAAAACATTTTGTATGAACTTGTTCTTTACTGGAGCATGAAATTCCATGATGTAGTCCTGCACATTGAATGGATTTACACTCGCAGTTTAGTATTTGATCAAAAATGTTGTATGTGTAATGATATTCTCTGGAATACAACCACCCCAATTCGCACGCTCCTTCCTAGATTGAGAGGCTTCTGTGAGGAGCTGTAAAAAAAGATAAAGTTATGGTGACAATGTAAACATTATGCACACCAAAGAGACTCAACAGACCCTTAATAAAGGTACAAATTGTGATAGCAATGACTCGGTACTGTCAGAAAATGTAGTAAAAGAGCATTTTATTACCGTGTTTGAAAGAAATGTTGAAATGAGACAGGATTTGCAGGTAATTCCTTTATTCTGATGAGGGTGTGGCGTGGAATGGTGTTTGGAGAGAGTAACTAACTCACTGTCTACAGTGTGGTGCACTACATGGTGGCTGGGTGGTGATGGTGGGCATGGGTTGTGAGGATTGAATGCTTCATACTTCCTTGTTTTCCTGCAGGGCAACTTGAATGAAACTACGGTAACAAGTAATCAGTATGTTTTTTTTATATTTTTATATTTCTCAACAGATTCAGACATGTATAAGAAATCAGCTCATTCAATCCGTCACGATTTCATTCCAATTGTAGCAGCTATTTCATCCCCGGGTGGGGTGTCGTTGTGGAATTGTAGTTTTGTGGTTTAATTGCCTGAAGCAACCTTCAAGAGCTTTAATGTGGATTCGTGGTTTTAGCATATGGCTCTGACATGGTAGAAGCTGATGAAGTTGAGTTTTGAAATATCTGAACTGAATGTCAGAGATGTATTGCTGCTGCTGTGGTTTCCTGAATGGAACTCTATACTTGAGTTAAAAGGTGGAAACAATTGTTTCTGACTTATTTGTCCAAAGATGATTCAAATGAACAGCTGGAATTGTAAAAAACTGTTTCAGTTTCAGTCCAGTTCTTGTAGAATGTTGTTTGTTTCTCCATAAATCAGAATATCAAAATTCTGACAATATTTTTCGTCGTTTATTGTTCTATTAAATGCAGTATTTCATCACAACTAGAGGTGGAGGAAAAAACATTTTAAGAAGTGTGTTTCCGGTGGTCAAGACGGTAGTGGTATTTGTTTGCAATGCACCAGTGGAATCATTTTATAAAAATGTTTACCATAACTGTAATGTGGTCTTCAATATCAGGAAAAGGCATATTCAAGCTTCAGTTCACTTTCCTTCTCAGAAAAACTTGATGTTTGTGGAGATCATCTCCTGCCACGGCCAGTGAAAGCTGAAGAGCTTGAATGCGAGGATGTTAGAGGGCAGTGTCAAGAAGGAGAACTTCTGGCCGTCACGTCTCATCAGGTGAAAGGAAGAGCTTCTGATTTGAGCCTTAAAGACTTTTTAAATGTTTGCATCTTCAAGTCGTGGAGGAGAGACTGGAAGATACGACTTCAGGAATTCTAGTCTCAAATCTTGCAGGAATGAGCTTTTTAATGATTGACCCTGATGGATTCGTCATTACATTGAGAAGGGAATGGCAGCGCATTTTAGCTCTTTTGGTGAATAAGGGGGAAGAGAGTGTGTGTGCGCTTCCTTCATTAGAGGTGATTCTTAAGGCCTTTTCCTGCTTTAGAACTAAGCAAGCACTTCTGTTTTCTGGTTGCAAATGGGGACAAAATTGAATGCATTTATGAAAATTAAATTGAAATGAGGATCAAGGGATACTTCCACACAGGAGTGCCAAAAACGATCCAAGCAATTTGGCTCCTGAACTTTGAAGTGTAAATGAAGTGTGAATGTTTTGAAGTTAAATCTTTTACCTGAATCTCTTTGGCATGACCAAACTGAACAGCTTATACATAGAAACAACTACACAATGTTTCAATTCATTTCTAAACCTACAAAACAGACTTCATGTGCAGTTTGTCTTTTCCTTTTCAACCAGTTTAGAATATCACAGCCTTATAACAGCGGTTTGGTTGTACACCATGTTGCTGCAGAGGTAGTGAACGGATGTTGGATTAACGAGGGTGTCGTGACGATCTAAATGTTTTTTGCGGTGACGTCTTGACCAAAATCTCATCGCTAATCAAACACCTGATCGACCGTAAGACCCTTCGGAACCCTTTCATTTCATTTCAGTATCATACAATCACACCATACGTGTGCTGGAAATCCTGTTTAGACACGGCAGGCGGGAAGCTCCCGTCAAGACCAACAGTATCATAATAATCCAGCCTGAAGCCCCAGTTTAACATCTGATGCAGACGATGTGTGAATTCAATCAGTGTCCCAACTCTGCTGGAGGCTAATTAACGAATACAATGACACTGTAATTCTTGCAATGACATCTTTTATTATTATTGTCTTTCAGTCAGTGTGTTTTTCTTATGTTGCAGTATTGACGTCACATCTCGTCGTTCTCTGGTCGGGGGCGTCTCGGGGCCTCGGAAATAAGCCTGAAACAAAAAAAACAAAAAAAAAAATCTTGCTTTGGGTTTTTGCAGGTAAACTTTAGTGGGTTTGTTTCTGTGGATGATGGATTTCTGAGCTTACACTCTACCAAGTGTATTGAGTTCCCACCCATGTTAAACACTACCTGCTCTATGCATTTCTTGCATGCGTCAGATGTGCTAATGGCTCCGTTTCTTTCTATAGATGCTTGAGGAGATCGCCACGACATGATGAAGTCAAACTTGTGTCCTTTGTGGGTCTTTTTGCGGTCTGGGCTTGCTGTTCCTTAGGCAGTAGCCAGGAAGCCCTTACCCCAAAAAGTATCTGCACTGGATTCTAGCATCTGAACCAGGCGTGGCCCGTCTTTCTTCCCGATGGAGCAGTGAGTATCTCTCATCCCTGTGGGTGTTTCACAGTGAGGCCACCACTCGTTTGTGGCATACACACACAGCACCCGGAGGTGCTGTAATGTTATTCACAATCTGAGATTGTCAAGGATTGGCCAAAGTGGCTTTTTGATCAGTTGTGAAATACAAGGATGTCATTTTTAAATATAGGAAGCATTTGTGATACGGGATGAGGCAGAGCAGATGTCTTAATGTCTTACCAAACCTGAGAAATATCTGATTGCAAAGGGTTTTATTACAGCAAGAAAAGGATAGCAGCTTTACTCACCCTGATCTCAGAACAAAGAGGAAGCTTCACTTCCTAAAGTTAACCCTACTGTCAAGATTTACCTTCAGGAAAAATCTTATAAAAATCCTACAAAATATACTTACATAATTCTAACATGCAAGACAGTATACATTCTCCACTGTGCCCATCATGAGGCTGCAGAAACAGTCACACGGAAATATGAAAAGCATACTCTATTTTTACAGAGAAATCCAGATAAAAGCCATAATTCATTTCCAATTTTACATATAAATCCATACTAATAAGTATAATAACACTGGAGCATGGTGCAGACAAAGAAACGCAGATGAGTTAGTGCAGATCTGAGACAATACAGATTTGGATTTTGGAAGACGGTTCAATCATTAAAATGTCAATGAGATACTTCTTATAATTTCCACATGCATATGTCAAATTTTCATTTCATCATGTTATATAATTTCAATACTTTTTTTTTGCCAAAACACTATGTTTTGCATTACCAATGAATGTAAATCTTGAATGTTTTTTTCCTCACCTTATCGTCTCTCATGCATTTGTGTTGCACATGCACAAGATGTTCTCTGATGCTTACTATATTTACAGATGATATATATATATATATATCATACATTACGTCACGTATGTTACCGGAGCATTTGTTTCATTAAAAAACACAAAGCTATCAATTGAATGCATACACAGGCCAGACACTTATAGAATTACCTTGAAGAAGCAACAGAAAAAGGATGCACACAGGGAACAAATGAGCTGAGGGAAGAAATGAAGATGTAGCTCGGAGCCTCTGACGCACGATGTGTTACGTAAACGTGATTACTTATCCAAACCCGTGAGCCTTCACAATGTGCCTTTTGTACGTCCAAAACCCAAGGCAGTCCCTGTGCGCCGACGAGGATACTTCACTTACACTAACCGTATGACCTCATCGCTCAGGGGCCGCTCACATGCACGAGTGTGTACTGTACATTGACACGCGTGTGCATGTGGCGTTCCTCCCAGTACAGTGGGCAAACGAAATTAGGAGCACGTGTTGAGTGAGATCACGCAGATATGTAGCAGCCCCCATTACATCATATCACGTGATCGATATTGTGAGCAGGACATTTCCTCTTGAGTGCTGTGACTTGTTGAATAAAGATTTGAATAAAGTCGATTCAATTTTGTCTTGTTGTCTGTCCAATATATCATAACTAATATGAACGTTCCTTTGCAATTGCTTTTTTTTTGTCTACAGTAAGTGTGTATTTTTTAATAGACTTAATGTTGCAAATTACTTAATTACACTAAAAACAAAGATTTCAATCATGATTTGTCAGTGATAAAAAATGATTAGTTATTGGGATTTCTTATTCTCTTTTAAAACAATGCTTCACAATAATCTTTCAGTGTGCTTTAAGAACAATAAGTAGTACAAATACACTACAGCTATACAGCAAAAGAACAATGCACTGATTATTGATGTCTAAAAGTAAAACTGGCCGACTCTTCCTGCCTCGTGGGTGGTGTGGTGTCACACAGAGCGGCATGTTTTCCGGTAGACCGCGCCTCTGAATCCATTAACTGACCTAACAAATCTCTTACTGACCTTCCGATTGGAGCCAGAGATTCCCAGTGAAAGCACAGCCGTGGCCCACAATCTGTGTGTCACACATCGCCCCCGGGATATAGGACAGTGCCTCATCCATGTCACCAGATAGGGACGCGGGTTAGTGGAGGCACTTTTTGCTCATCTCCCTCTTGTAATGGAGCCAATCAAATTGGTGACCACAGGCGAAATACAGTGGAAAGGGAGGTTTTTGGAGTGTCGTATTATTGTACAATATCTACTTCGATAGCATGTCATTTGACACAAAATACAATTTGGAAAGAGGAAAGTAAATTTGGGGGATGGAATTAAATGTCCCTTCTCCATTCACAATTATACTAAACAGGGCAGAATAGTTTAAGAATATTTCCAATGAAAAGGATGAAATTGATATCAAACTATCGTACCAGTTGCAATAAGACAAAGCCTGAATTTATAATTAAAAGAGAAAAGAGGAGAATTGTGAAGCGAGAGCGGAGGAGAATAAATTCAAGGAAATGAATAAGAGGAAGAATGTCGTGCAGTGTTGAGACACACTCGGCAGAAACGGGCGAACTGCTCCTCAGCTGAATCTCTTGGTGAGTGTAGCTCTCCAGAGGATGTTTTGGGAACTGCAATCAAAAGCACAATGTGCAGCTCCATCACATAAACTAAAAATGGTTTTAAAGAAAAGTACAGAATCAACTTCAAAATAGTTCCAGTCATGTTTTCACAAGACCCAGCTTGACACAGAACGGGTGCAGCAGGTGTATTCAGCTCAATTAGTATATTCGTACTGGTAGTATCCTCCCCATGACGTATTCACAACAAAGTTACGGTAAAAAGTGTTAAAAGTGAATGATTCAACGTCTCGTTTGGTGTAACAAAATACGCCGTCTGAGGCTATTCTTGGCTTTTGGTTTGTCAATGATCTGCTCTGTGTCTCGTGTGTGTTTGTGAAGCACTGCCAAGTATTTGGTTTCAACTCAATGATGTGATTAAATTTAATTGCCAAAAGCCCACTCATGAAAGATATTTGAAGTTCTTTGAGTGGACTCAGCAGAAGATAAATCTTGTTCCAGTCATTCGTGCTGCTGCTGGGACTGGCAACAATGTTGAGTTTTCAATTAGGCCACTGGAGATGACGCAAAAAAAATGAAAAGAATCTGGCACATCTAGTAGTTTTGTAATAGTCATCAGTTCTCTTGCTGTACACATAGAGTTAGGTAAACAGTGAACATATAAAAAGAGAAACCATAGACTGTACAGAAGTGGACGTAGTTGCCGTGATGACACCCATTGGTTTGTGGACTAGTTTTGTAGCCTTTAGTTTGGCCTTTTGGCCGTCACGCCGTCGGGGTCTTTTTGCAACCAGAAGTGGCACGAGAGGGAACACAACCGGTCGCTGTAAGACATTTCTAGGCTACCCAAAATGTTACAATTAACGCTCATGAACTGAAAACACAACGTGAAAGGGTTAAAGTCCAGACATCGACCACGCCAGATACCGTGACCGCAAAATACCTTATTTTAATGTCAGATTTTATTATTTTTTTGTTAATTCTGCAAGATTCCAAGGAAAATATCTCGTCTATAACTGAAGGGAGCTTTATGTCTACTGTACGATCATCCTCATTCCTTAATTATGTGTATTAAACAACAGCTATTTCCTGTGCAGACCAGTCATCGCCTACACTCTTTGTTTAGTGTGATCAAGGGGGTCGAAACAAAGGGTCAAACTGAGTCAGCCCTGTGCCATGTCAGCTTACTGGAATTGAAGAAAGCCGGCATTCTAATAATTTGCTCCTCCCTACGTCCCATCTGTGCATCATCTACTTCAGAATTTCCATCTGCGTCACGTTGTTCCTCCGACATCAGGGAGCGACGTCTTTGTGTGCAGCGGGCCCGGCAGGATGGGCTAAACTGTTTGTTTTGGCAAGCTACATGTTATGATTCTCACTCCTTCAACACAACTATTCAAGTTAATCAAAGTTCTTGGAAACTTGTGCCACTGGGTCGGCAAAAAAACAAATACAGATATAGTGACTGATAAATATAATTCATCCACCGACATGTCTGCAGAGGAAACACATATATATATATAGATAGTGTAACACAATAACTGTGTCTGCAACAATAATAATAGTATAGTAGAGAGCTGCTGACCCCGATGTTAACATTGTTACACTGAAAGAAAATGATTCTATTATTATTATTGTTAATAATTTGATACAGTGAACTCTTTAATTACACATTTTCATTATGTTCATTTTGAAATCTAAAAATGCTTGAATATGTTGTCTTTATTAATTCTGAGTTTCATGCACTTCAGTGCGCTTAACTTAAAATTATTATTTTTTTTTTTAAACACACCGCTGAGAGATAATGCTCAGTCGGTTACTACAGAGCTCATCTGTGCAAATCACAAGAATGTGCCAGTAACAGTTGAACTCTGTCCCACATAAAATCTCACTAATACCAACATCATCATGCAGAGCGGCTTTGTGACAAAGTTTGATTATTTCCAAGTTTTGTAATTAATATGATTCTGAAATAAGAACATTCTGCATAATGAGTACTCTTACTTTTGCTACTTTTAGTATAATTTGAATACGTTTGTACTTTACTAAGATCAATGAAGGGCTTTTACTTGTAACCGTGTTTTCACACTGCAGTAGTGCTTCTCCTGAATCAAAATCGGAATACTTTTTGCAGCACGTGGCTCAATCCACCAAACATCTTCAGCTCGCTCATCGTAGCAGAAGCAACACACAGTACACTTCTGTCTACTGTGTATCATCACCGGTTAACAGTAGTAATCGCTTCTCGCAGACAGCTCGACTCAACAGAAACTGACTTGTTTCCTCAGATTTAATCCATCCATGCAAGTGCAATACTAGAAAATGGCCGGCAGATGTCGCCATATTCCTCCTGTATCAAATGCTTCGAAACTAACAAAACTGCGTCAGAGTGCGTCATAAAGCAGCTCCCCAGCACCATTTAGAGTTTACGATTCTGCACTTTACTTCACCCCAGAGCCTCACCTTTCTTTTACCTACTGGCTGCAGCGTCGGCTGTGTTTTGCACCACCTGTTTGGCCAGTTTAATGAACAGAGACACACCTTAGGTTTCCTGGCATGCTCCTCTGATCCTCCGCTCACTGCCCATGATGTAGGAAACCCGAGCTTCTCCGTCTAATGGGCCATTTCTACCTTTAGCTGCCCGACATCATGCCTGCTCAAAAGCGCTTGTCGCCTGACCGGTTCTCTTTAAACAGACCATAGTTCACCCTCACAAGCGAGCATACCCCATCATGCACCATGTGTATCCGAAATGTACGGATTACATACATGTATAGTGTTGCTTTTCTGCTGAAATAAATAGAGCAAACAAAAAAAAAACAGGAACAATGCAATTTAATTAGATTTATTTAGTATATCCCAGAATAAAAAAAACACAAATTTGCTTCAGAGCGATTTACAATCCGTACACATGCGACCTCTTCTGTCCCAGGACACTCATTAGAGCTCTACCAGTTGTATTCCACATATTGTGCAAAACCAGGTCTGGTATCCAAGTGGAACAACCACACATGGTAAGTGCAACTACCAGATCTGGTACTAAGGTGTAACAACAATTCAATAAATAACACGTCCTGTGCAATGAAAGCATCACATTCATTGACACGAATCAATTAAACAGTGCATATCACTTTAAATGTAACTTTAGCTGAAATCAAAACAACAAAGTCAAACAAATTAGGATGCTTAGAAGGAGAGACAAAATGTCTTTGGTAAATTACACCATTAATTATGCTACAGCTGCAAGATAAAAAGATCCCAGTGAATTATGTTTGGAATCATGAAGCGTTTTACAGTGTCCAAATCTGTCAACCTAAGCATTTAGGCCCCTAACATTTGCCCTGGAGGAGGAGATGGCCAGGGATTGTAAGTACTTCTCCAGCGTAGAGAGGTAGTCTTCTGGGTGGCATCGCATGTGGGCTGCATGTTTCGACACCTTCCACTTCCTGCTCTCCACAGTCACGCCCCTCGTCCTCCAGTGGTCAATCAACGTCTCCATGTCAGCCGTGTCGCACATGGCGTCGTTTTCGCTGAAGTAGAAGAGGGCCGGTGCGGTAACCGGGTTGTCGTAGAAAGTCTGGATGCTGCTGTCGTAGATGTCTGCCGTGTGTTTTTTGAAGAGCCAGAAGTAAAGCATCGTGGCGTTTTTGACAAAGCTCTCTAACCGTGGAACCAGAGTCTTGCCAAGGCCTGAATAATAAGAGAGAGTAAATAATCAAGAGGGTTAATATTTCACAATCACATGTTTTTCCGACAATTTCTTATAAGGTGTATTGGTGTTTATTTGTGATGCACGTCAGAGATGATGACATCCTGTATCCAAATATTTTAATGTATCATTTAAGACATTTCTCATGAAAGAAAAAGTCAAACATTCCCTAGTTCCAGTTTCTTAAATGAGAGAATATGTTGCTTTTCCTTATCTTACATTAGTAAACATCTTAAACGTCGGTGGGCTTCAGACTGTTGGAAGGATAAAGCTAAATATTTGAGGAGATTATAACTGTGGAACTGTAATGGGTGCTTTTCACTGTTTTGTAGACCAAAAAGATGAAATCTGGTAAATTTTAATTAATTAATAATAAAAACTGTTAGTTGCAGTTTTGGTAAATTACTTAACAGCAATGTTGCTCATTGAATAATAATTATAATCATTTTATTGAGCAAAGAAGCCAAAATGCGCCAGTTCTAGCTTCTCAAGCTTGAGCATTGGCTGCCTTTAGCTTCTTTATATCATAATAAATTAAATATCTTTTTATTGTTTTCTTCAAGCATTGCCTTGGGGTCTGGGAAACTGTGATAGAAATTTTCACTATTTTGCGAAACTTTGTAAACTAAATTATTCTTAAAAAAATAAAAGTTGAACCCATAATTAAAAAGAAAACCTTTACATACAGCCTTATATAAAAGGTAGGTAGGTTAGAAACAAGCTGCCACAAATAGTCCCTGGACTCCCGGCTGGAACAGTGGGTCAGCTGGCTCGTGTATTATTTAAAGACGTGACACACATATCCAACAGAAAGGTAACCTGAGGGGAATCACACTAACACACCTATCGCCATGTGCTCCAGAGTGCCGACCACCAAGCTGTCATAGATGTGCCCGATCACCCTCTGGTCCAGGCCTGCATGTTGTTTCCGTCCTTGAGCAACGTTGATGAGTGTCTGCGTGAAAGTGAAGCCACCGATGGAGGAGGCGTGGACCAGCACCGCCCTCTCTGAGAACCGAGGCTGCTCCAGGACCTTCAACACCTCCATCCCGTAGTCGAGCCCCCATCGAGGCCACAGGAAGTGCGTTACTTTGCTCTGGACCAGGAGGACATCCATGCCACGGTCCAGGTAGAGGTCCCTGTATTTGCCCACCGCCGCTGGCTGGGCACCGAGCCAGGAGAAGAAGAGAAGAAGAGGACGCGAAGTGGATGAGGAGTCTGATTGGTTTTGGGAGGATGCGGGTGTGCGTGGAGGTGAATCTGAGAGCAACGGAGAGGAGGAAGGATCTGCAGAGGAGGAGTCGCTGACGGGCAGAGCTGAGGGAGACGGGGAGGAGTTGGGGCAAAGTGCAGTGGAATTCTGAGAGTCTTCGGCAGTCTGTTCCTCTGCCACCAAGAAGGGAGTGTAATAATAAGTTATCCCCTCGCTGATCCTATTGGTTATGAACCTTGCTTTGTTGACTTGTTCAGACACGGTTGCGTCACTCTTGCAGAGACTGGAAAGATGAACAAACCTCAGTCAGATTTAAGAAATCACATTCCGACAGAGAAGACAGAGAAATATATGTTCCCCCTGAGACCCGGAAAAATGAAAGGCTGGGTGGTGCAGTTATTTTCACATATACAAAAAAAACATGCCAGTTTTTTAAAAACATTTTAATACTATTGCCAATATTACTTTTCCATTTAAATTTCTACATTTATATTTGTACTCTTGTTTTTAATCTTATGTTATTAAAATGTAATTAAAATGTTCTATTCTTGATGAATTGTTTCACTATATTTATCTTAATCGTATTGCTATTCTATTGTTGCACTGGTGTCAGTATTACTTATACACTTAATACTTCAATCAATCTCTGGCACAATAACTTCTTTCGGAATTAATGAAATTCGATCTTCTTCTTGTCTTTTAGTCTATTATTCATCATAATATATAATCACTTTGTGACGTTATGTCTGTGAAAAGCGCTCTATAAATACATTTCATTCATTCATAATCTATTTATAGACTAGTATTAGGCCGACTCTATATTTATTTTGTACTTTACCAATTAACATGTCCTCTACATACAAGCAATTAAATGGATTTAGATTGCCATGTCACCCACGATCTGTGTGATACGCGTCTGAAATATTAAGGGAGGACACAGTCCTTGGTTTCCATCTTCGGCAGATGGAAAAAGGGGGGGGGGGGGGGGGGTTCACAGAAACGAAGCCGGGCTGTGAAGCCCTTTCACCGACGCAACAACGTGCAACTGGTGCAAAAAGGGCATCCATAGGATCGCATTACCGGGTCTCAGGCGGACGTAGCACAGTATCAGCCGACATTTATTGCATTGAATGCGGATGCAAGTTCCGCATAACAGGTTCACACACACAAGCAGCAACATCACAGCAACATAGTTATTGTGTTACCCGGTGAAGAGCGCCAGATTCCCCATTCTATGAAGCCGGAGGTCCTCCTGGTTGCCTGACAGAAACAAGACTTGGCAAGGTCGGTCAAATCATCCGCAGCGGTGGTGCCGGTGCTGTGTCGCAATCGGATCCCCCGTCGCGCGGCGTTTTCTTCCTAGTTCAAGTGATAGCGCCCCCCTCGGCGGTTGAGGTTGGTTCGGGTTTAATTCTGTTTAGTCAGGCGGGGGGGGGGGTAAAGAGGTACAGAAACAGCTCCACGTGACTCAAATAGGACACCGGTTTGTTTAATAGATATCGGCTACACATTGTGGAAGAAGCGCATCACTGCCTCACTCTTCAGGTATTAAAAAAATCACCTTTAAAGGAATGCTTTGATCAAGAAAAGCTAATGTTGTACAGTCATCAATAAATAGTAAATATATATATTACAGACAAATATCATGTACACATGTTCTGTGTAGCCACGTTCTTTACGTTTGTCTTTAATATAGTCAGAATGATCTTTCTACTATCCGCTCTTATTTGGGGGGGGGGGGGGGGGCACGTATCGACAGGGAAACATTATTCGGCACAACACCGCCTACGAAGCCACTTCTTCTTCGTGTTCTTCTTTCCGATGCATCTGTTTTGTATTGGCGGTTGGCAAGCAACGAAATGTGGCATTACCGCCGCCATCTGGTATATTGTGGATCAGAACAGTTCATTTGAGCCGCTTATACGCTAATAATAACAACAATAACAAATATAAATAAATATAATAAAATGAATTAATGAACAAAACATATTTTGTTGGGACTTTTCATTCCATCTGTGCTTAATTACACGAATATGCATTCTGACCTACTGCTCAAATAACTGCAAGACATTTCAGTGTCACAAGATGGAGCCAGACTAACACAGCAAGAAGAGAACTTAACTACTGCAGGATGTGGATGCATGTGGATAATAAACGTATTGATTCATTTGTCATTTGTCATTTTGTAATTTGACAACCTCAGTTTATGCGAATACATCAAATCTAATGGTTCAATCCTATTTCAATCCTGGAAACTGTGATCGACGCCTTCATCCACTGGTGGAAGAAGTATTCAGATTACACAAGTAAAAGTAGATATACCACAATTTAAATTGTACTTAAATACAGTGTTTGAGTAAACGTATTAGACCAAATAGCTTTCTATTAATTAATTAATTTTATATTGTTGACTGACTTAGTTTTAACTTTAATTCGCCTAATTGTAAAGCACATAACTGCATATAAGTGATATATAAACAAAGTAAATGACATAATTATCTTTCTCCATCTCAGTTATTCAGTTCAAACTTGCATTGATCCTGTGAGATGCTGACCGCAAAATCTGATGTCCACAGTTGTTTTAGATCATTTCAACCAGGAAGTTGAACTTTAGCGGAAACATCCTGACGTGTCACGTTGTCTACATTCCACCAAACCAGCAAAACAGGCACGGAAACCAGCAAAACAGGCACGGAAACACAGGGCATCAACCTGCTTCAAGAGGTGTTTTTTCTATTTTCTCCCTAATGTAATATATAAATAAACATCTCATTGTGCTCTGTCTAACAGCATTACACAAGTAGCATCTTGTTCTATTCATTGAATCTATAGACCTCAGTATACAGTGTTTACTGAGGGAGATATTCAAACCCACTTGGTTTTATAGCTGCATCATTCCATCAACTGTAATTAGTCTATAGATGTATCATCTCGTACACACTCCTTATGTGTTTCTACTTGATTTTTTTTTAAAGGGTTCGAACTAAGCTTGGCTGCACGGCACACATTTACAAATGTATGTTATTTGCATTCAGCCTCTATGTGTGTTACCTTTCTTTTCATTGTGGCTTTAAAACCACAAAAACGACTTTCCCACGGCATCACCGTCAGTTGGTCTCAGCGCTTCTTGCTGTGGATGTGAGGCGCGGTAGGCATGACAGTGTTGTGTGTCGGTGACTGTAAAATGGCTGTCGCAGCTGTGATCGGGTCTTTCCATTCTTTCACATACAGGCAGCAGAGGCAGTTGTAGGTCATCGCATTCACTCTCTCTCTCTCTCTCTCTCTCTCTCTTTCCCTGGATCTACTTTCCACAGCCACACCTTCCCCCACCGACACACACATTACCTTCTATTTCCAGGAGGCTACTTCTTTTGACCTTCAGTTTTATTCTTAGTATTGAAATACATTTTGGGGTTCATTGATATTTACATGAACCATTTTTGGCGGCATCTTTGGTATCCTTGTAATGTGTATATCACATGTAAATATAATATCCTTGTTTCAGAAAGCTGTATTAGCCTCCAATAAAAAAAAAACAGGATCATGTTGCGTGGAAACACCTTATCCAGGTTTCCATGGCTTCAACCACAAAATAATGTCAAAAATAAACAATGCCGACGTATTGCTAACTGCTCCGCTCACCAGCTCGTCGCTAACTTTGTCTAAGCCGTGAGCTAAAAGATGCTGAAACACTCCATAGAGCTGAGGGGAACAGCAAAGTCATGTGACCCACTTTACACGACACATTTGATCAATTGTTGACATAGAAATATGCATTAGTCCAGCTTCATTTTCAAATGTTTGGCTAACAGTTCGATGTTGCGTGCAAACCTGTGCGTGTGTGCGACAGATAAAGCCTGAGGTTTTCTTTGCCTGGCTCAGCGTGATCACTTTCAGGCTCAGTCAGGCAGAAACATGTTTTAAGTCCCAAAAACAACACTCAGCCACTAGGCCATGCGCCTGTGTTACCCTCAGCACTAGCTACCCCTCTCTACCCGACATCCCCATATATGTTCTCTGTACACTCCCCTCATCAAAACTCTCTCTCCCAGGAAAATAAAGCCTCCATCACTCTCTTCTGACCCCCCCCCCCCGTAAAGCTCCAAGGCCCTCTCACCCATCTTCCCCTCTCTGCACCTCAGACCACCCCTGCGTTGCTGCCGCGCAAATCCCCAGTCTTTTCCTTTTTGCATTGTTTCACCCGTGGCCCCTATTGTCCAAGCAAAGAGAGAAAGTTGGGAGGGAGGGGAGGCAGACAAGAAACCGAAAGGGGAGGAGGCAAGGCAAGGCAAGGCAAGTTTATTTGTATAGCACATTTCAACAACAAGGTAATTCAAAGTGCTTCACATAAAACCATTAAAAGCATCAAAACATAAGTCAAAAGAAAAGGAGATTTAAAAACAATTAAGAACATTCATTAAAACATTAAAACACATTGTAAGACAGTTTCATAGTAAAATGCAGAAATGCAGGAAATTGATTACCAGTATGGAAGACATTTAAAACATGACTCTCCGTGGGGAGAACGTGCCCTCTCTGTTCTGTGGGCAGGAGGGGTCCACCCACATCAGAAAGCTTCCTGCTCCGGTCTTTCCTTTTCACTCCACTCGCTTATCTCTGTCAGATTTCCTCCTGGCATCATGTGCCTTCCTCACTCTCCATGCATAGGATGAAATTACACCAAGCATGTCTGTGTTAAAACACACACACACACACACACACACAACAACCCAAATTAAAGCAAAACCCGTATTGGTGCAGATATTGGCGCTTTTCTTCAACTACAGTGTTAGGAGGCATAATTTAACATTAACCAATTACAGGAAACATACAGAAATTTGCAGTATTATGATTACTCATGCTTGGAAGGCGAAGCAAATCTTATGAACCAAGAGCAAAGCCGCTTGGAGTTGTGCTTTTATACAGCAACATTCTCCATCTGCTCTGCATCAACGGCGTTAACATCTGATGTTCCTGGTAAAAGGGCTCATCTCCAACATGTTCAGTGGAATCATCCTGCAAATGAGAACTCTAAACTTAAGCTGATTATGAGTCCATCTGACCTCTGGTTACAATCCCTGATTTGCTAGGAACTGTACTTGTGAATGTGCATTCATTTAGAGCCATGTGCCAATTGGTGGATATAAGCCCATTCTCCTTTTAGCTCTACTTTGGTCTCCACCTTCTCCTTTAGCTCTCTAGTTGCTAATTGTGCCTGCTGTTTGATGCTGAGCAGCTACTGTACAGTGGGATAGAGCTTTTTTTTTTTACTAATAACACATGGTTATCCATTCTTCATATAAAAGTATTGACCGCAGCAGCTGTAAACATTCTAAATACACATTTCCCCCTAAAACAAGGAAGCAGCGTTGAGGCTGACACAGCACGTAGCATGTCCGGCAACCGTTGCTTTACCTCTCTGCCACGTTTCGCATCAATCTCCCCCTTCCATCGTTCACCCTCCTCCATGAGAGGGCTGCGATTTGCATTCGTAACATGCTCAGAGGCTGTTGACGCCTGTTGTCTGAAGGAGGCGCTTTTTTTTTTTTTTTTTATCCCATCAATCTTCCTCATTGGTATGGAAACCACGTTAAATCCCCAGCAGGTGCATGTAGCTGATGTATTAAACATACAATCATTGATTACTGATGGCAAGCCCACGTCTCACTGGACCCACACGCACCAAAGCCCCACTGTGTTTTCAACAGTCTGCTATATTGTTCATTTAGGTGTTGCACCATGGGCACGGAGAAAATACTAGTTCCTGATTGGTTGGCAGGCCTCAGGTAAAATTGAGCAAACGCCTGCACTGTCAGTACATAACAGGTAGTCGTGGGTAAATACAGACTGCCACCACCAGCTGACGAAGTGCTTTAGGCCTAAATGGATCTTTGAATTGAGTTCTCATAGTCCCCTGTTCATGCTTCATAAAAGGCAGTTACTTTAGAATCGTGAGAAGGGAAAGCAAAGTGATGATGGCACATTATTTATCCCAGAGGCCAATTCCCTGCATCTCTCAAGGAAATACAGATGATTTGTCCACCAAGGTTATCTCTGATCCTCATCTAACAGCCCTAATCATCCGGATCAAATCTGCAGGGAACACATTCACAAAAACACAGCAGAACTTACCCACACACACACACACACACACACACTTCGTCAAGCTTCAAGTACACATACCAAGAGGAGCGAGACGTGAAACACACACATGGACGTTGTGTTGCTCGTTAAAAGAGTATTGGAATCAGTGTATTGGATTCCTCTCCCAGTCAGATTGTCTTCATAGATTTTTTTAAAGGTTGTATTTACACCGTGACTGCTGCCGTTTCATATAAAGGCCTCGATTAATAACACGCCTCTGTCTGTTTTTACTTGAGTGAATTATCATTATGCAAAACATCATTAACAAATATTCATAAATGTTAACATCTAGTGGCAGAAAGGCCTGCGGCTACACTCAGCAGACACACACACACACAAATCACACGTTTTCTATAATGAAAGCAAATGCTGAAAAACCTTTTGAGCTAAAGTTTTGGGGAGATTTCAGGTCTTGACCACGCTGTGACTATAAAAAGACAGCGAAAGGGCCCTTGGCCAGGGTTCATATAGATGGCAGAGCCAATAAACTATTGATAGAGTCCATTGTTGTTTTTTCAATACAAAGAAACTTTCGTTGACCTCCACAATCTGCCATTGTCTGGCACTTTCCGTGGGCTGGAGCCAGCGGACTGTACAGGGAGAGGACATCAGTGTGAAGCCACACACACACACTGAATTCTTAGTATCCTCTGGGGGACGGAGATCTGCTTCACAGTGTCCTGAAGACGCCAGCCGGACCTGACAAAGCACGAAAAGTCCCTCTGACACACTGAAGTCCGCTGCCATTAGTCCCACTGATAACACAGGAATATGTGTACAAGTGCACAATGCGGTCCACACGTTGTTATCTTAAATTAGAAGAGGAAGTGTTGTCAGCGTTACAGCGGGATGAAGGGGCTGCTTTGATGAGCTGGAGTAGAAGATAACCTCACAGCAGGAGAAAAAGCAGTTTCAGCTTTTATCAGAGCTGCAACTAACGATTATTTTCTTGACGATTTCCTCTACTAATTAATAAAATGTCAGAGAACGGTGAGAAATTCTGATCACGATTTTCCCAGAGGCCAAAGTTTTGTCTTCAGATGTCTTCTTTTGGCCGACCAACAGTCCGAGACCCAAAAATATTCAATGACACAATGACTCAAACGGTTAATAGATCTTAACGCTCTTGCGTAATATTGCATATATACAGATCGTGATAACTTCCGTATGTTATGTATTTAAGACATTAGATATATTAATATCTACTAGTCAAGATCTAAGTACAAAAGCTTGCCCTGTCCCCAAATTCATCACTTTGTAAGACTGACATTTGTCAATCTGTCCTGAGATCAGAACGGGCGTTAAGTGAAGCCAGCAGGCTGGAAACGAGCGCATGTGTCTTCAGTTATTACATAAATTATTTGATTTCTTCGTGGCATGGAACCAGGCTTCAATCAAACCTTGCACTATATAATATCTACTGTCTTCAAAAAAAGATGCTGCTTTCACCACAAAATAGTAAATTATTCATAGTTTGTTCCTTTTTACAATTCAGTTTGGTATAAGATATCCACTCTGTGTCAATCCCTTAGACTTTACAGTATTAGCATATAGCTTGACTGCTTTTGAAGGTCAGAATAATGCAGTCTGTATTTCAGGTGTACATCTTCACACAATACGTCCAATCTAATTCCAATCATTCTGTACATACATAAGACAATACATCAAAGTAGAAGAAGCAGCTGTGTAGCAAGAAAGCTACACTTTTATCTCACTGGGGTAAAAGTAAAGGTGGTACAAATAGCAAGGAGAGTGAAGGTCTAACATGTTATTACGGCGATGTTGGGGAGGGGGCTTCATCACAGGCAGGACCCCTCAGCCACCACTCAGGAAACGATGTTTCCTTGGGCTGAGAGTTCACTGATTGTTTCTATATTTAGAAAATTCCTACGAATCATAGAGGCAACGATCTGGGAAATGTTTGTGCACAACAATAACCCCCCCCCCTCCATCGATTAGACACCTTTGATGTCAACGGAGGTAAGTCGGCGATGCCCTGTCTGTGGTCAAATGTGAGTCCCTTCAACCTCGTGTAACCTTTGCAGGAGGTTGGATATGACGTGGGTTGTTCTGTGCTTCGGAAAGGCTGGGATGGAAATTAATAAAACAGATGTTTTGAAGGACAGCTTGGGTCTTATTTTGAAGTTTTGGCAGCGTAGTATCCCAAGAAATTCTGCACCTCACAATAAAGTCCAGTGTCATTCAGTGCCAACACAGGAAGTTATTGTGCCAGATATGGCGGATGGTGGAAAGGGCCTGGAGATGGATTAGTGGATGTGTGTATAGCTACTTTCATGCAGGAGACCAGAGTTCGCCTCCCGTCACCATAACCAAAGGTCTTTACCATAACCATGATTTTTCCTTTTATCTCATTTTCCAATCACAGATGTTGGCGATATTAATGTTCTTGTCTGGTGATGGGGTTTGAATTTTATCATAAAACTACCAAAACGAGATCTGAGTTGTAATAAATTAGAATTAAACTTTAAAGTTGGACTCAAGCTTTTTTTCTATGGAGCGGAAGGTGATTTGCTTGCAGAGTCAAAAAGTCACCATCGGCATTCTATTTATATTAGGTGTAAATATAGTGCTTGAAAACAGCTGCATTTAGATTTGACCAGCTTACAGTTTGTGTGCGTGTGCACATGCAAGTGTGTAAATCCTGCGCATGTATTCAGCATGTGTGTTTGCACAACACTGTTTCCCAGTGTCCGCGGCACTGGGTGATCTCCGCTAATGAACAATTTGCTCGCTGAGGTGTGACCACAGGCATTGTGATGTGAGCCACACAGCGGACCGCTGATGCAGTGAGCGAGAGAGATAGAGATAAATAGAGAAAGAGAGAGAGGGAGGGAGAGAGAGAGAGTGAGGGAGAGTGGGAGGGAGGGACACTGGAACTCAATTCCATACAGACGAACATACACTGGCTCAGAAGGACGGTCTCTCCTGCAACACGAACACATTGCTAGCTGTGGATTCTCCACCTTATTCCATACATCTGTGGGTAAGTCATGTTTTCATCTGTCTGTCCACATAGCTGTCCCTCTCTCTCTCTCTCTCTCTCTGCATGTGTGTGCTAATCAGCTGCTCTGCATCTAGGAATAGGAAATGTGAGTGTCTGACTCCAATAGGCATGCTGTTACACGCTGAGAAACACACTGTAGCTGCAGCTGTAGGTAAACACACAGACACACACAGACATACTACATTTCCTTTTATCACATGTAAGAGGGCTTGTGGTTGATCTGGGTGCATTGATGCTAAATGATAAAGGAGACCCGAGGGAGTCATCCAGTGATAAATCAAACAGGAAATGTTTATGCTGGGAGGTGTATTTATTTTAGGAGTGTGTGTGTCTGTCAGTGTGTCATTTGGATAAACCTGATCTGTAATTGCCATGAATATCCGACTTATGCAATCATATCCATGGTTACTCTCTCCATTTTAGCATAATGTTGTACAGAATATACATGCAAGTGTGTTTTGACGTTTGCAAACCAGCAAAGGCTGTTGTAGGCATTGTGTGTGTGTGTGTGTGTGTGTGTGTGTGTGTGTGTGTGTGTGTGTGTGTGTGTGTGTGTGAATGGTCATTTGCATGTGAGAGCAGCACACTCCTACTAGCGGAACGGCGGAGTCCTAAAGGTGCTCAAATCCCAGGGATTAGCGAGACGTCTTTGGCTTCAGCTGTCACCATGGCGAAGGCAGCCGGTGGAACGCTTGTGTTTGAGAGCATCCTTTGTAAGCGGCAGGTTCTCCACATTCATCGGCTCAATGGCTAACACAAGCATTTAATGTCAGTCTCAAGCGCGGGGGAATATGTTTCTTGAGAGGTCAAAGTGGGGGGTTTAACGAGGTGGAGAGTAAGAGGCATGGACAACGTGTGGAGAGCCAAACTAAGCAAAGGAAAGGGAACACATTTGAGTTTTCACAGAGAAATGAATATCAAGAAGTTATGAATGGTACTGCCAATGTTCTAAGAAGATTTCTGCATGTGGAAACTGGATTTGTAAGATTGCATGTCAAAGATCACCAGAGGAAACCCCACGGATTAGATTAGCAAAGGCATTAATCTTGTTAAATAGCGTGATTGGATGTAGTTTAGTTGTAAAGCCTGCGGGACATACAGTACGTAACCTGTTGGAGTCCTGCCTGTGATGCTGCTCATTCGACCAGGGGTTTGTCTATTGTTGGACATGAGAGCAGCTCTCACTGTGGTCAATACTGTCCAGGGACTATTGACTGTAGCATGGTTGCACCGTCTCTATCTGTAGAGCTGTCACAAGTCAGCGATGGAAAAAACGACGTCAAACGAGGAATCACGCAGTTAACTTTGACAGCGGCTGATGAAACACAAGGAGCAGTAGATGCACAAAGCTAGCTGTTACCACCGGTTTCCCCGTCTTTATGCTAAGCTAACCGGCTGCTGGTTGTAGCTGTACATTTACCAAACAGATATGAGAGGGACATGGATCTTCTCATCTATCTCTCAGCAAGAGATAGATGAATATGTGTATTAGTCAACTATGAACTATTCCTTTAAAATGAGTCTGCCCAACAATGGGGAACAGTGTATCCTTGTTTTTAGAAACTGGGCAGGAAGTACCTGCACACAATATGCAGGCATACCGTGAAAACATGCCAATAACCTGAGTGATTCATATTAAGTTACAACATTGATATGGCACTATGTAATCAGTATTTATTGATATAAACATTGTAGTGGTGTGCGTAATGATACAATGAGCCAACTGTAAAATGAATCCTGGAACTGAAAGTCAACCAAAAGGTTGTAAACAGTAAATCGTTTTTTTTGTGTGTGAAATGAGGACATTAACCATCTAAAATTCTATTTCTTTTATCTTCGTAAAGCCCTCTCTCCTCAACCGTCACAAGAATTTGCCGTGAACGTAATGTCGACAACATAGAGGGATAGGTGGACAGTCAGGTGTTTGGGCGCTACGTTAAGCTCTCTAACACCTTATGAAGCCCTTCAAATGTGCTGCTTTATGCAGAATAAATCCCCGCTGGCTTAAAGCGGCCAGTCAGATTTGAATCTGTGCGGTGTTGACATCCCTGCGTGTAGCGTGAAAGTCAGAAGAGGACAACAGGAAAAAGCCATATGTTCATCCTCAGACGGGGCGATAGAGCCCTGTGCTGTTAGAAAGCTGCAATCGGACCCAACAGCACGTGGGAGGATGCACGTGTAAATACAAGCGCACCTACACACAAGCGTGGAAATAATACTAGAGTGAGAACTAGCGCTTGTAAATATGCACGCCCACACAGCAGATTCAGAAAACTATCACCCACAACGGTAGCCATTTGCAGGGAGGTAAATTACATTATTCTGGAGTGTCATTGATCCACAAGCCTTCCCGTTGTAATAACAAGTTTGTTAAATTGTAATGACATGGGCCACAGTCAATTCGTCTCCATTTGTGACCCCCCCCCCACTCGGCGTCGTAGAGCCTCTCCATTTCAATCAATCAGGAGCGACGCACACCTCTAATTCAGCCACCGCGTGTCTTCTTTCTTTCCTTCTCCTCTTCATCTTCCCCTCTCTCTCGTTAGCTCTAGTGGCCTTAATATGATCACAGTGATCACGGAGGGGCTTGTAATGCCGCCTTCGGATTAATTTGGCACACGGCATTTTCCACGGAGAAATGTGTTACAGCAAGGTGAAGGCTGATTGAGAACAAGATGGCTGATGGCCCTGGGAGAAGTGAGAGCGTGGGGGCTTCTAGTGAACACACACACACACACACACACACACACACACACACACACACACACACACACACACACACACACACACACAGAGACTAAATTGTAAGACAGGAGTCTGTTTACAGAGTTAATAAAAGAGGTGCTGGCAACAAACTGAAATGAGCATTGGGGAGACTGCAGCAGAGTTTACTCTCCTGGACTGCGAATGCCACAACTGAATGTCAATATGGTGTCTTTGTCTCTCTCTCTCTCTCTCTCTCTCTCTCTCTCTCTCCTCTATTGCCCTTGTCTTTTGCTCTCTGCCCTTATCTTCCGTCTCTGTCGCTCCACTGAGCACACTACAGCAGCAGGCCCCCGTCTTTGTCAGGAGCAGCTCGACAAAACGCCAAGGAAATAATGGAGGGGACTTGTAAATTCCCCCACAGACACTTTTTATCGTTCCTTTCCACTTGCTCCGTTGCCTGTCAAAGCAGACAATGCCTTCACTAACAGCCATGTATTTGATGTGGTGACAAGAAAGTTAAAGTCCCAATCTGGAACTGAGTAAAGCACAACATGTGTTTTTGATTCATTACTGGCACTAGCACTGCTAGATTGTTTACAAAAACATGTATGATGTAATAGATGAATGCAGTTCTTGACAGAAGCTACTTTCAAAAATGTGTTTAATTGTTAAAGCTGCTATTATATATATCTTTATTTTATTAATGGGTCAGCCAAGCCTACTAGAGAACGGGATGGCGCACACTCAAATCGAGCCAAAGCTGCACGTGTGATGCTGTTTCAAAACTGAGCTACAGATACACAGAAGTTAATTGTGAGAATTTTAGCCACATTAAATTATATATATATTCCCCATTCTTACATCATGGATTGGTTGTGCATGTTCATAATAAGATCAACTAAAGGCAGCATTTAATTGTTTATTGGCCTTTTGTGTAATCATTTATAAATAGCTGTCAAAATGTCTTGAAGAAGCCAAGAAAGTGTGCATGCGTGTGTGTGTGTACCTACAGAACAGTGAATGTGGGCGAACAAGCACACAACTGAGATACAGAGAACCGAATCCATCGACAATAACGTCTCTGCACGTATGAAAAGTGACTGTGTGTGGGTTGGTTGGTGCAAGCTCAAGCTCTCAGGCATCTAAAAGCAACCGCACCTCATTGGAAACTGATTTTCATGCTGCTGAGTCAAAATGCCAAAACTAGGGAGTGTGTGGGAAGCTTTATGCTTGACCCCCCCCCCCCTTCCTATCCAGGCATCATCTGACTGTGTATATAGGCCCGTTTCATCCCTCCAGGTGGGAATCGATGGGGAGACGGCAGGCAAAGTCCCTGCCGGAGACTCTCATGGTAGTGGCTGATTGATCTTGTGTGTGCGCATGAAAGAAAATAGCACAAACGAGAGAGAGAGAGAGAGAGAGAGAGAGAGAGAGAGAGCGAGAGAGAGAGCGAGAGAGAGAGAGAGAGAGCTGGCGTGGATAAGGGGAGGAAAAAAGCGAGTCGTTAATAAACTTGTCAGAGAGGAGAACGGAAGCTGACGATGCAGAAAAAGTGTGAAATAACACTCATAAAGAGAATGAGAGCAGGAGAGAACTTTACTCTGATATTTGTGTGAATATTGGTTTTTTTTTCTCTCTCCCACACAAACATTATCTTTCTCCCTCTGCTTTAAAGAACAAATAAATCTGAGATTGAAAGAGAGCGAGGCCGAACTGGGGGGTTGGTGGGGTGGGGAGGGGGGTGGGGGGGTGGAGTACAGCTAAAGCATACAGGTTGTTGTTCTCACAGAGGAAATTCCTTTGGTGCTCCAGCCTTTTCACTGAGGCAACAGGCTAGTGACTTTGAACCACTTGGTGCTCCACAAAAGAAAAAGAGGTCCCTCTATTCTTAAGTTGGCAACCCGGATCCTAATTTACTATCCTCCCCCAACCCTACACACACACACGCACATTATTTCTTGACCACTCTTCTCTGAAAAGAATACATATGGATGGAAGTCCTTTAAGTTTAAGTTCTCTAATTGGTCAGTTTGTGTAGCGGCCCCAACCACTGCGACACAGCATGACATAAATACTGACCACCGCATCTAACGGGACACCACTAATCGTGGGGTGTCCATAATACTTAAGCTCCTGTTGTGATATGTGGTGGGTGACATCTTTTATTTTAGCCTGCTAACTTCAGCAGCCGCTTGTAATAGGTGGCATCGTTTCCATACTTGCTTTACTTCACGCTCTAGAAAAAAAAAAGCTGAAAAGCAGGTCACACTCAAGAATGTTTGATGAAAAAAAATAAAATAAGAGCAGATGGTAATTCTATCAAGTTTAGCTGGTGGAGAGCGGATGGAAAGTGTGTCACACGGTGACCTGTGTCTTCTTGTCTTTTAGGCCATTTTGCCGGAGAGAGAGCCAAACCCGCCTCAGGGAGCAGGAGAATGGAGAACAACATGTGAGCGACCCCATGCGCCACTGTCGACAGCATGCTTCGCCTCCTCCAGACCTTGGCTTTCTGCTTCTGGTGCTTTCTGCTGCTTCACAGGCCGGCTGTGGCTGACGAAGAGGCCCTCTGGGGACCGACGCCATCAAGAGAAAACCCACCTAAAAGCTCTTACTGGTTCCCTTCCTTTCTCTCACGAACCTTCCGCAACCCCTTTTATGGAAGCTCGGACGTGAACGACGAGGCTACTGAGTTGACCACAACCGCCAAAGGGCAGACGGAGCAAATCTATGGCTTGCAAGACCACTTCGGATCAGGGGAAGAAAGCCTTTCGGAGGCCTCTGAACCATCCACCACTTCGAGTCAGGGGCTCCTAACCAGCGTGACAAAGATAGGTACAGAATCACTTCCCACAGGGACATCAGATTCTCCACACAGCAGCATAGCGCAGAGCGACAATGAAGCTCTTGTTTTAGCCTCCTACTCTCCCACAAGCAGTTCTATCAGAAACACTCTGGTCACCAACAGTCCCACCAGCACAAGCACTCCAGAACAAAATGCAACACATACCCACCCACCGAGGGGCATCGCACCAGCCACCACCCAGCAGCTCCCAGAGGAACACGCTGATAAGGAGGCTGAAGATTTCACAGAAAAGATCGTTCTGACGATAGCACCAGAAACCACAGTTCCCGCTGCCTTGACATGGGCAGCAGTCCAAACCACAACAACAACCCCAGGACCGGTGGAGACCACTCTAACCAGCAGACACCCTCTGGGGCCTGTTACCCCCTCTACGTCCTCAGAAACCACGTTTGTCAGAAAACCACAAGACTCGACTGTTGGTATTGCGCTCCATGCTGGAGAGGCAACAATGACAGAACTTCACCCCACGCAGAGCGAGGCCGATCTGGGATTCTCTGAGGCCAGGTCAGGGCCCCTGGAGGAACAGCCGGGGGTAACCACCAGTGCCACGGGGATCGATCACAAACTAGTGCCGGAATCCATAACAAGCACAACTAAGAGCCAATGGGTTAACTTTCCAATAGCAGGAGGTAAGCAAAGTTAAACCAATCAATAGTGGCTGGATCGACTATAGATGTGAGCCATCATGGGCAGGCAGGTCTTAAGTGTTCAATAGCTGGCTGGCAAAAGGCTGCAGACCGGCTCGATTGAAGACGTTTCTGACATGGTGAGTAGTCAAAGGTCCGTTTTGTTGAAAACCTGTCAACAGGCTTTCAGTACAAGTCTGGAATCAGCACTGACATGACTACAGTGACGGGTTGTGTGATGGAGTTTCTGTGCACCTTGCTCAGAGAGAGTACCATGAAGGTATAGTTAGGATTGTTTGATATAATGTGGTATAGTCTATTACACTGTGCTGGTTTTAATGTCTCAGGCTGCTAACGTCGACAAATACATTTCGGCAACATGACAGCTTTCAGAAATGTGAGTTGTTGCACAATACAGAAATCAAAAGCATGTCGAACACAATGGAACATCTTTATTAGATTTCCAATGCTCGCTTCCCACAGACTTTGAACGATTCAATAAAACAGTCCCATCACACAGAGAAGATGGAGTAAAGATTAAAGCATCAAAGTCTGTTGTGCAATCTGTTGTGGATCGTTAAAAATCATTTTTGAGAGATGCGTTGTTGTTGTTGAATAAGTTAATTTTGCATTTCACAATCGCCACCAGTGAGTAATTTGTACCAATCCAAAAAAAACAACAATTTAACAATCTTTAATGAGTTCCACTCCGACAGTTCATAAGCCTTTACCTCAGCGAATGGAATGAAAGATGATGAGCTAAAACAGCTGGTTTCAGAGGACTTTGACAAGACATTGAGGCAACACGTCCTTCTTCAAAGCCCATCCCCCCCAAACACTGGTGGCAGTCTGGTGTCTGTATGCTTAATGAGTCTTCACAGGAAGGTCCTCCTGCAGGTACAGACGCATTCATCATGTCGGTTCAAAGGCCGGGCAAGAAAATGATGAGTCGATTATTCTCTGCCGGGGAGGTTCAGCTTCCATCTGATAAAAGCGTGATTGTTTGGGTGAATACACACACACAGTCTGCAATATGGACATTAATATTCTGCAGTTGCAGATTGATAAGCTTATGTAAGACAATGCTGCCATCCCACCAATGTATCCCAGCAGTGTATTCTGTACAATATCAAAAAAAAGTACATTAAAGAGGTTTTCCGTGGAAAACAAAGCAATTGCAGCTATTCCCACACTGCTTATGCTGCTTGTGTTGAAACTGGTGATGTTATGTCTACAGCGCCCGGGTGTTGTGTCTGCACATGTTTTCAGTTGTGCACCGTGTGGCGGCATACAGAAAAGAAAGGGGGTTTGGTCCGGGTGGGGAGGGGCTGCTGTGACCGTGTATCAGTATTCCAAACGCACACTCAGCGAAACCACCTCCTCTCCACTGGGACCATCCGCTCGCCAGTCGCTGTTCATGGACGCTGAACATGCTTCTTGCCTTTTAGTCTCCTCCCTCCCTCCCTCCTTTTGCAATATTCTTTGCCTCAGTACAAACAAATCCCCGTCACTTTCTTTCCATGGACAGACTTGTCAGCTATGGCTGCTTCGAAGGGTGAAAATATCCTGCCGTGAATCAGAGAAATCTTCAAAAAGCAAAAAGATGGTGCTTTCATGCACCCTTGTAGTCTGCTTGGTGTGGCATTGCGCTGGAGTCTCGCAGTGAGGACACAAGAGGAGACTTAAATGAAAATGAAAGCACGGCACCCCCTGCATTACCATACATTATCCCAATATGAACATTCTATGAGTGCTGTAATGCACTTTTAAGCTGCACAGGGTGAATCACGTTCCCACTGGAGGTGTGGAACATCTTCACCACGCAACCGAGTGGGTTTTCATTGATGGAGACAGCGTCTGCTGAATGTGGCGTTGCCCTTGAGGAGGCTGTCAGGTGTAAAAAAAAAAAAAAAGAATTAAAAAAACAGCAACGCTCTGCATCTGTGTCAAATTCTCCACTAAGGGACACTCCGAACGTCTCGTAGCAAGGGCAACGATGACAAGAGAGAGCGGAAAGAGCTGGGGGTTGAAGCTGATGAGATGTGGGGGTTGAAAATGTAGGTTTTCGAAAGCCTCTCAGATAGCCACCGCTGTAAAATGTCTTCCAAAAAGCGTTCCTTTATCCTGCTCCTTCTCTCCCCTCCTCCCACTGTTCCCATTACTGTATGCTGTACTAATAGGCGGTGGCCAGACTAGACCCTTAACACACTCCATTACCTGCAAGGATATATTGTCCCTGTGATCCAGGCGCTACACACCGAACTGCTAAAGCACGGGCATTGACAGATTAATTGATTAAGGAAATGGATTTACACGGCACAGCATGTGGCAGGAATATCTAATGGCCCCGTGTAGAATGTACATGGGAAAGGGGCTTACACGCAAATCGAAAACTGTGGTGACTTTAATATTATGTTAATCTTCTGACTCATTTGGCCAGAGTCCATGAGTTTAAAAAAAAAAATAATTGATGGATAAAGGCTGTTTGTTTTTAGGATTTTAGCCGCAGCTCTGAGGCTGAATTAACCGGAGTAATGCAAACATGCAAATATCGAACAATCTGGATTATTTCTCACCTTTATTCAGACTGATTTTTAAGTTTGAAAATGCCACAGATCCCGTAGTAACTCTCTTAAAACTGAGCCAAGTTAGTAACAAGGTGATGCAATTTTGTGCAAGTACATTTGAGAGGCTATCCATCCCACTCCTTTTCTGTCTTATCACTCTCGGCTCATTGTGTTTGTTACCAGCCCGTGTCTTCTTTTCCAAACTCACTCGGGGCCTGCATAGATAATGCAGGCTGTAATGGAGTGCAACATCATCTTTTTTATATATATATATATTTCTGGAAGCTGAAGATAATGAGGAGCCTCTGAAACACTGCACTCTGTGAATTACTACCACGCCATCATGGCTTCAAACGTGTTGCCCATTGTGGATGCTACTTTAAATGAAAGAAATGTCTAAAAGTGAAGAAGGAAAGATTCTTCTTCAACTGTAAAAACAATGGATAGAACATCTTGCTGTAAGGTCATGGAGGCTAAAAGAAATAATGTGTCGGTACTAATTAGGTAAACAGTAAAATGGCAATTCAGCGTGTAGTGTTGAGCTGTTCAATAAGTCAGATCTCGCTGATCCCTGTTTTGCTTTTATTTTGCTGTATCAGCAGAGTCTCTGTAAATCGCCAAGCACCATGAGTGAGTGGACATGTTTACTGTGCTTGTCTCAGATGTTTTTTTTAGCAAGATCTCAGTGTAGATGTTGGAATTGAAATCTGCAGGAACATCACAGTATCCGTGCTGCAGTGATCCGGCTGTCGTGTACAGTGTCTCCTTTCAATTCACTTGATCAACAAACAGCTTCACTGTAAAAGCTAAACATCTGGTGACAAATGTGCATCGTTATATTTTTACATGTGTTGCTTAATTAAACGATAACAACACTGATTTACATTGTCGTTTGTGCAGCTGTGTTGGGGTCAACAGCGCAATAACGCAGATTTCACTTTGGAGACCGTTAAAAAGTTACGATCAACTTGGGTGCTGTGAGCATGACCTAGATTATACCGTGTGCGATAGTAGCTTGCATGGCCTCCTAGCTGGGTTTTTTTTTTCTCACTCATTATTCCTCCCACTAGCCTCATACCTGTGCGTCTTGTATTCATGTTAATTCTGAAGTTATAAATGAGCACTGCACCTGATAGCCCTGGCTTCATCACAGAGTCAGCTCATCAGCTTTTCCCAACAGATTCACTCGCAGAATATTGTCCCAAGTCTCATCCGGTCCATCATTCATTTACAACTGTAAACACACACAAATGCTGTGCAGAGGGCCGACTGTGAACACATTCTTTGAGTGAACCGGAGGGAACAGAGAGTGATGTGGCTCTGTCTTGCAGTCAGTCATTTCTCTCCCACTCTGTCTTTTGCTTTCTTTCTTTCTCTCTCTCTCTCTCTCGGCGCTCGTCATGAAACGGGTCTGAGGTCTGGATTTGTGATGGACCGGGACGTGTACACACACACACACACACACACACACACACCAGGATGTCAATGTAATTAGACTACAGAGAGCCAGACTACTGAGCAATGGATGACTGGCTACAACTAAGTGGGCGATGGCTAATCCATCTGACTTAACTGGGTTAAGGAACATAGTCCTTCCATGTTCTGCAACGTGAAGCCTCAGAGATGCTGTGTGCAGAGAACACAGAGGGTTCAACTTTATCTTGGCACGCTCCAAACTTGCTAATCTGTTACCCCCCCCCTGACTACCTGAAGCCACCGTGTTGTGTTCTTTAAATTGCGGTCCTGATCGCTTTGAGATTGCTCAGAGGTTAAATTGCATGTGTCTTCCCAGAGCCGCCCGGCAAAGAGGATAAGGAGGATGAGGAGGATGAGGAAGGTGTGGTTCTTTCAGCAGACGGGGATAGTGACACCGGGTTGGCAGACGTTTCCACGGCATCCACTAAGCTGCTAACGACGTCCCCGCCACAGAGCACGGGTGAGCAAACAAATCCCTCGAGATGTAAACAAAAACCTGCAAAATTGCATCAATGTTTCAGCTTGTGTTTGCACTGCCATGCTGTTTGTTAGGAGGCACCGCTAAAGGGACTGCGGGCTGTTTGTTTCATAAGCCGTCCTGTAGCTTTTTCAGTAGCAGTCAATCTGTCAGGACGGGAGAAACAATTAGCCTGCATCCTCTGCCTGAAGCCACTAATTGCTTCCAACGGGAGGAGAAAACTGCTCATTCAAGCTGTGATGTTGGAGCAGAAGAGAGAGGGTACAATGCCACGCGATAAACAAATATGTCTCTCAGCTACATTGTCATTGATCCTGTGACAATTTAAAAAACTGAAAACAAGTATTGATTAAGTGCTGGCCAATGACAGCAGAGTACTTTTAAATGAAGAGCTGCTGCTCACGTCAGTATTTGTATTTGCAGGGTGTGAAATTATTATTCCAGATGTGTGATTTATTCCTTAGAGATCGCACATACAGGTGCAGATACTGTAGATAATATAACAATAGAAAATCATGGCAGGCCATATTCTATATTTGTGTTATTAAATGTGTTTCCATCCACCTGTTTCTATGCAACAAATCACATGAAAGTAAAACCAAGAATTTTACCATCTCTCAATACTTCCACGTAACAAACGTATGAACACACAAACCTACGGTATGTATCCTGTCTGTAGCTCTCAGCCTCAAACTCATTGGCTCTTACTGATGATGTAAATCTTTAAAAAACTGCTCACACACACACACATAGTATATTATATTATAGTAATTTACGAACACTACTGAGCACTGTAGTATTTAGCAAACATCAATCAAACAGGAGGTGTACGAGTGAGTGTTGACGGCAACAGAGCGCTGTATGCGGGATTGACTCAAAATAGAATACAGTGCCTCTGTTTATTAATGAAACAATGTTGTGCACCTTTAAGAAAGATCGAATAGGTTATATTAATCCCACTGTTAAATATCAATGTACAAAATACTCCATATTATTCTATTATATTATGTATTAGTCCATCATCATGAACTTGACTTCTGGTAAAATATGTTAATTAAAAGATTCACTTTTAGCACAGTTCACAGGAGCAGATTTAACCCACATTACCTCGCCTAGAATAGCAGACATTGTCAAGTGATTCTCAAAAATAGATCTGTCAAATGTGCCACTGGCTGATGGTGGAGCGCTTACGGATCTCTTTCTATCTTGGTGTGTCACAAGTGACTGAGTGAAACAATAACGTTAGCAGTCTGTCATGCCAGTCATTTGCTGCCTAAAGCAAAAAAAAAAAATCTGCTGTTGATAATATTGGCTGCACATAGAAGAATTTACGGCTGTCGTACAAACTCTCCCATTTGCTTTAATGGACCCACATCAAGTGTTTTTGGATGCAGATAAACCCTCCAATCACACACAACTGGCTGCTGCTCAGTATGCAGGATATAACTTCTCCATGAGCTCCGGCTAAATTGCTTCTTTTTTCTTGAAGTGAGCCAAATTGAAAATGACGGCAATCAGATGACAACTACATGGAGCTCTCAGTTTCACGATGCAGAATCAACACGCAGCCAATTAAAGATGAGTGCGTGGGGCTGTTGCTCATTTAACATCAGACGAATCATTCACCTTTATTACCTTGGCTCGTGTGACCTTTTAAGATTTATTATTAAAACCCAAAGAAATGAAGACATGAATAAAGCCCCAGTGCAGTAATAGTGTTCCCACTGAGACCGAAATGAAACCACTCCTCAAAATGAATGATTTCTGAAGCAAGTCATCTCATGTGGGTTTGCTCAGTTTCAGAAATGTATCTGTTAGACCGTGTGCTATCGGTCTGTATTAATTATTAAGTGAATCATCTTAAGACAGCTCTAGGATCTTAAATTCTTTTTGATTTCAGATATTCACAGCGATCATCACTTATTAGCCGCGGGGCTTTATGAAAGAAAGGTTAAAAGATGAATACTGCCATGTTGATCGAATGGAACTTAAGATGGTGAACATTGTATTGCCATGCGAGGGTCAGCGTCTTGCTGAAAGCACTGCTGTGTCCAATATTGCCTCTCTTTTAGCTTAGCTTTTGAGGGAAACATCTGTCTCTTTAGCTGTTTAATGCTCCACTATGTTCCCCAGCTAGTCACTAACTGTGTCTGTCTGCCGTTTGTTGCCGGGCAGGTAGTGTACAGTCAGTGGAACTCTTATTCCAGGTCTTTAAAGATGATATTTTAGCCTTTTTCTTATTCTCAGTTTATGTCCACCGGCACTTTGCTTTCAGGCTGTGTCTGACTACTGTTGCTGTGCGTACTGTCCCTTTGCAGGGTAGACTCGTTCCCACAGGAATGTGTCAGATGACCGAGCAGCATGCATTGGAACGTAACGCTCTGATCCATCCCTGTACCGCAGCCATCACATACCAAACCCTGTGCAGGCCGCTTATTGACAAAAACATGGCACTGATTCAATACCCGTCACGTTTTCCGCTCGGCCCGCCAGGCATCCACATCATGGCCATCGCCCTGGAAAGTAAACAAACGGACGGACGAGTCATTGGCACAACAACGCCGTACTGAACCCCACCTACTTTATCAGTGGCCCTCACATGCAGAAGGCCTGCAGCTGTGTGTTTATTTTACACTCCAGCCTCATTTCCCGCACCGCTACGGTCTGCTTTGATAGGGTGACATCGTCAGTGCAGGTTTTGTTTTTTGGAGCACTGACATATTTAGTGACCTCATTTGAAGCCGCTAATGTTTCAACAAATCACCTCCGAGCACTTGTGATATTAAATGAGCCACTGTGTTTATGTTCAGTCCTTCCTTCCTGGCATATTAAATGTCAATATGGAACAGCATGTTCCATATTGTCCAGTTGCTAAACGGACTTAATGGCTGTACAGCCTGCAAGGTCCTGGCAGAGCAGCCTGTGAATGTGTGGCACATCTGAATGTACTGACTGGTGTTCACACATATCTGCCTTATTCTCTTCTCTGCCATATTTGCTCATAACAACGGTCTAGTGTGGCGCTGAAGGATCATTATGAGAATGATGCACAAGGGAGCCATCTCAACAGCATTTCAGGTTTTTGCTATTCAACATCCACCAGAGTTTAATTAAAAAAACAGTCCATTTATGCGAAAACAAAGCCTCTCAGAAACTCTTCCATCTTTGTTTTTTTTCCTCCTGTTGAGGACGCGATTAAGCTTCAAAAGACAGCTCGGGATGTCTGAAATAAATCTGCTGTGTGGCGCTACAGTAAAAGATGCATCCCTGCATCTGGCAGTGCTGTCATATTTCCTCGAGCTTGACGTTTTCATCACAAGCTGGGACAGCCGATACAGCTCCGGGGTCAGGAGACGAATGAGGGGAAAAATGATAAAGACCTAGTCAAGAACAGGCAAGACAGCAGGGCAGTGCTAAAGCTTCTTCAGGATCAGAGGCAGGAAAAGAGCAAGGCGTTGGTTCAGCAGGGGTACTTGAGAACAGCAACAGTGTCAACAGTGTAAACGCATGCAAAGGCACCGGTGGACACTCCAATATGAACACACAGACACAGAGTGAGTGCCATTCCGTTCTCCTCTGCTGCAGACTGTCACATGTTAAACATAATGGAAGCTGCAGCTGCCATACATTGGATCTATTTGAAGGGGAGGGGGGGGGGGGGGCAGCAGAAAACATAAAGCATGGGAAGAGACTTGTAAAAATCAGGGCAGTCGAGAAGAACAGAAAACTGCCCCAGTTTAAAAATAACAAACCCACCTCCCACCTATGGGAGTTTCCCCCTTTTAGAAGGCGGGTGTTGGAAGGAAAATCATAAACAGAAGGAGCGAATTGGGGGACGGGGTGGGATGGGAAACACCAGAATACAACCCATAAAAAAACCCCATTAAAAGACAGATGAGAAAGACTTAAAACAAAAATGCTAAACCACACAGATCCTGCTTTTAGTTATATGTAGGAAAGGAATTAGACATCGTCAATCTATACGCAAAAGATGTAGGGGTTTTGCGGTGCTGACGTTCTTAAACTGGCACATGACATCACCACCAGATATAATGTATTCACCAGGCTTCGCTGGACGTATTTAAACCCCCTTCTTTTTCCACTGTTGTGCACAAGCGCTACATTACTTTTGGGCTGTATACACCAACAGTTTCTACTCTCACACAGAAATGACACTTCAAATGATGGAGATGCTGTTCGAAGCTGCTCCTCTTCTGCGGCATTTGACAACCTTTTTTCTTTTTAAGGGGCGAGGGGGGTTTTTTAGCTGCCACCCTTATTTAGACGGAAGGTCTAAATATGTTCTTGTCTGTGGTGGAAAGATAGCGTGTGCGACGGGGATGTTTTATGGTGGCGTTTGATGAAAAAACAAGGTCTATGATGTGAAGCTCGGAGACAAGGAGGCTGAAAAATGCTCGTCTTTTAGCCCATCTGTGAGGCATTATGCTGTGTGAAGCGACTTGTTCAAGTCATCCTCCAGTAATTGAAGTACATAAACATGGACGGCGCAGATGAGCTTTGCGTCTCTTTTGATCACCCAAACACACATGGTTACCCCTTAATTTCCAAAGCTAAAGCATTTCCTCTGCAGTGATAAAACACGTCGAAGACAATCATCATTAACTGTACTTGCATGGAAACTCCAGATGGCTTACGTAATGCAAGAGAAACCAGCTCTGTGGTTCTGAGTGGGTTGTTCTTGAACACACACACACACACACACACACACACCCTCTGATTTTGGTCCAGCTCAGTATGAAGTTGCCTTCATACAAGCTTCTAAACAGGATTAGCACATTAGGCAGAAAGCACCCTTTCAGCATGCTGGACCTGAGCCAATGCCTTCTATGGCTCAGACAGTTCGAACCTTTGATTAAATGCTTCTGTGCATTCTCATGAGTGGACGATTAGTATGCTTTTAAGGGAATTAAAAGTAGATGATTACAGCTCATTTTAATTACTCATTCAAATGTCATTATATTGCTGATCATACCAGCTATTCAATGTCAATTTGATTTTCTATTTTCTTTCCCCCAGAACCTCCCCTTATCCCTCTGGACACTGAAGACTATATGTTCAACCAGGTGGACAGTGACGCCACCTTGCTTCCAGACTGCAATAAAGAGCGTTCCGGGATCTGCTACGTTTCCGACACCTGGGACTCAACAGCCTCCTCGGACGTCAAGCCCACGCAAAACACCACTGCCACGAACCAATCCGCCAACCCCTTCCTGATCCCAGCTCCACCCATGCTGGTGCCGCTGTACACCGACTGGAACAGTGCCATGGCAGCTTGGGGCCTGGCCTGGGAGGCTCATGTGTACGGCGCCGGTTGCATCTTCGCCATGCTAACGCTAGCCTCGGCTCTCAATCTCCTCTGCTTGCCTCTACGATGCCCATCCGGCTGTGGCTACTTTGCCCTGGTCAGTCTGTTTCTGCTAGCTGCTGGTGGCACCCGATCTTTCTCCCTCCTGTACGATGCCTACGGCCACCAGGACCGCTTACCCTCTGCAGAGGCCTCACTGATACTCTACGAGGCACCGTTTCCCTGCTTGACTGCAGCATTCGGTCTGGTTTTCCTTCTGCTCTCCATGCGCTCGAGGATGCAGCTCTCCTACTCAGCTTTCCAGAGACCCTGTTTCCTGGCCTGCCTAGTTGTCGTGCACTTTGGCGCTGCATTCGGACCGGTGACATTACTGAAGTTCTACCAGCAAAAGCCTCCCCCTTGCCTTTTTCTTTCACTACTCTCCCGTGGGACCTTTGTTGCACTGGCCACATTTCTGTCTGCAGCCTATTTTGTGTTCTACATCTACGTTCGGGCAGATTCTAAGCACATCTACCACCTGAATAACACGTCTCCAACACCCGCTGAACGCTACAACCGCTGCCCCTTTGCCGAGAGCCGGGCCTGGGACCGTGCAGCCGTAACCGTTTGTATTTCAGCACTGTTTTGTTTAGCATGTGCAGGACTGCAGTTGTATGCAATGCTCAATGCTATGGGTGTTGCAGGTGGAGAGGAGGTCTTCCACCCTTGGTCCTGGTGGGCTTTCCAGTTTAGCTGCAGACTATGTGAGCTTGGGGTTTGTCTCACCTTAGCCTTGGTGGTAGCACAACCAGTCTACTGTTCTGACCACCTCTCGTCAGCAGGAAGCTGCTGGACTGAACTGTTGGCGTCCAAGTCGCCCATCCTGCCTGGGAGCTACCAATGGACCCTGAGCCAGCAAGAGAAGCTTGCAATCGTTGATACCGTTGGGCTTGGAGAGATAGAAAGCCTTCCTCTTTACACTCTGGTGGATGAGAGGCTCGGTAGCAGTCTGAACGGCCTGGACCTCCTCTACCACAGCAACCGGGCCTTGGCATACCGAGACCTGGACTTGGATTTGGACTTACAGGGTTCAAGAAAACCTGAGGATGGAGGATGCGGAGAACCCTCAGGTGGATCCTCGTTTACCAGCGACTCCACCACAGACCTGCGGCCACCTTCGCCCATCAACCTGCGTCGCAGTATAGACGAGGCACTCTTCGGTGAGGCCTTATTTCCCATGAGCCTCTTCAGCCCTGCCAGGCCCATCCGCTGCAGTGATCTATCCATAAACAACCACTGTGCACTTCAATGCAACGGCCTCTGCGATCCTCTCTCAGCCGATGCTGGACTTTATCGAACCTCTTCCTGCGTGGAGATGGCCTCGCAACCCCAGCCCTCATGCGCCCAATCTCACGGAGACACAATTGTAGGTGCTCCACCATCTCCCTCCCTGTCCTCATCCTCCAGCTGCTCATCTCCTGAACGTTGGAGGGGCAGCTCTTCCTCCTGTTCCCCCTTCCGAGAATCCTTCGGAGGCTCCTCACTGGTCCTCTGTCCGAGCCCAGAGAGACGCGCTCAGCAGCTTCTCCAGCAAGGGGGCATGGGCCATATGGCGTCCTCTGGCCGCCATGGTGGCCATGCTGACCCACAGAGGCACTATCATACACTGGGTGCGGCCTCACAAGAGAGCCTGGACCTGGACATGTCGTCTGAGGCAGACCGCTCCGCGCAGGAGGAGTTCATCGGCGTTTGCAGACAAATCGATGCTTTGAGCATCTGCAGCGAGACTATTGATTTATAAAAAGGACAGTCTGTTCAAACAGTTACATAGAAGACTTGTTACGGATGTCAGAAGGGGGACTGTCAAGGGTTTTTACAGCCTATTTGGTAGTGCATGGTAGCTTTCGCTTGCACCATAAAACCTATAGCTGCCAAGATAAGGTTTTGGGAGGTTTGATGAGCTTTCTTATGTGGTAATTAGTGAATGTCTACGAGGGTCTAAGTGCCAAGAATGTCAAAAGCCAAAAGGTAATTTCTAACTTTTACATGTTTGATTAAAGGCTGGTGAAGTTTGATACAGTCAAAAGAATAGTGACATTTTAATGAGTGGCGATAACAAGAACCTATTTGTACAAATGTTTTTATTGCATTCCAACATTCCAAATAATAGTTCTGTACTGTGACTAAAATTAAGCACTTATTAAATACTACTGACGTCTTAGGTTTTCAATCTCAGCATAACATCATTGAATCTCATGTTGGATAAGTGGGATTGCTATTAAGTTTGTCAAACTGTGAACTGTCCTTAATACCACTATGCCACACATCTTACTTGCAATTCTGATGCAGCAGTGCCCTCTACTGGAGAAGAACACACACTACGTTACCTTATCCTGCAATTATTACCACTGGACTGTGCTTCTACATACACTGGCAGCATCTTCTATACAACTTGCTTACTAATTTATTTATGTTCAAACATAACTTTGCTAAAACACATTGTTTAATAAAGTGTCTTTTATTAAAAAAAAAATGTGGCTTATTTTACTTAAGGTTTCGAAGTGACTTTGCAGCTCATATTCAATAAGACATAAGTCCATACACGTTTGGATTTATTTATTCTTGTTTTACCATATTGAAAGCAAAAGCAACACACCTCTGTTGAGTGTTTTTACTGTAAACATGTGCTGAAGTGATATTCCTCAAAAACATCCCAGTTGGTTTTCATGAATACCGAGTCTTTTCTGTCCATCTAAAAAGCCCTTCGCTTATTGTTTTGGTTGTTGGTCGCAGAAGCTACTGCGATGTTCTGGCAACTGTAGCGGCTTCACAACATCCCGAAGCTGAAATAATACAAAACTGCAGCACAAGAAAATAAAAACAAACGTAAACCTAACATCTCACTTTATGACCATATTTGTGCTTTTTAGATGGACTAACAGAACCCAGTACTTTACAAATAAGACATTTAAAATAAAAACCTGAATTATCTCTTTAGATGGGGAAACTGAAAACAAGCAGCAGTCATTTCAATCTGGATATAGGTATATAGTTCTCCATATATTTTCATGTACATTTATTTTGCAATTTCATCCAATTGCAAGGCTTTTTTTTTTTAAGTCATCTGAACCCTGTGCAGGGTAAATACATTAGCATGTTAGAGGAATCAACTCAACTCTCACAATCTGGGAAATTTTATTTAAAAAAAAAAAGAAAAAAAAAGAAATTACATCTGGCCAAAAGGACATCCAGTATGAAAATAATAGAAAAGTCGACTCCTACATAAGCTGGATGATAAACACAAGCGATGCCGTTTTTAAAAAGGAAGAAAAAGGGTCGAGAGGGAGTGTAGCATTCATCCATCATTTCAAGGCATACCTCTGGCAAAAAGAAACACATTACCTTAAAGAAAACAAAACCGATAACAGAGAACCAGGAATGAAGTGACTCGGTAACAAGAGAACTTCTTGCGCCAATTTTGGTTTTCGAAATTACAAAAGAAAAGTGTCAAGCGGAAGCGCAAAGACACTTGGCAGTATGTATGCAATTACAATAACGCAGAATATAAATACAGCCGTGTTTGGCTTCGTGAAAAAACTAACATGCATATCAAAACACTTCATGCGCAATTCAAAGCCCCCCCCAAGACTATACAGGTTTAATATAAAGTTTGATTTATCTAAAAGTATTCAAATTACGGCGGGGAGAAATAGTCCTCATTGCAAACTATTCTTGATTGATGCAATACATTTTAGTTGTGTTTTTTTCTTCCAACATACCTGATCTGGTCCCTTCCACGCTCAACATATGAACACTACGCACTGAAATGGGACACTGATTATTTGTCAAGATGTCGTTGAAGGGAAAATAAACGCCCACAAAGGTTACGTGGGTCTGGGTTCAGTCTATTGATTGTAGGGAGACACTGACGGATACAAAGTCAACGGGATGAATCGGCACGGCCAATATCTCGTACCTCGGCATCCACAAGAAGGGGGGGAGTAACCAATATTCACTGAAATATAAACAGCTACTGTCCATTAAGTAGCTTATACCTTGAATGACTTAAAAATGAAAAAAAACAATAGGAAGATTGCCATGAAACACCAATACACGTCACATAGAGAGACAAGTGTTTTGTCTGGTTTTTCTGTACGTACTGGTGTGTTTAAGAGCTGGGATGTGAGAGGCTTCCGACGTGCTGGTAAACGTGGATCCCCCCCCCCAGAAAAAAAAGCCAGATAAGATGCTGATGTGTTCTGCACCATGGCCGTTTTACACCCTCCAACATCAACAAGTAAACACAGTGCGCCTTCACCTTTGTTGTCCCAAGACACATCTTTAACTCGATCACTCAGCCAGGCTCACGCTACCCTTGATTCACCACGCACACACACACACACACACACACACACACACACACACACACACACACACACACACACACACACACACACACACACACACAGTTCATCCACGCACGCTAAATTGGGGCCGGCTGCGTACTCGAGATACAGGTGTGTCACTCCGAAAAAACCCTGAATGCGCCGCTTGTTGAGTGCAAAACAATCCCAGGTGTTCAGAGAAGGAGTCGGGTGTCGGTTTTGAGGATTCTCACTTGGCTACGGTGCCTCGTTCCTCCCAAAGAGCAGCCGTCTGGGATCAGAGAGAGGGAGCAACGGCGGATACCACGGAGGAGAGGGCAGAGAGGGTGTGGTGGGGTGGTGCGGATTTTAGCAGAAGTGGCGATTTTAACATTTTGGTCACTGTTAGACGTGCACCGATGAGCTGCACTTCATCCCTCCCCCCGCCGCCGCCTCAGTAAAGCCGCTTCTCGTAACTGTGGAGGCAGAGAAAAATCGGGAGAGAAATCAGCGCCTGCTTGAACGTAAATCGAAAGTATTGCTGCAACAAGTACGTTAACTGAGATTCACTTCATGTCAGTAGCTTGCATGCACTGGTTACTGGTTTTCTGAATCATTTAGCAGGAGAGAAACTAGCATTTGTCCTTTCTGATTTGCTGCATTGTCCCTTCTTTCTCTCAACGATAGAGCGGGTTTATTTTCCCATTGGATCATTTGCCAACGCATCAGGAAGAACAGGAATATTGGAGCCACACTGTTTCTTAGCAACGCAATGATGAAATCCTCTATGACTGTCAGAGAGTTTCCATTCCTGCTTCTGGGACTGACAGAAGGCATAAGCTCCTCTCACTGCACCAACAGACATTTTGTTTCTCCCACAACAATTCAGTCCCAACTTCTTTTTCAAAAGGAGGGATTGTTGTTGTTTCTTTGTGCATGATCCCTACAGAGGACACAAAGTAAAGACTTTGTCCCAGAGTAAAGTGTCCTCTCTTTTTCTTGTACTTACGAGTGGAGTCCATGAACACCTCCCTCCACCTGCGCCGACATGGTCCTCTTTTCAAACTTCAGCTCTCCAGAGTACATCATGGAACTGCGGAAGATAGAAAGCTGATAAAACATAATGCACACTAAAAAGTGAACAGCTGCTTGCTTGCTTGCTTGCATATATATATATATATATATAAATAATAGTCTTCTTACTGTCAATCCCGTGCAATATCCAATACGTTTAAGTATTATCTTACATTTCACATTTTTACTCTGTGCATACGCATACGTCTGTACATACTGGTATATTTTGTATTCTTCTTTACTGTCATATTTTTTACTACTGTTTACTGTTTAGTCTATTTATACTACTTGATTTTTTTATCTTCATTTATTACTTGTGAGCGATGCTGCTGTAATCCTGTAATTTCCCCACTGAAGGACTAATAAAGGATTATCTTATCTTATCTTATCTTTACAACCAGTGGCTCACATGCTTTACTCACCGAAGGACAGAAAGACTCTTTGCCCCGATGTCCTGGCAGCCATGCTGGATACCAGCGATCAGGTACGGTACAAACTTGTGGATGGAGCCCTTGTCCTGGACCGAGCCCGATACACCCTGGGCTACCTTCACGTTGTCGCCCTCACTGTGGAAAGACATGAATCAATATTCCTCCAGTGGAATCACAGCATTTAAAATCTCTTGGAGTTTGGCCTCCCACGTACCTAAAATAGCGTTTCTGGCTGCTGGTGCTCTTCTCCATGGCGTCCAGGGAGCCCATGCCGCGGTACTTTTTCAGCCGCACACCGTCTGAGAAGAAGTACTCCCCCGGAGCCTCGGTGGTTGCCGCAAGCAACGAGCCCATCATCACTGGAGTGGGAGACGGGAGAGAATTATCAGCGGCCTTTTATTACCCGATCTAACAGCATCGCTGCCGGGAAGACTGTCAGACATGGCCTTCTTCTCCGTGTCGTGATCTTTGAAGCCTCACCGGTCGATGCTCCGAGAGACAGAGCCTTCACCACGTGGCCCACGGTCTGAATGCCGCCGTCGGCGATGACTGGCACGCCGAAGCGCCTGGCGTACTCGGCTACCTTGTACACAGAGGTCCCCTGGGGCCTTCCACACGCCATGACTAGGAGATAGGAAAACACATCCAACATGGCCGCCATGGAAACAGATCAGTTAAAAAACAAACAAAGCCAGATCAGACCTGCTAGAGCAGCATCTACTTAAGTGAGGACTAATAGTTATTTTAGGTTCAACGCATCTCCTCCGAACGTGACCCAGTCTGAGCACGAGAGGCCGGTCCCCATGGTTACCCAGGATGAGGCCTTGGCAGATCACCATGACAACAAGGAGGGTCTCGGGGTATTTATTTTTTACCATCATCAACGGATGGCCTTTTCTTAAGGGTGCAGCTACACAGCTCAGGACTCAATTCTCATCTCGCCTTCGCGTTAACGAAAATTGAGATGAATTAAATTTCCGGTACTCGTGTTGTAACGGTGTGCAGGAGATGAGGCATTGAGCAAAGAAGGGTGCGGTGCGTACCTTCCTGTGTGATGCAGATGGAGCCGCAGCCCATGCCGACTCTCAGAGCATCGACACCGGCGTCGATCAGGTTCTTGGCCTGAGCTGCTGTGACCACTGTCGGTAAAAGAAGAAGAAGAAGAAGAAGAAGAAGAAAGTGGTGGAAAAAATGTGTGCAGACTATTAGATTTTGTTGGCATTATAAAAGGAGGCGGGCAAAAAAAAAAAAAAAAAGGGCAACAACAACAAACTCACCGTTTCCTCCCACCACTTGCAATTCTTGATACTTCTGCTTAATATAATTGATCATGTTGATTTGATACACCGAGTTGCCTTGGGAAGAGTCCTGGGGATGTAAAGAAACATTCATGAGTTAAATAGACTGACATGGACCCGAGGATAAGGAATGCATGCAGTGTGCGTATCATACAGGCATATTTCACATGCAGGCAAAACTCCGTTCTACCTACTTAACATAACAACACCTAACAGAAAGTTCCCACTAAGTTACAGTATGCCGAGTCATGGAATTTCCACCCTGTGACCGTACACTCTCCCTTGTAATCTACAAGGACCTAACGTTGGTCCGAGCCGCCTTAACTGTCGAATCACCCACCAGTACAACGACATCCACGCCGGCCTGCACCAACAGGTCCAGTCTGTATTTGTCGTCGTCCCTGGTGCCGATGGCGGCGCCACACAGCAGCTGTTTGCGTGAGTCTTTGGAGGCCAGCGGGTAGTCCCGGTTCTTCTTCAGATCCGTCCTGGCAATGATGGCCACCAGCTCGTCGTTATTATTTACAATGGGAAGCTTGCCTGGTGGTGGAGAAAGTTAAAGTCGAGGTTATTAAATTGCACGAGCGTGACCAAAATCCAACGACGAAAAAAAGCTGCCGTCACACATGACCTTCTATTCACCTTTTTTACTGCGCTGCAGAATGTCATTGGCTTCTTTTAGGGTAACACCGGCTGGAGCCACTACCAGCTCCTCCCTCTTTGTCATGGCCTTGGAGACGACAAGCAAGAAGCAAATCGAATGAGTGACACCAACGCAAACACTTTAACTGAAACAGTTCCCTTAAAAATAACATAAAAACACACACACACACACACACACACACACACCTCTTCCAGAGGTTTGCCGCGGTCTTTCTCAGACAGGAAGTCAATGTCTCGGGAGGTGACGATGCCCACCAGCTTGCTGCCCATTTTGCCCGTCTCTGTGACAGGAATACCAGAGAAGCCGTGTCTTACTTTGGCCTCGAACACGTCCCCGACTGTGTGGCGCGGACTCATCACAACTGGGTCCGTGATAAAACCCTGCTCAAACCTCTGGAGACAAAGAGAAACCAAAACCCAATTATTACCAGTGTCATTTTTTTCTCTCCCCTCTTTATTTGTGCAAAGCAGCGCAAAACATCACACAACAATAAGTAGATGTTAATCAGCAAATACAAAAAAACAACTAACAAAACACACACGGAAGATGATTACCATAACCTATATAGGGACAGCACAAAATAACGAGAGGTCAAGGTTCATGCGAGAGTCAAGTTACGTTGGTTACGGTTTGTACTTTAGTGAAGAACATGTGGAGTATAGTTATCTGTACATATGAAGAAGAAGAATTCATCATCATTATTTACCTTAACCTTGCGGACCTCATTGGCTTGGAATTCTGGTGTGCAGTTGTGGTGAATGATGCCGATGCCTCCCATAAGCTACCGCATAAAAACAATTTCAATTTCAGAATTAAAATTAGGCAATAAATGAAAAATCTGCGCTCTTTCTTTATAGCAGTTTCGGCACAGCGGTGGTCTTACCGCCATAGCAATAGCCATCGCCGACTCTGTGACCGTGTCCATGGGGGAGGAGATGAGAGGGGTCTTCAGTGTGATCTTCCTGGTCAGAGCCGACGTCAGGTCCTAAGAGACACAAAGAGAGGTTTTATGCAGAAGAGTTAGTTTCTGTAGGTGTGCACATGAACCACCAGGGGGCAGACTAAACTTGGCAGATTCAATGTAATAATGAGATGCATGGTCCATCAAAAAGAGTCCTTCCTCTCAGGGACAGACAGCGGACAGCGTTTGGGAAAAAATAAAATGAGCCATACCACCGTATCTCAGAATTTAACATCTTACGGATTCCCACAACCACCATCCATTGTTATCTCCAACTGTGTGCGTGTGAAAATAATGACATTCTTTGCACATGGGAAACCAGCAAATAGAGTTCTGTGGTGTCCAAGCTGTCCCTCCTTATCGGAGCCAGACATAAACTACGGAGGCTTTTCTCAAGGGGTTCACGGCCAAGTCAGGACAAAAAAAAAATTTTTTTTTAAATCACCAAACACCACGTCTCCATTTAGAGAGAGCACAGCTGCGCACTGACCTGCTAACGTTAGGACAGCGGGTCAAGAACATCGCAAAGACGAAGAATTTCCCACAACACCTCCACGCACATGCGCAAAAGCTCTGAAGTATTTTACAGATTTCTGAGTCGCCGTGTGAATACGAACTAGACGATTCAAAGTTGCGACAGAGGCCAACTGTGGAAGCATTCGAGGTATTGGAGCGTGAACAGACTCGCTATCCTGTGTAAAAACTAGGGCAAGGCAACGACTCTGTAGAGACAACCAGCCCATGACAACATGGCGAGGCAGACAAGCATCTCGCACAGCAGCGAGAGCTCTCTGGAACTGAAGAGGGGGGGCTGGGGGGGGGGGGGGGGGGGAAGGGAGAGATTAGATACGTTAAATTAAAGTCTGCAGAGATGGACGACGCAGAGGAGAGGGATTTCATCTGAAGCCCAGAGATTAACTCTCCCGTCATCTGCCGAGAGACGCGGATGAGCAACCGACCAGACGAACGTAAACACACGGGTGAGACAGCAGCCAGTGGGTGACCACATCGGGCAGAAATAGCAGCAGGGGGAGAAGAAATGATGCAGACGGGTTTATAAATGGACAAAAACAAGACTGCTTTTGTAAGAGCTGCCATTAGGAAATGAGGTTGAGGTCTGGGGGTGGAGAGGCTTGTTTATAGTCAAATGGAAAAGAGAGTCCACTGCAATAAGGCCGATTGTTCAGGACGCGGCTCGGGCCAAGGACGGTCTGTCTGCCGACACTGCCACATTAATTACCATGGAGGGGGTGTGGAAGAAAGCAAAGAAGTGATTTGACTCGTCTTTCAAAACACCCGGGAGAGTCTCTCCTCAGATGCGACAGACACTTGCAACAATCTTCAGAAACAACCAGCGGCCTTCACCAGCGACCTTCACCAGCGGCCTTTTGTATTCTCACATTACGTCCTTCACACGGCGGCGTACTCACCACTTCGTCTGAGGTGAAGTCGATGAAGCCGGGTAATATCAGGAAGTCACTGAAAGACATAAACAAAAATGTAGAGTAAGGGACCGGCGCGACTTTGCATGGCCGGTTGAAAGCATCCTTTGAAAATACCAAGAGCTAAAGAGTTCACGTTTAAAACAACATGAATATTTGTGATATATTCTGCCCAATATCTCCAGGACAAACAGAGAATGGAACATGTTTTCTTATTCCTACATTACGAGTAGGCTGCTTAAGAAAAGAAAACTGTAAGACAGGTAAAAGACTAACTGATTTAGCTTTAAAAGAACAATTCAAATTCAATATTCGTTAGACATTTAATCAGCCTGATCTCTCTCTACTCATTTCCTTCTGTGTACCAATTTCAACTAGAACAACGCTGCAGTTTAAAGCCTGCAACCTATTGTTGGACACTCTTAAGTTCCCAGGATATTACTAAGTAGGGTAGTGAGTCTAGTGCCCGAGTGTGGCCGGGTCACGCTGCATCCTGCTACAGTTGATCTCACTCAGCTCTTGGACAGTATAAACACACGATGAGCAGGTAGAATGAGATGAGTGGGAGTGCAACAGCGAGACACAGGAATGGCGTGTTTGGTTTTCAACCAGAAGAGTGATTTTCTTCTTTTTTTTTTTTTTTTGCAGCTGGGTGTGAAAACAGGGCAGGGGACGGACGGAAAGATGGAGGAACAAGGGAGGCTTTGTGTGCCATGTGGACGCTGGAGGAAGCTTGACGGGGGAAACACAGAGCGCGGGTATGAGAAACAGGTAGACGGGGAGCAGCAGTACGAGCGGACGCAACACATCTCCGCGTGGGTGGGAGAAAATGACGGTCTGGAATAGTCGCACATGGTACACTATTGAGGGAGGAGTCCTGTTTGTTGGTCGGTTTCTTCTCACCCACACACACATCAGCGTGGGGACAGGCAGGAAGTCCAGCACACATCTGCTAGTATTTAGCAGCAGCCACAAACCTCAGCTGCGGCTCACGGGCCGCACCTACCGACTCGGAGTCCGACGCTCATTGCGTTGGATTTGAATTGTAAAAGACAACACTGGCTCGGCGATGCCTTATTGTGGTTCTCGTTTGAATGTTAAATGTAGACAAATGCATGACGCTAAGCGGGGAGTGTTTCTAAGCACAACCAGAGGCCACAATTGATCTTCCACTGTTCGTGCAGACGCCTGTTGTTTGCTGGGCATTAGAAAAAACAACAACACCCCACCAAAAACAACATCCAAAAGCAGCTGGGAGTGTGTAACATCTGTATGTCTGAGTCACACTCGAAGACGCTGACGAAAGAATAATATTACCGTACACTGCCGTTCGCAGCGGTGATGTATATGAGACAGCTCTGTAAGAAGCGAACCGACGATGAGAACTATGTGCTCTTATGCCAGTCCCACGCCTGAGGTAATCAACCGTGGAAGATTTGTTTTTCCAGGTAAGGCCCTTGGCCCACAGTATGTAGAATATAGTGCATAGTTCAAAGTATAGGGTTATGTTGAAGTGGCCTCGTGTGAATGGGACTGGCAGTGACGCAGTATTTAACCACCAGCCTGTCGCGTAAGAGGCACTTTCACTTTTGTATCTTTAGTGAATGTAGTTTACAGTGTCTGTATAAACTACAGTTCATCACCTCGCCCCATAATGGAAAGCTAACAGCTAGGAGCTCTTAAAGTCGGCCGTCTCTAACACATTCCAATAGTGCGGACAGAAACATGGAGTTCAGAAGTAGCTTTGATTAAAAGATCACGCGCATAGTTTAAAAAAGGTCAAAATGCTGTTTCTGTCTTCCTGTGTCTCACTTTCTCTGAGTGGCTTACTTCCTTTTCCTCTAAAATGAAAAAAAACATCCTGTGTAATTGTAGTCTTAAAGTCAGAACCTGTGATAACAGTCCAAGTGTTGATCAAGGAATTGAGGACATTTAAGAGAGAGAGCGAGAGAGAGAGAGAGATATATATCAAAGATTACAGGAAAAGTGTTTTGAAACACGCTTCAAAGAAATCAAGCAATAGAAGTTGAAGCAACCCCATCCGACCCCAGTTCCTCCTGCAATCCACATGATGTCAATTCAGGCCATCATGTGCGCAAACCTTCCTTTGGTCGTGATGCACTTCATTACAGCGTGGAGAGGTTCTTCAATCACACGCGGTTAGGTTTTCTATTCAATTAGCTTCCCTAAAGCAGGAGCAGCATGGTCAGTGTAGATAACTGGAGTTTTGTTGCGCAGACGACTATGCCATACGGGGAATTATATATTGACTAATGGTCTTTCAGGGAGCGCAGAGTGGGCATCTTAAGCATTGATTGAGGTGGTTGTTAGTGCCTGTTCAAGAGGTAAAGGAGAGATTGATTTAGGAGAAAGTTCAAGGCGCTACAACTGAGTCACACAATGCTTTGCTTCTTGTTATTTAGAATTAAGAAAATGAAAAAAAAGGGTGATTTCAAGGATTATTGAGGGAAATTTCAGACAAAATACATGATGAGTTCAAATACAAAGCATCACCAGAATGCATCCCAGAGCTGAGTGAGGTTAAGAAAGATGAGAGAAATGAGTGCTTTTATCAAGGAGAGAAAGTGTTGTGATTTCATTTTAAAGAAAGGGCATGAGCTGCTCTGACATGCATGGTGCATTCACAGGACAGATCATGCCCTTTGATTGCTTAGTTGGAAGTTATTCATGCAGTTGTGTCCACTGGAAGCAAATTTGATCCCCCATGACCAAGATCATACTGAGCATTCCAACAAAAGCCCTCCTTCTATCGTCTGCATTCATGCACTTTCACGACACCAGATTGAGATTTTGCCATGGAGTTTGTTTTTCATTTTTCAGTCAAAGTAAAGTTGCTTTGGAAGGACTGTCATTTGCTTCCCCTTTATGAATTCACTTTTTGGAGAGACAAAGGAGAACAGCACAGTTTCAAAACAGTTTGAAGATGACTGTTTTACTCACTTGTAAGTCAACCCATCTCCTTTAGAGCATAGCTCTTCAGCCGTATGACCATCGGAGACAACGCACTGTTGGTCAGATCTGCTGGTTCAAAATGCGTTGGCCATTACAAAGCACTGCTGCGTACACGTCACCCACCATTGCGCGCAGGTGAGGTTTTAAAATAAGGAGACCTTACTTTGAATGAATTTAAATAAAAGAGATTTTTTTTTCCGAAATGTCTCAATTAAAGTTTGTGATGCAGGGAAACTTACTTGTACGTGAGGCCATCGCCAACTGAGAAAAGCTGCTGAGCCGAGAGTCCGTCTTCGGGGACGTATCCCGTGCCACCGCTGATTAAGTAATCCGCCATGCTGCCAAATGACAAGGAGGAGCAACTTCAATCAACTGTGCAGACTCAGATCAAGATGTGCATCTAGAAGGATGCTCTGCAGGAACACTAGACATCCACTTTGCAGGCAGAGCTTTAGTGACCTTCTCACAGGGAAGACATAACCATAGCAACATCAACATCCCCCCCCCCCCTAGCCAGCTGCTGGTCAGTGCGCCTGCGCGGGGGGCTCAAAATGCGACTTCATTTGCTTGCAAAAATAAGCCTATAATAATCCGGTAATAAACTATGTTATACACGTTTAATTGATTGTTTTGTATGACTGCTGCGGCTACATAACGGGACATTATATAACATTAGATCCCACCATGTATCACAAACACGTCACTGTTAAAAACATTCTACTGTGATTTAGTGGCGAGCAAATTCCTGTCTCTAAATTATGAACATCATTGCGATTTTAAAAACATATTCTCGTGCGCACGAGGCGTATGACATCAGTGCAATAGTCGCCACACGGGCGCGTGTGAAGCAAAACATGGCCGGGTGACCCACTAACATTGAACTGAACCGATAGCTTATCAGTTGAAACGCTGTCCGCAAAAAGAACACGACATCCTTACAATGTGTTCTCGACTTGAACGGTGACGTCTGGTTGCTGGCCCGACGACCTAACGTTACATTGTAGCTTGTAAACATTAGCTTCTTTTGCGTTGCACTCTCTTAAGTTGACAAAATGCACTCGTGTTACTTGTATATACAGTGAGGTGGCAACGCAACATCCTTGCTCTTCATCCTCCACGTCACAATATTATCCATGCTAGTCCTCATGCTAGCCTCCCACCTCAAACGTCCATACAGGTTAAACAGATCACTGTGTAAACACACAATGCATGCCGAATTGAAGAGAGGCTCTTTGTATTTACTAGAGGAACCGAGATCTTTCTCTACCCCATATAACGCCAATTAAATAACAGAGGCAAAACTAATTTGGCAGAGTTTTGATGCGAGTTTGGTGTTGCGTTCAGGTGTAGGTTGAGTTAATTCTAACATGGCGTTATATCACATTTTCATAAATGCTCACCACAGGTGAGCGACTTTCAGTTAATGTCAATTAACTAGCATTAGTACCAGTAAGGTTCAACGAAATAAACACGCATGTTACTTAACGCTACGTTATTTGTGTACATAGCCCTCGCACCGAATAACGTTGGCTCGTGAACACAACTGGTGTAACAATGCTGGAGACACCGGTGGTACCGTTACTTCAACCAGCTGGTATTTAAATGACAAATGAACGATGAAAAGGTAAGTACGGCCTCGTGTAAATCATCGATATTTGACACAAATACACGTTACCCAGTTTAACGGTAGCGTATTCAACCCGCCACTGTGTCGTCACAGGGTGGGTGCAGATCACCGTACGCACAGTTACTCATTTAAAAACAAGTAGATTAACTCAAACCCCGTTTGTGCTACAAAAACAAAACTATCCCAACTGGTGCAGACGTGTTAATAATCCACGTATGTGCATGCAACCGAACTTCTGGCAGACCAGACACGAGCCGAGTGCAGACTAGGTTGTACTTGCAGACATGTGGGAGCAGCCGTTAGCAGTTAGCATTAACGTTAGCAGGCTGGTTATTTTTGGCTTGACATGTGTAACACGCTCACGAGACCTTAAAGCACGCTTCTCCACCCTTTACGCTCAATGTGAAATAAAGTGGTTTGGACTATGTAGCGTCTGCAACTAGCGTACACTCTCACAATATGTCCCCTGCACCGAGTTACGTTCGGCTAGCTAACCTTTTTTTTTGGAGCTGATGCCCACGTTGACCAAAACAGAAGCAACTTTCCAGCTGTGACGCTACAGCAATCAGGCTTTAAAAAACGACAATAGACACGGTATTTCCTTCTACCGCGAAAAACAAAATCGATGAGGGGAAAAAAAAAAGCAAGGTGGGTCGGTGCTCCAAGATGTAAAAAGTGCAGGTTAGCAGTGAAGTGAGTCAGAAGTGATTGCCTGTCGCTGCAGCAGACAGTGCGTGTTGGTGCTATGTGCTGGCAGCAGCGTCACATCCCCTCTCCTCCTTACAGAGGCGTGTTTAACCCTCTGCATAGTTCTGCTGCTGGGGAGTCAGTGACGAGGGGTGAACTTAAAAAAAAAGGGTTAACTGGACGTGTCGCTGCTAACATGCTGGCACACCGGTTTATCAGAGCTCCATTCATTCCAAAGGGCCATTCTAGGCACGCTGTTTCGAGTGAACATAGGCTCTACTTTGTCCTTTTAGCGTTGGTGGTTTTAAGCTGCTTAGGTTAAAGATGGCACTATGCACATTTTAAGTCCAGTTTTAAAGTACTTTACTTGATTGCTTCCATAATGCTTTTTTATCCGTCCATTACATTTAAAAAATGAATGTGCTGTTATGTTTTTACTCCACTACACATATAAGACTTTGTTCTAAAATAATATGAAGTGTTGTCATGTATTAAACTCTCCAACGTGTGTGTATACAACAAATCCAGACCATGTGGCGATATTAATATGCTGCTAAAATGTAACATGATGATGCATTCTTATACTTAAGTTGCATTTTTGAATGCAGGGCTTTTTAATTGCAATTGAGTACTTTTACGTTTTTGTATTGCTAATTTACATATTTTACCATTGTGATTTTGCAGTTTTACTTTTTCGTTCACCAAGTCAATAGTTCTATTTCTTGTATTCTTCTTGGTATAATTGTCAACAGCGTTTGAGCATGACTTGTTGACACTAATATGAAAGCAGCACTGTCTGAGTCCTGGTCACATGGAACTCATCTAAACTGGATTAGGTGCACGGAAGTGTTCACATGACGACAATTGCGGGATGTGCAGAGAAGCAGCTTTTAGAGGAACACAAATTCTTGATGTGGATCAAATTCACTGTGTCTTTTTTTCCCCGAATAACGTTTTTATATATATATATACACAGTACAAAAGTAGATATAACAGTGAACTGCCAAGTTTTGAAGCCGCTTTCAATGGTGTGCTGTTTGTTTAGGAAACAAAAGAAAGCTCAGCCCCTATAAGAGAAAGCCGTTCTATTTTGGGCTATCATGAATACATGGGGTCACTGAGGGGAATGACAACACATTTTTTTTAAAGCTCATTTCATACATTTATGTGAAATCTAATGAGTAAAAGGTTTATACATTGACCCTGCTCTCAGGAGATTGGAGTTGGACACAGTCACTTACTTTATGGCAGAGAAAATGAATGTAAAACTGCACACACGTTCACATTACTTGACAGTCTGCCGGCACGCTGCTCAGAAATACTGACTGCTGTACTGTCAGCTGCAGAAATGCTGACAGTACAGAGGTTCACGTCCGATAAAGGTTTTGTCATATTTGCTGCCAAGGAGGAAGTTTTGAATCACAGGCTATATTAAGTAACATCAGCACTATTCTTGGGGCTTTCACTTCCGGTATATTGATCATTTCTTGCAGAGATGTTTCACTGATTGCATTTCAGACATTGAATCCAATAGAGAAGCATGTGGTCTTCCCTGTAACCCAATATGCCAGACAGTCCTCTCTTGTTCTATTAATCTTAAAGGAGGGCTGCTACATTGGTCTGTCAAGGTGACTCGGGGGGGGGGGGGGGGGGGGGATCTGTTTCCCACTCTGTGTTTGTGTCAAATTAAATATGGGTCATTGCAGATATGGGTCAACGGTTCCTTTATGCACTGTCGCTATTCTGAGCAGTTGATTCAGCCGTGTTTATCCTCCCTGCGGCATGCTGCTCACTCCTGCCTTGCTGTTGCGTCACAGAATTGTCCGTGTGCGCAAAGGGCACACGTTCACAATAGCACCTGATATTTTAAGATAAGCCGCTTTTGTTTGTTGTTACGGCCTCTGCTCGTGAGACAACAACTGAAAAATGAAGTGTCATCCAAAGCAAGGGGTTTTAACCTCAAGAGCATTTGCAAACTGATCTAAATAGAAGTGTGTGTGTGTGTGTGGACATGTAAACTGACCCGACGGCATGAAGTTCATTTACATGTGCAGCCTTATGAAGGCACAGCCGGTGAAAGTAAAGCATGAGGACTGACATCACATTGTCCTTAAATCTAATCCTCTGGTGTGTAAAATTCTGAATTTTTAAAAACATGTTTTTGCAGAACTCTCACTCTCCCTGGTAGCAATTGAATTCAGCAGCAGGAATATTTGCAGTTCAAAACAGCTACTTCTGTGTAAATAATAGAATAAATGTGGTTTGGGTTCTACCTAAAGGCGGCTCATTCTCCCGTATATTTTCTCAGCAACTCACCTCTCTGGGCCTAGACCGGCCTGGATGCGTGTGGCGCTGTATCGCTGGGCTGCAGTTTCATGTCCGTGGCCATGTGAGGTTTGCCTGACATAATGTTCGCCTTCCCCGGCCGATACGTCGGTACGTTGGGGCTGAGTGTCTCCTACAATTCTCCGATAATCCACCTCCTGGCTCTCCCTCGCTCCGTCTGCACCAAAGTGCTCATAACCGTACCCCTCCATCGTCCGTCCAAGGCCAGTCTCTGAATCCAGCGGCCTTTTAGCGCTGCTGTGCAGCTTGCTTGCTTTTAACACAGATCAGTCAGTGAAAAAATATCCAAACAGTTGAAGGTTACATTTGTGTCAAAACAGAAGACCTCTCGAAACCCGGATACCATATGCACTTCATAACCCAAGTTTGGATGAAATGACAATTTGCAAAACAAATGGAAACTCTCCAAGTTGTTTCTACATTATTCTTATCTGGATTCCAGCGTCTCCTATTTTGTACTCTGCCTTCCAGACCAGATACGGAGCTGCATAGATGTTCCCACGAAGAGAAAACACGAACCAAAAAAAAGAAAAAGTCCTGTGTCAGGCTCCTCCGTCTGCCCCTGCACAGGATGCACCTGCCTACAAAAAGGCACCCAGCCACCTCGAAGGCGTGTCAATAGAGGGCGTCACCTAGGAGATTCTCCCACTGAGAGGGTGTCACCGTGGAAATGATGCCAGCACCAGGCCGTTGTTGTGGAGAGGCTGTTGTGCTGATGTCCTCGAAATCTTGGAGGAGAGTTTCTGCCACAGGGGCAGAGGGTAATGGAAAGTACAGACGAGCCCTGTACTGTGCATGCGTGTGGGATAATGCAGCCATTGCCCCGAGCGTTCCTCTCCCAAGTTGAATGGAGCGAGTGCCGCTGTCCTGCTGAGTGCTCCATGAAGCTCTGTACATCTTGCTCCCCTCTCTATGTATGGGTTAATCCTGCTTTATATCGGTGGCACAACGTCATTGTCACAAAGAGGATTGCAGAATTAAAATGAACAGGACTATAGACGAGCTCCGCAAAGAGATCTCTTTAAATTTAGCTGCTCACACCAGGACCCACAGAGACGTTTAGTCTCGCGTCTTGTGCCGGCCTCACGGAAAACACTGGTTTCCGATCTGTTGCTGAGTAAAACGGGGGCTGTGCAAAATTGAGTGTACGATAATAAGTTCTGGTGTAACCACTCCACCTCCTAAAACAGGCCGAGGTTAGACACACAAGCTAGCGCGACATGTACCTTGACGCCGCTGAGTTGAGCTCTCACCAAAGTGTCAGTGTTACATAAACACTCTAACTGGCTTTAACGGCACCACCTTTACACAAGTCACATCGCCTCTTCAGACTTCAGAAAAGGGTATGAACGCATGCCTTTAGTGGGATGTACATACAGTGCGCAATGTACAGAATGTGTGCATTGTTCTCTTGGTTTGGTGTATAGTTTAGCCAGTGGAAAGGATTCCCCCCCGCCAACACGAACCCAAACACACCAGTGGGCCTCTGAAAGGGATCACCTCCAGGTGACCGACTGTTGGTGACAGTTGGCGAGACGTTAAGATGGAAAATTTTAAATCCTCTTAGCCCATCCACCGAGGGTCCCCACTTACGACTCGCATTCATCGGTAACACACGGTGAAGATGACACATTAGGAAAGTGACTTTTAGCACTAAAGACACATTAGGAATAACACATGTGTAATCTTGACGAGATGCTGCCGCTCTGAGCGAACGCCATTGCGTCGGATGCGCCTTAAAAATCATGTTATCAACGGAATTAAAGGGTCTGTGTCTCGTGCACTAAAAGGCAAAGGAGCACACTCTTAATTGTACACGTGCATGTCCTCGGGTTGTGCACGGTCCCTCCTCATTCAATTACAATTATCCTAATGAATGTCATGTGCACAGTGTGGATGCTTATTGGCTATGCTGAGACAAATCAGAGTCATACGGTTGAGCACAAGGGAAACCATTCCCAACAAAAAGAGCACTCCTCTTCTCCTTGCGTGTGAATGACTAGCGCAGTGGAATAAATGTATTTTTCTCTATTGTGTGATGTTTTTAAAGATGGGTATAACGCACTTTAAAAAGGTTTTCTAGAGTGAAACTGAAATTGGGATTGATTTTTTTTATTCATGACTTTTATTTTTCTGTAATTGCTGCAGTTATTTCCCATCAAAAATAAGTGTCGTATGAACACAGGTGTGTAGAGCAGACAGAAGTAGCGCAGTGATATTTAAACAAAACTCAATTGTCCTCATCAGAATCAGTGTACTGGTTAAGGGAAAGCACTACGCAGCATGTAAAATCACTTGTATAATATATTCTGTGGCTGTGGTGAGAGCTCTGTGAAGTCAGAGAAAGCAAAAGGACTGCCTGGGTTACAAAAACCCTGGGGCAATACATTTGCAGTTGGTCCACCGCCACCTACCCATACAGTATATACACATTCACCATTTGGCACAACGCACACTAAAGACTATACATGGCAGCTTCCTTATACTCCCAGAGACCAACCAGAACTCCAGTCCGTGCAGTAGTTTGATTTATCAAATATATGTAAACTTAAAACCGGATTTTGACTCACTTATTTTTCTTTTTACAGTATATTGGCTGTCTAGTTTTGAATCACTCATATATCATTTTACTTTACCAGTTTTTACTGTTTATTCAGGTTTTATGTTCATGCGACTTTATCGTATTCTGTAAAGCACTCTGTCACTGCGTTTGGAAGTTTGTTGCTTTAGTCTTACGTCAGTCTATAAAAAACAGATGTCCCTGCACAGACCAGGAACTCAAAGGAATAAACTTCAATGTTTTTTTCACACGAGACATGTCGACTCGTCAGAGCAGAAACCGCGTGGCTAATACTGTTTATGACTGCTCTGTTCCAAATATAAAATGTATAAGCAAATGTATATACATGAGGCATTTTTCACATTTTGACACGTGACAGTAGGAAAAGCGCTGTACTAACATTACTGGAAGTGAACCGTCAGCTGCAGGGCACACATGTCGGCTCACTGTCACGGCTTAATGAGACATTTAATATCATTAGTAACACGTGTGCTTCTCCAACTATGACAAGCCTCCTAGGACAATGTCTATTATGAACCAATTCAACATTAGAAGACTTAAAACAACATACACAGCCTCTCCCAGCCTGAAACATGTGCCCCCAGCTCTTTACTGTCATACACTGACACCTAGTGGATGAAGTGTTTTATTGCCCCTTTAAGGGATTTCTTTATGTGCAGTTGCATTACTTCCCCTGCACAGATGTACTGTACTATATTTAACAACTATGTGCTTGCAGGAAGCAAATGAGAATATGTTTCCAGCCAATGGACAGCAACTGAAAGTGACGACTAAATTAATTGTATCGAGTTAATTGTTTATTCTTTCATATCATAATGTGCTCATTGCTTTATTGTTTGTAATGAGCACCAGTCAACAACTGGGTGGATTATGTGTCAAATGACTAAAGAGTTTCCTTTGACTCATAGTCTCGTACTTTCTCTCTGTCCCAGTGTTTGCCTGTTTAACTGGCTCTGCGAACATTTTAGTGAAGCAGCAGCTTAAAAGATCGATCATGATGAAATACCGTTGTTCCTCCTTGAGAGTCAGCACTTTTGAGTCAAGGCAGTGAAATGAAAAACAAAAGGATTTAATGTCTGGCTGCAGATGAGTCATCTGAATTATTGGCTGCCTCTCAACATCTGGCAGTGAAAACTGCAGAGCAGACCCAGACTCCAACAGCTGCTTACATAACTTCGTGCATTTTTTCAAACCGTGGGAAAATCCCAACACTCCTTGTGTCTCTGAACAGGAACCGTAATGGACAAAAGCAAGAAGCAACGCACGGAGGGAATCATTTACAGCTGGGCAGACTTGGGTGAGTAAAACGTTGCAGCGCGCTCAACTGTTCTTGACTCACATCTTACAGTAATATTGTCTTGAAAGCGTAAACCACGACGCACCGATTAGTCATAGAATCTCCTATCAAATAGTTGGTGTTGATTTAAGAGCGAGCCCTACATCTGTGCCATTATCCTCCCAGTGAACTGTGCCGATGGCTATCTGGATTGGAGTTTCCTCAAAAAACAGGGCCAAGCCTCAGGGGAAGTGAAACCATGATAGTGAAACCACTCCCTTTGAATGGGGAAATTACCAGAGTAAAAATCTGGAATCTCCGGTCTGGCATCTGAACAAATTAGTAGTATCTAGATTTATTTTTTATTTTTTTGGTAAAAGGCCTGCTAACACATTTTTACAGTGTGGATCAGGTGTAGGAACAGGTCTGACGAGTCCCAGAAGATACGTTGGTTAAGTGCAATTTAAATACAGTATAGCTCACTCACTCTTTGCCTTTGAGCCACCTCAAATGCATTGCTCCACAACGGTTTCCCTTTTTCTGTGAATGTTAACCTAACCTTTCAAACAAAGTACTCATTGTCTTATGACCAGATCCAAAATGAGGAAGTAAAAGTATTTCACGAGATATCATCTCGCTCTGAACATTTTCTGTTGGGGTAAGATATGGTACCGCTATCATGCGATACCATGCCTTAAGTTTCTAAAAAAAACACTAAAGATAAACTAAAAGTCAGTTCAGCCAGACTGAAATATCTCAACCACTTGTGGATTGATTGCCATGAACATTCATTGTCACCAGAAGATGAACCCTACAAACATTGGTGAGCCCCTGACTTTCCGTACCACCGTGAAGTTGAGTTCCCCTTTTATCTTCCATCCAGTGTTGTCACCAGGCATACATGTTAATTTGACCAAAAGCCAATGACTACTGGAAACAAACGTATCAACTTTACTTTGTGTTTTGTGCTAATTAGCAAATGTGACCATGCTAAACAGGCTAGGTTAAGAGGGTGAACATAGCACACATTCTCCTGCTTGTAAACATCAACATGTTTGCGTTATCATTGTGAGCATGTCAGCATGCTGACTTTAGCATTAGCTCAAAGCACTGCTGTCGGCCTACAGCCCCGCAGAGCAGCTAGCGAGGCTGGAGAGACAGCGAGATCCTTCTTGTGGCACTGGCACCTCTGTGGCACTCAGCGGCAGTCTGTGGCACTTCAGCGGAAAGAGTCAGCTGTGGCAGGCGAGCCTAGTTCGGCACCCCTCAAGAAGCTGCGGAGCTGAGGGGGCGGAGCCACATTTCCTGAGACATTTCCTGAGAACACCCATTGTTGTTACGACAGATCAGCTTCCGTAAATCAGTTTTATGATTTTAGTTGAGTCACCGGAGCCCCCTGTTCTCTGTATGCATCCTTAGAGTAAGTACGTTGTACTTTTTTGTTTCTCATTCATTTTATTTAAGTATGATTTTGCTGGTTTTGCAACAAAGGGGAACATAATACACTCTTTCCAAATTATTACTTTTGTAGTCATTTACAACAATCGGCTAAAATAATGAAAATAAATCATCTGTTTCATTATCATTTAAAAGTATATATATATATAAATTTTTTTAAATTAAAACCCATAAAATGTCCAATCCAAAAATACATGTTTGAAAATATCTTCACTCTTCCTCTGCTTATATGTATGTCAGTAGGTGCCACAAGCTGCCAGAGAGTGCCGCAGGGTGACGCAGAGTGCCAGAGAGTGCCGCAGGGTGCCAGAGAGTGTCGCAGGGTGACGCAGAGTGCCAGAGAGTGCCGCAGGGTGCCAGAGAGTGCCGCAGGGTGCCATAGAGTGCCGCAGGGTGCCAGAGAGTGCCGCAGGGTGCCGCAGAGTGCCATAGAGTGCCAGAGAGTTCCGCCAGCAGTTAGGGGGGTGCCGGCAGTAGTCAGAGTGTGCCCCCCCCGGGTCCTCTCCTCTTCTTTTCACCTTTCATTCAGTAATTGAAAACACAACTTCCGCTTACATTTAATCAAATCACTGTTATTTTATTGACCTGAATGGGGTGTCATTTTTTAAAATATCATCTTAATTTCTGAGGTTTCATTCTGTCAGCTAAGCATGTTGTCTTGTTCGTCTCGGACTGCCACCTATAGTGTTAGTAGACTATTGCCTCTAGTCAGAGGAGTGCCACTAAAGTTGTCAGAGGATTGCCAAGTTTATTTGAAAAATACTTTTTGTAAGGTTCTGTTTTGCTCGATTTAGGTTCTGTTTTGTTCTGTTTGATGAAAAGTGCTGTTGAAACTTGTTAGATGTAATTAATGTGATGGCGAACAATTCAATAATAGTCAAAATTATGTTACAAATGAAAGCACAAGTGTTTGCTGAATCAATAAAGCTGCAGTTGTCACGGGTGGGAACACACGAGGAATAGAACCAGACGCAGAGACAGTCAGGAAACAAGGCTGTACACCAGCAACCTGGAGCGCTTTTACATTCTATAATAATAGCGTACTTATGGTGTTGTAGGTCAACCCCAATATGTATAAAAATGACTTATTTTACACCAAATTAATCAATAAATAAAAAAATGTTTCAGGCAGTATAGAAAATAACTGGCTTGGAAACAAGCTTTTGTGAGATAAAATCTACAGGAAATATAATTAAATATATAACTAGTTGTTTTCATCAACAGTAAAGAAGAAAAATGCAGCGAAGGGGACACTAACTCACTAACAAGCCACCTTTGTACCTCTCCCAAGTATGGAATGATAATCCAATGGAAACTCCTGAGCTCCCCCGCGTTCATGTGAAATTATTGCTGCTACTTACAACGTGATGTCACTGCTACGCATTATCATTGAAGGCTGCTTGATATGCAGCTCATACAGCAGCGGAGACGGAGGCAGGCAGCAGCTGTGCGATTTCAGCTCCAGAGTTCCAACACTTTCTCGTATATTTCGAGTATCAAGAAGAAAGAAAACTCTTTTTTTTGACCAACAGATGTCAGCGGATATTATCTTATAAAGCTGCCCTGTTGGTTGATGGGAACCGGGCTCCTTCAGCCCCACACACAGCAACGACAGAGACAAAGAAAGGAAGAGACACTGCAGGTCAGCCGAGCCTCTGGTAAGTTATTTTACCAGCGAAATACAGAGTGTCTCAAGAGTACTGATTTAAATGACGCGATTTCAGCGTAATACGCCGCGTGGTGTTGCACTACCGTCTCTAACGCCATGTGATCTGTAGGGATGCTACGTTCATGTTCGTTTCCTAAGCGGCTGCGTTTGAGGTTCGTTAGCTGTGGTTTCAGTTTCAAGTCGAATTCGTGTAGCCCACAGTAAAGCCCACAGTAAAGCAACGCGCAGACAAAACTACAGTAACTCTTGTAACAACCGTGGTGTTTAGTGGCTTGTGTTTCGGAAAAGGAAAGAGAAGCGTAGAGTCGTGTTTGAAGCATATTGAAGACAGAAGATAAAAACAGTCGTATGCATAACTTTGACGACAAATATTGAATATTTCCCACTACCTGCTAACCAAACAGCAATTATGGCGTCACAATAAATAGAAAACAAATCAAAAAAGGTTATTTTTGGGGTTGCTTATCCTAAATTCTAAATTTACAACAGTCTCAAACTGCACCAATACCCTGGCTCTTCCTGTTTGGTGTGGTCTGAGCTTCCTTTCCAGATATTCTCTCTCTGTACTCGAGCCAATTCCTGTTCTTAAAATCCTTATGTGCTGCAACAATTAATTAAACATGCATACTGTTGTTTTAAATTGGCCCAAAAATAACCACCAACATGTATTTATGCATGCATGACTGCTTTAAATGTAAATATCTATCAATCTAAAACATCTCCAAAAACCTCCTTAAATCTGTATTATCAAATACCCCAAATGTAAGGCAAGGCAAGTTTATTTGTATAGCACATTTCAACAACAAGGTAATTCAAAGTGCTTCACATAAAACCATTAAAAGCATCAAAACATAAGGCAAAAGAAAAGGAGATTTAAAAACAATTAAGAACATTAAAAAACAGTGTAAGAAATAAAATGCAGTAGTAAAATGCAGGAAATTGATTAATATATTAATTGAATGTGGTTCAATTAAAGGCAGCAGCAAACAGAAAGGTCTTCAATCTTGATTTAAATGAGCTGAGGGTCTCAGCAGACCTGCAGCTTTCTGTAGCCTAACTAACCTTGAAACTGATCAATCCTTTTCCTTTGCAGCCAGTTGTCCTTTGCCACGGGAACCATGGTGGCGGCAGTCCTCAAGATGTACTTTATTGGAACGGCGCTGAGCGTCCTTGCAGTCCTTTATGGAATAGTGGACGCCTTTGGTGGTCTGATGTACGTCCAGGACCACCACTACATTACGGACTGGGACCAGCAGACACAGACGCAGCTCTCCTCGGGCAGCCACCGGAGAGGATCGCCTCCGACTAAAAACATCGGCTCATGAAGGGAAACATCTTGGTCACGATTACATTTTATTTAAAAGGCAGCTATGGACATGCTGGCTACTGTGACAATGGATGAACAGACAGGACATCATTATCATGCATCGGACAGATCGTTGATATTTATAAGATAAGATAAGATAATCCTTTATTAGTCCCTCAGTGGGGAAATTACAGGATTACAGCAGTATCGCTCACAAGTAATAAATGAAGATAAAAAAAAAAATCAAGTAGTATAAATAGACTAAACAGTAGTAAAAAAAAAAAAAATCAAAAAATAAATGACAGTAAAGAAGAATACAAAATATACCAGTGTATATACAGACGGAGTAAAAATGTGAAATGTAAGATAATACTTAAACGTATTGGATATTGCACAGGATTGACAGTAAGAAGACTATTAAATATACCAGTATATACAGGCGGAGGCGGAGTAAAATGTAAAATGTATATGGACATGGATTGTGTGAGTCTTTTAATGCTGAAATAAAGAATACCGAAAACCTGAGGTTGTCTTTTGAGTATTTATTCCCAGTGAAGACATGATTCTTTCCTACGAAACAGGACTGTATTCAACTAAAAGTAACACCCAGAAGGGAAATCAAGTTGGAAGGGAACGAGTCAAGTCATGCCAAGTTTACAAGGATTGTAATCAGACGTGTCCCAGCACAGCCGGCTCTGCGGTAGACAAGTAAAAAACAGCATGGAAGGAAGAGAAAGTTTAACGAGAGATCTTTCTCTTTTCGAAGGGCTGGTTGCGCAACAGCAGCGCCGTGATAGGGCTTATCTGGATCAATGTCCATATGAGTACGTATTTACAATAAATGTTATTTTAATCTATTGCACTGTTTAAGTAAGTTAATATAAGTTTATATGTTGGACTAGAGAGAAACGTCTTTTCAACTCCCCTGTATGTTCAGTACATTGTGGAATTGACAATAAAGCGAACTTTTGAACTTTGATTGAACATGATTGCTCAAAGAGACGAAGGCCACGGGGAATTATCACAGATGTTTAGCCTCCTCCAGCTTATTGTTTTTCTTCTATGTGTCAGTTTCTGTGTGGATCAGTCTCATTGCTCTCATCAGACCCAGACTTTAGTGGTCAAAGGTCAACGCGACGTCCTAAAATGAGTTTTGGGGCATAACTCAAGAATGCGCAAGTTATGACAATTTCACACAATTGTCTAATGGGATGAAATAATTGAATCATGACATTGGTGGACAGACATGGATGCGAACTAGGCGGTAATTCCAGTTTTTTCATGAGTTGGTGAAAGAGGAAGTTAATACCCTTTCAGTACATTCATGACGTAGAGCCGTTAAGTAGACCTACATGTTCAAACAAATCTTTAACAGGATCGTCAAGCTGAACTATCTGAATCATGAGTGTTTCTGACTGAGTCAGGAGGTTGCAGCGGTGGAATTCCCCTCTCTGGTGACAAGCGCCGCTGTCGACTCAGCCGTGATCTATAACACGTCATTCCGTGGTTGAGAGCTTGTTAAAAGACTGTGAAAGCCACAGAAACACAACCTCAACCTGCAGCAGATTAAATTGACTACTGAACTAAAGAGTCAGAAGCAGCGTGTCACAGAACAGTAATGGCTCACTGGTGTAAGATGAGATAGGATAAGACAAGCCGTTGCAGAGGGGAAATGCAGTTGTGCAATTAGTATACAGATACACAGAGAAAGTTTAAAATAATAATTTTTCACCCATTTTGCACCTGGTTGGGATAATTAGCGTGGGTGCTACTTTGGCTTTGAGTGGTAAAGCAATCTCTTAGACAGAACATGAGGAAACTGCACTGTCAGCAACTACAAATCTTTGGATTGAACGATTTAAATCAGCAAAAATAATTCAAACTTTTCCCGTGTATCATCACATGGCCAGAAACACGACCCAAATGAAAGCGAACGAATGCTCCATATCTGTACAGAGCGACAGGTTTTCCAAACTAAGGGACAGAAATGGCCGACTGTCGTTGTCTTTAAAGGCAGTCCCTCTTGGTTTGCCCTGCTGTTGCTCTGTGTTTTCTGTCTCCAGGCCTGCAGGGCAGTATTACTCAGCACACCTGGGGCCTGGTGCGCTCTGTGCTCAGAGGCCGGAGTAGCAGACAGTCCATTACACTTCCCCTCTTCCCACACAGCTCTCTCTGCCTTGTGTTCCAGTGTCTTTGTTTCAACACCATGATGCCTATATGCAGACCACTTTCACTCCTTGTTCACTGCTGACTTTACAGATGTGGGCTACCCCTTGTTCCCATCACAAGATGGCCTTTGTTTTTTTGTGTTTTTTTGATACATTTGTTGTAAATAAATGACTTTATTATTTGGTATGAGGTAGGTATCCTGTTTTTGTCCAAGGGCCGGGCTGCGACACTTTCAAAACAAAACATTAAATAACAAACCAAAACCCCTGTTGGCAGGATTTCTCAGCCTTCCAAAATGGTTGCATGAACCGTACACAATTATTTCACAAGGCCGTTTCTGGAAAGCCAAAAGAGCCTGTTACAAACTGAGGGTATTATGGGAAGGATTCAGCATTTATTCAGCTTGACACATTTGGGCAATATTGTCAGGTCTTTGGGTTTGTATGCTTGTTGTGAAGTTTTTTTTTTGCCCTTAAGTTGCCAAAACAAAAAAAAAAAGAAAAAGAAAGTTGAGCTTGAACAGTTCAGCCTCCAGCTTAACGAAAACATGTTTAAGCGCTCCGCAGTAAACATGTTTCTTTGTCCTCTGTTCCCAGTTTTCCCTCAGTGCCGAGGAAGTGTACCAGCTCAAAGCTTTCTCTCTATCGGTTACAGTGACGGTTACACGGGTATTAAAACACCCACACACCGCCAGAGACCAGTCATCTGAAGTCAGTCATTAAAAGACAGTTAAGTTTTATGTTTTGAAATAATGTACCACTAGTTCACACAATGTAACAGTTTTCTACTTGGCTGATTTGACCTCACCTCTCAGTTTATGCGTGGTTCCTCTTCCCTGAACAGCATGAAGCCTATAACCAATACCGATTATAATGATGTACATTTTTCTCCAATTGGATCTCATGGATTACTTCAAAAATTAAACATCTGGATGAGATCAAAATGTGTAGAATGTAAAGTAACAATGTGAGCTGAAGGACAAAGCAACCGTATTCCAGTTTAAAAGGGTCCAAAACCTAAATATGACTTGAACATAAGATTAAATAAACTATTGAGCTCAATCATTTCCCATAAAGTAGACGGTCACAGCTGTGCCAGATCAGATCCCGGCAAAACAGCTGCGTGTCTTTCGATTTCTTAGTAAAAAGTGGCTTCAAACACTCACAGGATACTTGTTCGGTTGACTTTCAGGCATTGGTTTGAAATATATTACAACTGTACTGCAGCCAATGCTACCATAGCTGTGCGTGAAAGCGATTTGGCACCTGCCTCAGAGTCAGTCCGCTGGAAGCATGATAGGTGAATACATGACGTCCTCTTGCGTTCAGTTGTGCCACTACCAATACAATCAGGGAGAAAAGTTCTCTTTTATGCTGCATTCACGCCTCCTTCGAGTATCACAACTTCTCTATTCCGGCCATCACACTTTTTCTTCCTTTTTCTGAGGACACAAATTAACCTCGCACCGATTCCCACATTTACCTTTCTTGCATTGGTTGCAAATGGCCACAAGGTACGTTTCCATCAAATACACTTGAATCGCAAATCCTCCCAGCAGCTCAGGTCACCTGGATGCGGGCAGAAACACCTGCTGGCGGAGGACGCATTACTTCACACGGCACTTTTTTGATGTGAAGGACCTGTCCAAGCTCGTCCCTCCCACACTTGCTCTCAGAGCGCAACACTAATAACCCAGTCAGTGTCGGCAGCCACCTCGCTTTCTGGTCCTCTTATTTCAGTGAGGTACCCCTTATTTTCTCATCGGATATGATCTGGAGACTCTTGGTCCTCCACGTCCTTCTTCTAGGAGCTGAAAGCAGCAGCCGTGGGGGGAGGACAGTGACTTTCCACCGGACTCAGCAGGATGACAGCCAGGGCCAAGCGCGCGCACGCCCCAGGAGGGATACGAGCGGCTCCTCCAGGCCCGTTCATGGACCCCCCTTCACCGCCTGTCGGACCCCCCTCACCCCCGTCGAGCACAAGGTTCTGGATGACAATAGGCATGAGGTGAGGTGTGTTTGAGTTTGGTGGCGTTTGTTCTGAAGCTGGGAACGGTTTGGTAAATAGACAGGAGCAAAGTATGATCTTTATTAATTTGCAGTTATGCATTTTATTAAAAGTGAAAAAGGACTTTCAGAACAGAAAGTGATATTGTTTTTCTTTTTTTCAAGGTTAAATATGTATTTAAAACACAACAAACAAGTAATACTTTAATATAAAAAGTGGAGCTTGACACAAATAGAAGTGTGCTTAGGAAAATGCATTTGGAAATTGTATATCATGACATTTAGTTTTTTAGTTCAGTTATTTTTTGAACTTCAGAGGCAGTGCTGTCATCTGTGTGAACATCTCCTCTCTCTTGCTCCTAGACAGGGTTTAACGGCGATGATGGCTCCTATGTAATTCTCACTTGGGTGGGCCATGGCACAGGGGTGAGTATCTTAGCAGCACAAGGTCAGACAGAAACGTGTGGGATTTTTCAGAATTCATACTGCTATCTAATCTGTGTATGCGATTTCTCCATTCCAAAATATACATAACTATGTGAAGCTCCCTCATAAATAATAATTAGAAAAGTAAGTCATACTGAAGTGGAAATGATAACTTACTAAATCTCCATAATTGTCTTAACCGGACTCAGATATTGTTTTATACGGCCATGTCAAAAAATGTTAATCACATTGCATCGTTTCCCAGGTCGTCCTGGTGCTGTCAACATTCAGTGCTCCGATAGATTCTTTCATCGAAGGCGGCTCCTCGCGACTCTATCGAAGGTGAGCTAGTATCTGATATGTCACCGGAACAGCACACCCCCGAGTAGAACTCAAACACACAGTGAAAACCTGTTTGTTCTTTCCTCTCTCATCAGCACGGATTATGCTAAATCCTTCCACGACATTTCCCATCAGATCAACAACACCTTCATCAGGGAGGAGTTTGGAGTCCGTGTTGGACCAGGGAGCTCTGTGAGTCGACACACTGTGTGTAGTGAGTGAGCAGTTAGGGGGGATTTCTGTTGGGGAACCGTGCTGCTATACCCGTGTGTGATGTTGCCTCACATAAAAAGGTGTGAAGACATGTCTGGTCAACTTGTTACACATCCTCACTGTCAAACCATGTTGGTTTGCGCTTGTCCTCAACTGGGATGAGGATGAGATTATGTAAAAAGATATTTTTCTCTGACACGACCAAGACATTCTGCTCAGGTAAAGCTTTAAAAAAAAGAAAGAAAATGCAGGAAGCAATGCGATTTTGCTGTTTTCTTTGTGTTTAGTGATTGGTTTGAATTGACAGGTGATTCTGACAGCAGACATTCGGGTGGTGGATAACCCAGGCGGGATCATCTTCACCTCCACGGATGCCGGTGCGACGTTCAAGTTCATCCAACTGCCCTTCCACCTGGCTCAGCCGGTCATGTACCACTTCCTCAACCCCGACTACCTCGTGGCCCTCAGCATTGATGTGAGTCGCACACGGCTTTAAATGGTTGTCGGTTTTTTTATCGTTTTATCATTCACGGCTGTTTCCCTTTGCTCTGTGTAATAGGTGTATAGAGGTATGCCCCCCCCCCCCCCCCCCCCCCGCCCACACCTCTAAGTGTAGGTAAACACTCCTCTGTTCCTTCCTGACTTGCAGGGCGGTCTGTGGCTCTCTCTGGACTTTGGCGCCAAGTGGACGAAAGTTCACGATGGAGTGCATTCTTTCTCATGGTGAGAATAAACAGGAAACAAAACCACACGCCGAATCACAGTGTGCCTGAAAAGAAAGCACACGTTAGAGATGAACCATGTACTTTGTAAAAGCTGTAGGCCAGTATCACCATTTGACCGCCATGTTTTGCTCTAAATGTACGATATGCAGCGTGTTTTGTCCTGGAGAAGACAAAGTAATTGGTCAAAACGGTTCTAATGTTTTGCTGTTAGTGACATTTTTCTTAACTTCCTCTTTCCATTAGGGGGGCCGGCATTAATTTGTTCTTCAGCCGCAGTCGAGCAGACGCAGGTAAAAAGCTATTATGAAATGCACTTTCATCATGCGACCACTGATTATGACTTTTGTCGAACAATTTCCAACCTCTGTAGTGCGTCATTAAAGAAAACACACCCCGAAAGACAGACATCACATCCCAGACAGACTGTAATACGAACGTTGGCCTTTTGCTGTTGTTGTCTGGTTTCATGTTGTGATGCAAGAAAGACATTGAAGTCTAATCAAATCTATTTTAGGAAGAAGATGGTCTAACATGGATTGTGCCTTCCATCCACACTCCATCTGACAAAACAAAAATAAAATATGGTGCTTAAATGATGTCTTGCTTCTTGCTTCCACAGTTGAGGCAGAAGAGCGAGGGGACTTAGTGCTGAAGAGGACAACAGATCTGGGGAAGACCTTCACCACGATCCACGAGGACATCTACAGCTTTGGCTACATAGGAGCCTTTCTCTTCTTCTCTGTGATGGAGGATCCGGTAAGATGAGTGCATACAAAGCCTCCTCTTCGCCAGCACGTTTGTAGATTTGATAATGAAATCGCATTAAAAGACCAGTAGTGGTATAATCATACATCAGAATGAAAACGTCTAGCAATGATAACCCAGTGATTTTGCTCCCAGAGATCTCCTCGGGTCATGTACTTCTCATCGGACCAAGGAGACACCTTCAGTCGAGCACTGCTCCCTTCTGCCTCCACTGAGCAGGTGAGACCGAAATTAAAAAACGTCGTGTAAAGAGCTTCAGGAAAGCTTCTCGTTTATTACAACTTATGGGAACACAAATAAAATGGGTTGGAGAACACTTCAAACGCTTCACACTCTCAGACACACACACATTGTTTTGGTTTGCCTTGAGTAAAACCAGCGATGGCAACATTTCCTTTTTCAACATCAACTGAACACACATTTGTTCTGGCGAAACACCCGCCCACATACACAGCCTTGTTGACAGCACAAACACACCGTCTTCTCTCACGACGATTCGACGAGGTTTATAGCAATGTAAATTTACTCATCACAAACGTTATCATCGCGTTTGATTAATCTCTCTCAATACGTGCGTTTGCAGTTCTACTCCATCCTGGATGGAGACGTAGATATGCTCTTCATGCACGTGGACAACCCAGGAGGTAACAGAGAAAAACACACACACACACACACCTTAGGAAACCACATTAACAACAAAGCTGGATACATATTCCCAACAAGCTTGTGTTGTGAAGACGACATGAGTGCGCAGCTCTCTCAGCCCCTTTTGTTGTAATGGAAAGCTCAACGGTAAAGACCGGACAGGTTTCGCAAGTTCCTGGTGTTGCTGACAAATCATTCCATCATACCCAGATTGTGTGTGTGCATGCAAGTGCAGCAGCCCAGTCTTTGTTCCTTTCTCTTACTCCCTCCCCCCTCAGTCTCTCCTTCTCATTCACGTCTGTTTCTGCTTCATATTAGTATTATTTATTTGTTTCCCTGGCTAGTGCTCCAGTGAGTGCCGTATGGGTTAGGTGTTGGGACTCTTGTGCTGCTGAGATAAATAGGGGAGATATGGGGGTAGAGGGGCTTTATCTTTTGTTGGCTGGAGGGAGATTTAGTTTACACTGCAAAAGCTGACTAACATATCTTGGGATCAGGGTGTAGCATAAGCACACACACACAAACAAACACACACAAACACACACACACGCTTAGCTGAGCTCGTCCTTCATGGCTTTAGCTGACTCGTGTGCGAGCGTCACACAGTAAGAAATATGATTGATGATGATGATGTTGTTATGCTGATGTTGAGAGGTTTGTGTCAGCGTTGCATCTGTTGTTCCCAGGTGCCGATTCTTTTTGTAACACGGCGTATTTAGGAGGTGCAATGTGCAGCCAGCTTTTAATGCTTTTTTTTTTTTTAAAGGAAAATAGGGGGCAGCGTTTCAGCGGGACATTGCTGGTTGGCAGTAGATATCTCTGCAGCGCAATGCGTTGACGTATTTGGCATTCCTTTAAAAGTACTTCTTCACATTCTTTTGATAACGTTAGTTACTTTTTTGAATGTTTTAAACTAATAATCTGGCCTTTTGCACCTTTTTAACATCAATAAATCACTACATTCAATTAGAAACATTGCTATTACTACAGCTAACCAAAGACAATCATTCCGAAATCCTAAATGTATTTTCATTAAATAACTAAATAGGCTACTGGTTAACTTTGACCCTTGGCTTTAGACGAGTAGTCATACTTCCATCTTACTGTAAGAGACGAAAGTTCCTTGTTTCTGTTTCATCACAGACACCTTCTTTGGAACCATGTACACATCAGATGACCGAGGCATCTTATTCTCCAAATCGCTGGAGCGCCACCTGTTTGATGGGCAGAGGAAGAGCGATTTCTCCAACATCACTTCACTGAGAGGAGTCTACCTCACTAATAAACTCGACGAGGGTAGGGGCTTTCCCTGTGTCATTTTAGCAATTCATTTCTAACAATGCAATTTAAATATTATTTTGTGTGTTAAAAAAACACAATTGAGCCACAATGTTGACACGGCCCTTTATTATAATGAACATTGGAACTGTAGTTTATTTCAAGTCAATCCCGCAAACGCCGCTCTGCTGCCGTAAATACTCACCAGAGCACCACATGTGTATCATTCCACCACTGAAAATGTCCCCAAAAAATGCACTATTTACTCCTGTTTGAGTGATGTTTGCTATAAACTATGCCCAGCTGTTTTAGGAAATTACTGAGCCTTTAAAAAAATATATTTGTGAGACATTTTTAAAGACTTATTTCTTCAGTTGTACTGGGATTTTTCTTTTTGTTGACAATTAAAAAATAGAATAATGGCAGCTTTATCCTTTGACCCTGAGTAGGTAAAGAAAAGTGACGTGTCTATTATGATAGTTTCATCAGCTGATGTATTTAAACTACCTTCCTTACATCAAACTGCTCGTTTATACACAGTCGTGTGTTTTGTTGCAGATGGCCGTATAAGATCCGTCATTTCCTTTAATAGAGGCGGGACGTGGAGACAGCTCAACAAACCTGAGAATGTGGAATGTGGAGAGCAAGTCAAAAATGTATGTTGTATGTTGAAATATCGAATTCCAGTCTGCATGTGCACAGTAACATCATACAAAGGAGTCAGTGTTTGCTACTAAAACATTCCTTGTGTGTGTGTTTTTTAAATCAGTGCAACCTTCATATTCATGGAGAGCACAGTCGCAACATCCGCATCGTTCCCATGCTGGCTCTGTCGGAGCCAACGGCTATTGGTCTGGTTATAGCTCACGGTAATTGAAGAGCAATGTTATATATTTATTTTTCAAATAATGTCAAAGTTTAGATATACAGTCATGTGCCCTTTTGCAAGTTTATACACATATCATTTCCTAATTCAAAATTGTTGTTACATTTTTGTCAGGTTTTTAGGGATAAAGTGTTCTGTAAATCAGGCCATGAATTACAAACCCCTCGACAAAAACCTTCAGAATACAGACGGTAAACTGGACGGTTTGGTGTAGGTGCTACCGAAATAGAGATTTTTCTGGCTCAGAGTCTGAGAAAAAACTTGTTTTGAGAAAAAGGCTTTAAAAGTTATGGATTGTAAAATTTTGCAAGACAACAAGTGAATTGGAAAAAAATATTTTAACAAGTGGATATCACCATGAAACGTCCACCATTGATTATTTACATGAAGACAATTGTTTTTTCTATGTTCAAATATGTAAATGAGGCATTATCTAATGCCAACTTCTGGTGAATTTAGGAGAAGTCTACAGTCACAAATAACAACAACAAAGTAGTAAATATAACTTAATGTGTATTTCAAGTGTTTTCTTTCCACTTGTCTGAAAAAGAAGACACAAAAAATCCTAAAATTGACAAGTGCATGAGAAAAGTTTTAATGTTCTTTCCTGGAATGTCTCCACTTAACTTTTGATCCTTTGTCTTAACTCAAAAATAACGTTGACTAAGATGATCTCCTCTCTTCTCCAGGCACTGTGGGTGACTCTCTGTCATCGTCACAGCACCCAGATGTGTTTGTCTCCTCAGACGGGGGTTATAACTGGAGGGGGACCCTGAGAGGTCCTCACCACTACAGCATATTGGACTCTGGGGGTCTCATTGTGGCAGTGGAGACCCAGCGTGAAGGACAAGTCAAGACTATCAAGTACCACACATATTTTTACTTCGTGCACAATAGTAGTATTGGGCAATGGAGGGCAGAAAGACACTTACAACATACTTTTGCCACCGCTTCTCGTCAACAGGTTCTCCACAGACGAGGGCCAATGCTGGAAGTCCTACAACTTCACGGACCAGCCCTTCTTCTTTGCAGGCCTGGCGTCCGAGCCGGGGACCAAGGCCATGAACGTCAGCGTGTGGGGCTTCCGTCCCGAGGAGGACGGCCAGCCCATGTGGGTCGCCGTCACCATCGATTTCCAGAGCCTCATTACAAGAGAGTGTGAGTCAAGATGCCATAATGCCTGTCTGCTACTATATCTATCCCCCCCCCCCTCCGGCTCGCACATGTTACCATCTGGTGGCAGGTGCATCACGCTGTCTCCAGTGAGGTGGAGCCCAACAGCAGTTTCCTATTACAGAAACTCAACAACCCATGACCTGGGACTTTCCACAGCCTAAACTTCTGACGTTGTTTTATTTTATTTTATTTAATTTGTTGTGTTTTATAGTTCATGAATATTTAATTTGATCGCGAAATAGTTAGGTGGTTGTTGTTGCAGATTTTGTACTAAAATGATGTTTGACAGAACTGTTGACAATACCTGAAAGATGGATTGGATTTGGACTCACCCCTTGATCCGGACTGAAACCAGTACCGATACTTTTATCATGTTATGGAACATATGCATTACAGAGGCTGTTTCTGGGGGAAATCAATCTTTTTTTGACATCTTTTTGGTTTCACTTTACCAGCAAATATGTAACGATTGCCAGTGACAGTCTCTGATTGGTCGTCATCTAATCCATCAGGTAATGACGAGGACTATGAAGAGTGGTTGGCTCACGCTACCGATGGAGGAGACTTGAAGAGAAACGGCTGTCTCTTGGGTGTCAAAGAGACCTACAGGAGGCTCAAGAAACCGTCTGTGTGCAGAAATGGCCGAGGCTTCGTGGTGAGCAAGAAGCAAAGCCCCTGCCTGTGCACCAGAGAAGATTACTTATGGTAAGTCTGTGTCTATGGCTATGTAGTTATTAGGATTTATTCAAAGCCAGAATTCAATTTTATCTCAACTCAAGCTTGTACAAGATCATGTTTTGGCGGCAACAACTAAGACAGCATGGAGAACATTCCCCTGTGAAGCCCTAACCTCTGACCTTTTCAACAGCGACTACGGTTACTATCGCCATGTGAACACCTCAGAGTGTGTGAGACAACACAGCGCTGCAAATAAAACCTTGGAGCTCTGTCTGAATGGAGAGGAGGATGAGCTGCTGACAGCGGGGTAATAACAGGCACTCCTTTTTAAAATGAAGAGACGCTCCTGCTGCGCATGCTCACACACACATGTCTGACTGTGTTGGTAGGTACCGCAAGGTCCCGAGTGATCGGTGTGAGGGGGGATTCAGTCCTCAGCTCGCGGTACAGACAGTCATCAGACCCTGTGGTGTTAAACCCAGCCCTGGTCCACCCGCCAGGTCCTTGTCTCCAGTCACGCACTTTGACACAGCGGTCAGTAGATGCGTTGTGTCTAATGAATGTGTGTCCTGTCAGTTGTTCATGAAGTATGTATGACTGTAACAGCTGTTGCGTGTGTTCCTCAGAGAGAGAGGCTGGTGTTGATCCTGGTGTGTTCAGGAGCAGGGGTCATCGTCCTGATAGCCATCGTTTCCGCCGTCTTTACCGTCAGAAGGATGGTTTACAGAACCAGGTGACCTATAAACACACACACTCGCACACACACATCTGTGCTGCATGTAGACCTTTTATGCACCCAATAGTAGTCATTCTGGTTTTATGTCGCCCTCCGCAGGTCACCAGTGTATCGTTTCTCCAACCTCCGGATTCAGGACGAAGATAACGGCATCACAACCGATCTTGAAAGCGCCACCAGCAGCAATGGCACCGTCTGCCAGCAGGAATCAGATGATGTATTATCACAGTTTTAACATATTATTCTGAATTCAAAACATTCAAACAGTCATTTCCCCATGTATACTAATACCTTTGTCTTCTAATATCACCAGGATCTTATTGAATGACACAATTCTATGGATGCACTGAATATTCAAGATTGGGGCCAGCTGTGCTGAAAAAGACTGCCAAAGGCTTTTGTTGGATTGATCCCCGATATTTTTGGTGGGAGCCCCCTTTGTGGCAAATTCTGAGGATTTGAAGGACGAGCATGTGAATGTCTAATTTATTGAGCTAGCTTAATTTCATTGTGTTACTTTTCTTACTCTTTGATTTATTTGTACAGTATTTTGTTTTTTATTTTAATTTTACTTTGTGTTGCAACGCCTTTTTACTTTCTGTTTAATGTGAAAACAAACAAGACAATCCTAGAAATGTGCATTTGTAAAAAAAAAAAAGATATAGAACATCATTATGTGTCTGTTGCAGTTTTAAATATGCCATGATCGGATTAATCATAATGGATTGAACGCACAATAAACTACTCAAACACTGGTGGCGCTGTAACGTCTCCCGTTTGTTTGGAACTGAACAGAGAAGAAGAAAAGGGAGGAAGTCGGTGTGACGAACACAAAGATAATTTATGAATGAGATGTCTCACTCATGGAAAACCTACACAATCTTGCAGGGTTAAAGAAAAATGCAGTGAGACGGCTCATACATCTCATGCAATATTTGGCCACAGGGACCATTGGCACCATGCTCATACCAAAAACCTGATTTCCACCGAGTTCTAGTCGAGGCAGAATTTAACGAGTTGACAATACTGTCTGATATCAGGCAAGATGTCCATAACGTAACTCTATTATGTTATTTAAGGCGTGAAACGTGAGTCCCACTCCGTTGTGTTGGGGGAGTTTTGCAAATTCCACATGCAAATGCGGTGGGGATAAACTCGTTTTATTGTGTTTTTATAAAGAGATCATTGCCACTAAGTATGATCTCTTCATTCCCCAAATGGAAAGAAAACGATCTCTCTACATCTCCAAGAAATGCTTTGTCTAGAAAATGTGGCCAAGTATTTATAATTTGCTTAATTCTGAAAGCATAAAGAGAACAGTTATTACGTATTTCATACGCAAAAAATAAAATCACAAATAAAGCTACAATAAATAACTGAGTAAAAGCTGAAATAACCAGTAAAGCCAATTTTTAATGAACGAGACATTGTTGACATTCATGTTTTTGCTTTGTTACAGTTACATTAATGATCTGGTCCTTATGAAGGTGATATCTCGTGCCAACATTAGAATTTTGAAACTACGTTGTTATAACTTGCTTGTTAGATTCTGCTCAGTGCTCTAAACCAAACAAACAAAAGCTGCCGGCTTGTTCGTCTTCAGTTTCTTCGACAGAGTGGAGCATCTCTCCGCCTCTTCGCTCTCTAACCATCTCAGCTATCCCCACCACATCAACCAACAGTCCAGTGGTCTCGTGAATCACTCCTAGATAACCTGGTCCCATTTGAATAGGTAAGCAGGGCGTGCGTGTTCATCCAAAAAGGACACTCTTACGTTACTTCCAAAGTATTACTGCTGCTGAATTCCTGCCGGAGCTATTTTCCCGCAGGCAGAGACGAGGAAGTGAACGCAACAGTTGAGTCAACGCAGCGTCTGTTTTGACGTTAAAAATGTTGCAATTTGTAGCCAACGCTAGAGAGGCGCGTCATCACGACCCCCGCCGCCTGTAGTTGAGCTAAAGTGACTCGGGAATACTCGAATACTCTCTGTGGCATACGGACAACTGTCTTATTTCAAGTATTAGCAGTCGGCTAATGTTGACGTCACACTGGGGCTGTCACTGTCCGTTATAACGTGACCTCCCGGAGACCGCGAGGCGGGGTCACAGATGAATGGTTAACAGACAATTCGTTTTTTATCATCGCAGGTTTTTAATCTTTTGGACGAGTGGCTGGAGGATAAGATGGCCAGGGCTGGAGGTAAAGGTTAGCACTGTAACACAACAGTATAACACCATGGGGAATATTTACAAGTGCAATGTTTAAAATATCCTATCTGTCTCTCATTCAGGTATTTTGAAGTTGGCAGCGGTCATCTTGGCCTTCCTCCTTGTCATCTTCATGGCTTTTCAGCTGCTGGAGATGAACATGGACTTCAAGCTTGGCAACGTGATTTGTGAGTAACGTTTCTTTGCAAGATGAAATTCATCACAGCGTCCGATGAAACCGCTTCTAACTGTTGTAAAGGAAACATGGGCCGTGTCCTTTTGTGTGTTGTGTTCACGTTACAGAAACCAAATATGCTCATTGTCTGCCTCAGCGTACTTACAATATGTGTGTTTAGGGAAGTGAGTGGTTCGACAGAGCTTCATTTAAATGACTGAAAAACCCATTTAATTTATACTTTCTTTGCTTTTCAGCAAGATCTATGCCATCGAATGAAGTCTGTAAGTATATTTAAATTATTGTCATTTCCTTTTTAGAGACAGCTGGTGTTCTTTCAACCCTGTGAGACGTAGTTCGATGATCTCAGTATAACAAAGAGGGTATGCAAAATGTATTTGCAAGCCAAAAGACTAAATAGGAACAGAACAGCATTGTTGTACACAACAAAAATGGCGAACCAACAAAACACCAACAAGAGGAAGACGCCAAACGGTGAATACAGGCCAGTTAACGTGCCGTTTTCTATTCACAGCAGCGAAGCCAGTCAGGTACAAGTGTGGGCTGTCCAAGTCATGTCCACCCGGACACTTCGCCTTCAGGATGGCGAGTGGAGCGGCCAGTGTGGTGGGACCCCGAATCTGTCTGGAGGACAAATTGTAATTAAAGTAACATCTTAAAACTTTTAGTAAACACAGGAGCATGTGTTGTTATTGTTGTGTACCAAGTGTTTACCTTTGTGGTAATGCGGTTTGTCGCTTATGCAGCAAGCCGAGCTGTTGCCACACACGGAACTGTTGCACATGTTAACGCTCTTGTGTTTTATTAAGTTGTTCACAAATACATTAATATTAGTGCTTGCAACAGGAACAGGAAGTGTCTTTAAGCCCCATGTGCTGTACGTGTGAAAATGTCTCTGTTCTCGTTGTCCTCCTTTTTTTCCGTTTTAGAATCATGAGCGCTGTGAAGAACAACGTGGGGAGAGGAGTCAACATCGCCCTGGTCAATGGTAACGCTATCAGCCGGATTCCGCACCTTGAAGTCAGTTTTGATTAATGATAGCGATATAATACAGCAGCTATTTTCATATCAGAAGCAAAGGGTGTGGCTCCTCTGTCGGTTTCGAAACCAAAATGTGCCGCTCCCTGTGGTAAACCTCGAAGGAATACCAAAGAACCACATTCTGTACTAACGGAAATTAAAAACTGTAAATCTCTTTTACTCAACATTAGATTTGAAGTGTTCTAAATTGGATTTTTTTTCCCCACAGGGAGAACAGGGGAAGTCATCAAGACCGATTTTTTTGATATGTGGGGAGGAGGTGAGGATATTTCACAACATTTTTTGTTTTAGACATTTAAAAAAAAAAATATGCATTGTGTTTACCACGTGTTACCTTGTGTAGATGTGGCTCCCTTCATTAAATTCCTGAAGGTAATCGAGGACGGGACCGTCGTCATGATGGCCTCATTTGATGATCCATCAACAAAGTAAGGACTTTCTCCACAACAGCCCCCTCCCTGACTGATATCAATTGCTTTAGTTCTCTCTGACACCGTCTGTGTGGCCATGAAATAATATCTGTCTTCTGTGATCCGTAGACTCAACGATGAAGCCAAGAAGCTAATTGCTGATCTGGGCAGCACGGCTATCAGTAATCTGGGCTTCCGCGACAACTGGGTCTTTGTGGGGGGGAAAGGCATCAAGACCAAGAGTCCATTCGAGCTGGTAACACGACCCACACATACGTCTTCATGTTTACATCTCCTCCCTTCAGTGAAGCATGACACGGTTCGCAAGAAAGTTGGAGAAAATCCGGATCTTTAAAGATACCCATGCCTTTCAAAATCTATTACTCTTAAAGCCACAGAACAAGTTTAAGTTCAACCTGAACCACGCAACTCTGTTCACGCCAGTTGTTGAGGCAGTGTTTTGTCGTATCAGTTTATTTCACAAGAACGGCACAATGTGTTGTGTTTACCTCCCCAGCATATAAAGAACAACGCAGACACCAACAAATTCGAGGGATGGCCCGACGTGCTGGAGATGGAGGGCTGCGTGCCTCAGCGGCAGGACTGACCCGAGACCTCGCTGCGATTGCCGGCGTCCTGACATTCCTGTACTCGCATGACTTTTGAGCGGTTTACACGTCTTTGGGCTGAGGTCGTTTTTTGATATAGCTTTCACCCCCAAGCTTGTTATTCACATTTGCCTACTAGAATAAAAAAAAAAAAAAAAAACCTTCCAGAAGATACTACAAGAGGAGAGGAGATGCTGTGAAACTTCGGTCTGACCTGAGCTGGAATGTGAAGCTTGGACCTTTTTTTTTTGCTCGCATTTCCTGTTTGGATTCTGGAATGTAGATTCTTATTGGGAAGGAAGTAAAAGGTAGAGTGCACTGATTCAAATGGACTTCCATTTGGTTATCGGCGTACTATCAAACTTTCTATCTGTAACGCCCACAGACTTGGCTGTGATAGTGTTGCCTAATTGCACTGTTGCTGACAGAAATGGATATCGTAGCCCAGATTTCTGGGGGGGGCTAAGTTTCCATTACCTGTTCCCTGCCTTAATCTCATGATCTCATTCCTGGTTTTAAACTAACATGACCTTGTGATTCCTTTTGTTCCTTTCAGACGGAGATTGTTTTTCTGAGAAATTGATAATTAATAACAGGGTTTGAGGATGCTTCTTATTGTAACCAAATGTACCAAATTCACTGTGAAATGTGTAAATATTTGTGTAGGGAATAATCTCAAAGATCTTAATTTAATGAGCGTTGTAATAATAATATAATTTCTTAAAATAAATTATATTGGTAGCAGTGTGTTTTGTTATATTTTGCGGTTTTATGTAGTTATTTCTTTGTGCTAATGATATTTGTACTGCTATGTAGTTTTTTTTATGTGCATGTATACAGTGCAGTACACAGTATACTCTGAACAGGTAACAGCTGTGGATCAACTGATGACTACCACTAATGAACACTTGTGTTATGATGATGCTGTACCACCTGTGCCTTCCTTACTCTCATTTTACAGTTTCTAGGAATGTCCTTTAACAGTAATTGCATTGCTTCTAAAACAATTCTGTATGTAAAACAAAGTTGGTGACAACATTGACATTGTTGTTGTATTTATTTAACAGGAATGAATTACAAGAAATACAAGACTTTAACATGCCAGAGTTAGCAATAATGCTAATTTACATCCGTCGTCCCTCGGCGGGTAACAAAATCAGACATTACAGGTGACGATAAATGATTTATTTCAGTCAGAAATGCTTAATTTTTAAGCGTAATTTGCTTAAAATGTAGTCAATTTAAATTTTACGGTGTTTGACACCTTTAAAATGCAAAGGGCTCAGCGACTTTAAATATAGTTGAGAGGATGCCGATTGGCCGATAGCTAGCCAAGTCTGTTTACCCCCAGATTTGAAGGTTGGGGTAACCGGGGCCACCTTGCAAGCTGATTGAACGACCGTTTGCTGTTTTGTCAAGCCCATAGGCATCCTTAGCTTTAGAGCTTTTCAATCCACCGATAATGTTTGTCACTTCATGGACAGAGTTTAAGAAATAAGTATTGCAGTTGGGGTAATCAGATATTTCACTAATCCATTATTCATTTTGAGTTCCAATTCTTTTTTTTTATTCAGTTTTGTTTGATTAGTTTGTTGATGTTTTGCCAGTTTGACCAGACTTCAAGGCTTTGTTAAGCAGCTGGTCTCTATCTTCCAACAGTTACCTCCATTCATCATTCAGCCAGGTCAGAGTGTTCCCCTTTTCTTTGACTCCGCCTACTAGTGAAGGACGCCATCACTGATTGTGGTACAAAATCACAGCCTCTACATCTCCGCTTGAGGGGACTTTACCCCAATCGAGCTCCTTCAGAGGTTTTGCAGCTGATTGTTTGGGCCTGTGTCACAATAGGATATGGTTGTAAATGAATCTGAGATACATTGTTAACATGTATAAGTAAATTGTAAACCTTTGCAGTGTGCTCCACGGTTGTGTAGAAAATAGCACAACATGTAATTTCAAAGCTTCAATAAGTTCATGCTGCTAGTACCGTCTCTTGTGGCTGGCTCGCGCTGCTAACTAATTAATCTAATTGTACACACCTGTGCAGCTACCACAATTACAAACGTATGTTTGGCAACAATTCTAGAAACTACACCACAATTACAAACACATAGTAAGCTCTTTTCCAGAGGAGAGGCGTGGTCTCAGGTGGGGATAAAAAAGAAAAGAAAACACATTTTTGTGTGCGCTCCATTATGTTTTGGATATTTTCTTACTTTCTACATTTTAGTTCATTCTTAGTTGACTTACAATTAGTGCAACTGAAGAATGAGCTGCATTTGCTACAGTAGATCATACACATTTAAAGCAAACTTTTCAAGGAATGTCTCGCAACAACCTCTTCCGTCCTTCATCATATTACCCTCCCCTCAATAGCTCATGCCTCCCAATTTCACTATTACGCTGTCATGTTGTGCAAGACAGTGATACCTCGTTGCAACATCTGCTGTTCGGGAATTGCTGTCTTTAAGTTGACAGGCAGAGGGCGCCATTGTCTCATTACATTGTGTGCCCTGTGGTTTGTACTACAGTATGTGCAGCGGATGTGTTTGAAGGTGTGCTTCAGCAACACAGTGGAGTAAGTATACGTCGGTGGCCTCTCTCCTCAATAAAGTCTGTTTACTGAATCAACAACATGGTCACCTGCTAGTGCTATGTAGGAGATTTGATCAGCACCACTTGCACCATCATGAGTGTAACATCAGCCTGTGCTGAATAAGAATCTGGTCTAAATTAAACATTTGTTATGTGCCTATTGCATGATGCATATGCCAGACATGACAAAATGTCCAAAATGATATGCTGCGTGCATCGTTGGAGAGAGTTTGTGTCCTTAATGCCGTGTTTGTGGATGCGACCTACGCATCAACCTCACACGACGATGTGAAATGTTTCCGTCCTCTCAACTGTACTCAAAGTACATTAACATTGCGATACTTCAGTCTCTGTTGCCTGGATACTCACATACCGCACTAATCCGACAACTCTGCCACGCACTTTCACTCTCATTTGTGTGCGTTTCGGTCACACAAATAAGGGTACAGATACATGCATGTTGTACACGACTCCTCTCAAAGTGTGTTCCTCTGCCGGGGGAGTGACCGTCTGAGTTCCCCTCAACACAGAGCTCGTCCTTACTCCCACTAAATGATAAAAACACCACGGCGCTCCCCCTCTGATCTCATCTGAGGCCCATGCATGGCATCCCTCTGACATGTTATATCCCCATGATAAATGATATATTGATGCTTAACGTTACAGATCCTTGCATGCTCCCCTATACGTGGGCCTCGCATATGAAGCCATGTTATTGTGTGCAGTCGGAGAGATGCGTGCCTGGGAGGCCTTTAAAAGTGTATGTTCGTCAGCGCTCGTGTGGGCTGAAGCCCCTTTGAGCGCCCATGTTGCTGCGCTATAGCTGAGAGTGTGGGAGGGAAGCTTCTCCAGCTCGTCTTATATAAGCCACGCTATATATGATGCATTATGTATGAACATAGAGCATCCCCCATCCCGTATAAACTCACGAAACAAGGAGAGGTTTTGTTGATGTTGTTGTGTAGAACAACCTCTGCATGCTTCGCAAAAATAAATCTGTAGGCTAAACAAAAGCGCTTGCCCCTGAAACAACCTCTTACGAACTCATTCCCCCTTCGTCTCAGTGTGACCTCTGACCCCTGCACCTCTGCCCTTTCACCCCCTGACCAGGCCACTCCCATGCTGTTTGCTCCAAAACAACTCCTCTCCTCTACTTAGCATGAACCTTTGGATGTAAATGCGTTTCCAGCCCACGTACTCCTCGTATACCTAACCCCAAAGAGGCACTCTTTGTGTCTCTGCAGCCCAAAGTTGACACGACTCACACACCCAAAGCTTAGGAACATCATACATGACCACTGGTGGCAGAAGGGAGATGTTACAACAGTCTGTGAGTATTTTTGCAATATACTTTCTGGCCAGCAGTGGCAGCACTGAGCACAAAGCTGCTTCCTCACTCCAGTCTGAGGAGGAAACTTTGCAGCTTCTTTAAGTGTCAGAGACTTAAAAAAGAGAAATCCACAAGTTTTCCACGTCAAAATCAGTTCACTTGTCATTTATGTGCAAACTGTTGTTTTGTCAAGTGTGAGAAAATTACGTTTTGTATTACGTTCATTTGTCCAAATCCTTGGAAGACATACAATTTGAAATGCTTTAAAATTGACATTGTACAATACAGATTAAGACTTTATTTAAGAGAATGCTTTTCTCTCCCATGAGTTTGTCTCCACCCGGGCCATATCATTTAGTATGAACGAATGTCCTGGTTCAGGGCCACTGCCAGCATAAACATGGCTATTTGTGAGCTCCTATATTGTCTGTAGGGTTGTAACCACTCCCATAAGCTGTCTCTGATCTGATACTGGACCCCAAACAGAGCCAAGCCCTCTTCTTTACACCCAGCTCTGCACAAAAAACTTTTCCACAACTGTTTCTTTCAGGTTCCTCAACCCCCCCCCCCCCCACACTCAAGTCAAGTCAGTTATACAGCCACATATCACAGAGCTCAAATTTCAAAAAAACCTACCCCCAAAAAACCTGAGGGCGAGCTACAGAGGAGGGATACACATGCAATATGTGGTCTTACAGAATAGACCACAGACCAAACTGCACATTCAAGGCTTGATAGATTAATGGTACCAGGGACAAGGACTGAAGTAATGAAAGAATATGCAACTAAGTGAAAGTTAAGGCTAAAAGACGAGTTTTAAGTGTGGATTGGAGCTTGTTCCAGAATAAGGGGGCACAATAGATCAAGGTGTCGTTTTGTGGAGGAAGAAAGTTGTCAATCTCACAGGAATCACCATGGGAAGCAGAGTCACGGCGTCGAAGCGGTTGTGCAAAAGGTGCAACAACCCCTTCCCCCCTCAATCTCAGCAATGACCCACTGCCCTTGTTTCCCGCCCCACCACCAATCCTATAATTGCCTCTCCAACACACGTACACACCCACACGTACACACCCACACAGCTGTTTTTACACTCAAGGGGTCTGTGGGAACTTCCTGCTGACCTCAGCACATACAGACAAACACCACGCCGGCCACAGACCCTTAACTGGATCAATAGCTGATCATATGGGTCTTTTCACACAAAATTTCGAAATGGACACACACGATCAGACTCAAATTTGACAGAACGATTTGCACAACGAAACAGACAGAGGAACTATTTTGCATGGCAGGATATCTGTAAAGAGTGGACGACGGCCAATTGCTCTGTTGTTGTTATGATAGTACATGTGTTGTTTTTTTCCCACTCAGACCTTTTCTGGGTCAATCAAGTTTAACACTACATGCTGAAACAGCACTGACCTTTTCACCCTAATGGCTGACATGGTTCATACACAAACACACACACACAGGGTCCCTCCGGTCTTGTCTGCAAAACAAAAGTCTCTTTCATAGCCGTCGTTCTGACTTTCTGCTCCTTCGAGCTCAGGGTCCAGGAAGTCGAGGTGGATCAGATCACTGCTGGTGGAAAATAGCCACACTTCCAACTGGACCAACTCCTCAAACTGGTGTTTCTTTAGGTGCAAAATGTGCAATGCAAAGTGTTGCACTTATTGAGGAGGATCATTTGTGGCTTTGTAACAACAGCGGCCTTGTAATAATATGTGCAATATCAAATACGTTTAAGTATTTACCTTACACTTACATTTTACTCCGCCTGTATATACTGGTATATTTAATAGTCTTCTTTACTGTCAATCCTGTGCAATATCCAATACGTTTAAGTATTTACCTTACACTTACATTTTACTCCGACTGTATATACTGGTATATTTAATAGTCTCTTTACTGTCAATCCCGTGCAATATCCAATACGTTTAAGTATTATCTTACATTTCACATTTTTACTCCGTCTGTACATACTGGTATATTTTGTATTCTTCTTTACTGTCATATTTTTTTACTACTGTTTACTGTTTAGTCTATTTATACTACTTGATTTTTTTATCTTCATTTATTACTGGTGAGCGATGCTGCTGTAATCCTGTAATTTCCCCACTGAGGGACTAATAAAGGATTATCTTATCTTATATGTAGAAGCCATTGTGGCTATTGTCTTTACAAACAGCTGTTTTTGAATTTACGCAAGTTTTCTACTTAATGCTTTAAGCAGTGTTTAGGAAATGGTGCTGTGGGTGTTCAGCCAGGGGAACTGAATAAAACACAACTTCTTTTTTTTTTACATGCAATTTCAGTTCAGGTAACACTCAAACAACCAAAAGAGTTGGACTTTAGTTTAAAAGTACAAAGTGGGTCCTTCTCCACTTTAAACATGTAGTCCTGACTTAGTCCTGTGTTTAAAAAAAATACTGATAATGTAAGCGTAAAAACAACTTAGATTTAAGTCACTTTTCTTATGTCATGTGTCAGGAGAGCTGTCCATCAGTTTGGGATGTAGACTTTGACTTTCAGGGCATTCCTTGTGATTACACGTTGGACCAAAGTGCATTTTCTGTCCTTTTTGTTTTCGCACCTACAGCATCTTACCCCAGCTGTTAAGCCATGCATTCAGACATTAGAGCACATAAAAGCTGTCTGGAAGAATATGGTTATTAATGCAGGCGACGGACCTTCACTCCCGTGACCACCAAGTCTGCTTCATTCATAATGGAACAGTGCGTCTCCAGTCCAGACAACACCCTCTTCTACTTTCAACTCTCCGTAATCTGTGATTCCTTCACAGGGTAATGCACAGGGCACTTCCGCTGATTCCGTCTTGTTTGCATCACCACGATGAAGTGGCTGAAATGACAATATATATTCAAGTTCTGCTTATTCTAGAGGGCTATAAAAGAAAGCAGAAGAGAGATTAATGTCATTAGGGGAGAGCTGGGTGACTTCTTGCCTGTTGATATGTGCAGCGTGTGAGAGAATATCTGTTCTGCCCAAATCAATGACTTTGAGAGTCATGTTGTATTATGTACTCTATAAGTATATGAGCAAATGTAGTCACAGAATGATGACATGCTTACTCGCACAGCCATAACCGTGCCAGCTGGTGAGGGAGCAGCGAGAGCAGAAAATCACTCTATATTTTTATGCCTTTCCCCACAAATACAGCCACCTCATGAATTTCATTGCATCAATTTGCATCTCCAATGCCCTTCGCTTCAAAACAGCTACTTAAGAACAGCACGCCATGAAAACCGATGGCGGCATTATAAACAGCACCGCTCTGAGCCGCTTGGATGTCACGGCAGTGAGCTTCACGTCGTCACGGTGTACTCACGGTGCATTTGGGGCCAAGAAATGCATTTCTCTTGCGCAATAGCAGGGTAGACCGTATGGCCTATTCACGGCCCTATAGGCAACTTTTATCAGTCTTAGACGTTGGCCCTGTGTGTGTGTGTGGAGGATAATCATCCGAAGACTCTAAAATGATGTCGAGAATGTATCTAGTTTTTCTTTCCATGTTTGTTTTTATAAGGACAAGTATAGAGCAACGATTTAAGGCCACATACCACAGTGTTCATGAGCTACTTTCAAAAGGCTGTGCCGACAAGAGAACAAAACGGCACCAAAACCAAACAACAATACAACAACATCATCGTAGCTTATCAGTAAATGATCATTACAGCGCAAACACAGGAACAATAATGCTGTAGATAGAGCGAGCTCGCTTTATCGGAGCTTTATAAAGCTTAGATAAACACAAAGCAAAGATAAATTGCTCATTCATTGGGTAGGGTTCCTGCTTTCGAAATCTTGAATCCTGAATTCAGGGACCAATACGTTGAATTATTTATTTCTGACATTTTCAAGTCTGGCAGAATCACCCACCCGCCTCACAAAGAGGTCAACAAGAATCCCAAAGTGCACAGCCACAGATGAGAGCCAGAGGAACAGCAAGATGTGTGCAGGGGAGCCCGGAGGCAAGGGAGGGGCCCTTTGCCACGGGTCGGCCCTGCTTTGTGGTTTCGCTGTGCAGATGCGTTATATGATGTCCATATGTGGAGAGAGAGGTTTTATACATCCACACACACACACAGTGGTTGTTTCTCTGGATATTTTCCCCCATTGTCCTTTCACAGCATCGTAGAAACATTAGCAGCATATTCCACGTCCACGGCAGATATGAAATAGTTTTACACTGAATTTAAACCTATTTTCTACCCCGCAAAACAAGGTGTCGATTTCTATCACAGCCATGGAAAATCACGTCAGCTGTGGGCTTGTAACATTGTGAAATCTCGCTGTGCTACATAACCTACATAATCTACATAACTATGTCACCAGGGGACTATAATCCCATACAAGGGCTGGGTAACTGCATTGAACAAATCAACAACTGGATGTGCCAGAATTTTCTTCAATTAAACAAAGATAACACAGAAGGAATTGTTTTTGGTACCAAGGACGAACAATTGAAAATCACCGATCAGCTTCAATCACTGATGTTAAAACCCACAAAGCCAGAAATCTAGGTGTAGTTATGGATTCAGACCTCAACCTGAACAGCCATATCAAGACAATTACAAAATCAGCCTACTATCACCTGAAGAACATATCAAGGATTAGAGGACTTATGTCTCAACAGGATTTGGAAAAACTTGTCCACGCATTTATCTTCAGCAGACTGGACTACTGTAACGGTGTGTTTACAGGTCTCTGTAAAAAGTCCGTCAGAAAGCTGCAGCTGATTCAGAACGCTGCAGCTCGAGTCCTCACTAAGACCAGGAGGGTGGATCACATCACTCCAGTTCTGATGTCTTTGCACTGGCTTCCTGTCCAACAAAGAATTGACTTTAAAATCCTGCTGTTGGTTTACAAAGCACTGAATGGTTTAGGGCCAAAATACATCTCTGATCTGCTGCTACCTTATGAACCATCCCGACCCCTCAGGTCGTCTGGGACCGGCCTACTTTCTGTTCCCAGAGTCAGAACTAAACATGGAGAAGCAGCGTTCAGTTTTTCTGCTCCACACATCTGGAACAAAGTCCCAGAAAGCTGCAGGTCTGCTGAGACCCTCAGCTCCTTTAAATCAAGATTGAAGACTTTTCTGTTTGCTGCTGCCTTTAATTGAACCACATTCAATTAATATATTAATCAATTTCCTGCATATCTGCATTTTACTATGAAACTATCTTACACTGTGTTTTAATGAATGTTCTTAATTGTTTTTAAATCTCCTTTTCTTTTGTCTTATGTTTTGATGCTTTTAATGGTTTTATGTGAAGCACTTTGAATTACCTTGTTGTTGAAATGTGCTATACAAATAAACTTGCCTTGCCTTGTGCTGCATGGTTTTCTTTCTCCTGGAACAAAGCGTAGTGAATCACTCCTTACGACCCTCTTTATAGGTTCCTGCATCGGAGGTCAACGAGAAACCATTTTGAATTCATAACTTCAGAAACAAGGTCCATTAAACATAACGCACAGGGCATAAGAACCAGCGAACCGGAGCCTCGAGTCAAGGGGACATGAAGTACAGTATGCCGGAAGCATTTCCTCATATTGTACTAGTACCTGTCTTTGTAGGGTCACAGAGGTTGTCGCTGTCTTCTAATCCTTTACTCTGTATCATATGGGTGGAGGCACACGGATCAGATTGTCACACACGGTCTTAAATGTGGCTATGTGGCGATTTGAGACCACTCTTAAGATGCTTCGATTCGCTTCCTGCCCTCCAATGTTCTCACCTGTTCAAATATACACGGTTATAAATATACAGTTTTTTTTCAAAACAGACAAAAATAAATGGCTTCCATACGAGAACTGTTTTGACTGGAAAAGACCTCGAGAGTCGAGAGCAGACTGAGAAAACATCGTCCACTAATGGCAGCCATGTTGCCTTACCATTTGTGCGTGCAGACTTTGAGATCATGCCAAGCCAACTGTATATACGCTGTAGGTGACGGCATTTCACAGTTTCCCCCGCTGTACAAACACTGGACTGTCTACTGTGTGTTTTTGCTTCCATAACAAGGATGCAGGTGTGTGGGTGTAACCTGCACCTACACCTCATGGTATGCCCCAACACACACACACACACACACACACACACCCTCAGAGAGTTGTGTTGACTCACACTCCCAGGTGAATCTTGGCAAAAATAACTTCAGGCTGTTCTCAACCCGGAGGGCCTTTGAGTGTCAACAGATCTTCACTCCTCCATGTGTTGGTGTTAGTATCGTGTACATGCATGCAAAAATTCACACACACACACACACACACACACACACACACACACACACACACACACACACACACACACACACACACACACACACACACTAACTTCTGCATGCTTTATTTTGGAAATGATGCTCACATGAGATTTGAAGAAGAACTGAAAGTCAAAGAAGCTGCAGAATATGCAACCTTGTATGAAAACAGAGCAAGCTGCATCATATCCGTGCAGTGTGTGTGTGTGTGTGTGTGTGTGTGTGTGTGTGTGTGTGTGTGTATGCTTTGGGTGAAGCTTTGCTACAGTGGAGGTCACTGAACCCTCAGAGGGTGTTGCAATCTCTCTCCTCAGGTGACCAATGAGCATCCAGAAATACCTGGTGATAGAAGGGCAGGGGAGGTGCCGCATCGCTTGCTTCAGCAAAACAACTTCTTGTTATTGTGTGTGTGCCAGAGGGTGTGGTGGAGGAAGGCTATAGTTAACAGCATTGATTGAGATAAACACTCTCTGAATGTGATTGGACGGTTGAGTGGGCGCGCTGTCGGGTCAAACTGGTTCCAAATGTGTTTGAGTCTCTGCATGCAGTGTACATGTGCGTTTTTTTTGTGGGTGTGTTTATGTGTTTGACCTATAAGTCTAAAGTCTGTGTTTGTGTTTCATTGTCTGCACGATCGCCTGTGTGTGCACCCACCACCACAGGGCCATGTGTGTTTCAGAACCGGCACAATCTCTCTCAGATCATTTTTCACAACATCTCTGATCTCTTGCCCCCTCGCTGCAAATGGCCTCCCGTGTCACACGAGCCGCGTGGAAACACAACACCATTTGGCCCAAAGCTGTCCAAATATGGCCCGCGGCCCATTCGGTCACACCTATCCGTGCCTTGAAGGCTGGCACGAGAAGTTGTTCATGTTCCCAATTCAATCAACAGGAATTTCATTACAAGAGACGGATAACGACGGTTCTCATTTTCTCGGCTCCGTCTTTTCAAACCATTCAAGTGTTGTTGTTCTTTCACAGGCGAATGTAATTACCAACAGCACATCTTGTGCAAAATGCTAATGGCAGCCATGGACAAAACCCCCTCTGTATCCATCGGCTAAAGGCACGGGGAATGTTTTGTGAGCCGTAGAATCAACTCATTCAGGCTCTATTTGCCTTTATTATGTGACCTCAATATCAAGCCTATCATTTTCTCAGCCATTGTTCGAAAAAAAAAAACCCCACCTCCCACTCTCTCCCTCCTCCAGTAATCTGCGTCGGTTTGGTGATGATTATAGCTTACTGGAAGAGATGTGGCTGGCCGTGAGCGCCGTCTCTCGGGTTTGAAAAAGAGCATGAAACACAAGGAGGCTTCCATTTTTCATTTCTCTTCTGGGAGATCGGATTGAGAGGGTGACTTTGGGGCGCAAACAATACAGATGCTGCTCGTCACTCCTCTGGTTTCCTTGGTTTCACTTCCTGCCAAAAAAGTGGGCTGCAGGGGTGGATGCTCGCTGCTGTCATAATGTCATCCCCTTTCCTCTTTCTCACTCAAACAGTCAGGCTTTCACATGCTCTCTCTCTCTCTCTCTCTCTCTCTCACACAAACCAAATAACTAACTGCCCACTTAACTGCTGTGAGGGGAGCAGTGACGATGGTTTCCAGTATCAGTGTGTGTGTGCCTATGCCGTCTTCATAATGAGCGAATGTCTGCAGCACATATGTGCATGTGTGCAGTCTCTAAGGCTCTCAATGGTCTGATCCTGTTACGCTAATGGCTGCAGCCTGGCCGTCCTTTAATGGCGTACACACACATCACCAGGGACGGATGGATGACACTGGGAAGAATGAGAAACACACACACACACTTGCACACTAGCATGTTGCATGCGTGCACACAGTGTATGCACATGAATTGTATGAAGCAACAAAAGGAACACATCTCCATTACTGGAGACTGTTACTTAGAGGGTCATTTAATCATAGAGATAACATGTCTTTCACCTAACAAGGTCTGGCAGTTTAAAATCCCACGCAGCCCTTCTTCCTCTTCATATCTCCCTGCCCTTCTCGCCTCGTCTTGGACGACCGCTTTATCATTTTAGACAATTGGCAAGTGGATTTCTACATGCCATTAGTGTACAGTATATGCTAAAGTGCATTCCTGATTTTAAACTATTTGGAACTTGATGATCTCTAATTACTTTTAACCATAATCCACTTCAGTGATGAAGGGAGGCTGCAGATGATGTGGAGGATATACAGGGACATGCTCCTTATAGAGTGTTTTCCTGATGTTTTGCATAGGCTTTTTCTGTTTGGTTGCAGTGTGCACACTCCCCCTATATCTCTATTTTTAACTAGCTCCCTTGCCTTAGAGGAAGAGAAGTACATTGCTTACTTGGTTATTTGCACAAGACCGCGCATGCTCACATACAGTATTCCTCTGTCATAAATGAGCGGCTGTAGCCTAGAGGTTAAAATATAGCTGGTATCCTAGGGGAGGCTGAAAAGATGTTGGGGGGAGAAAGCGAAATGCTCTCCTGTCCTTCAGTAAATAATCTTGAACTCCACTTGAACAAGACATATAATCCCTGATCGCTTCGTTGCAAACGTTGTTATGCTGCGATTGGGGTGGGTAGCATTAGTGTAGAGCGAGAGACACAATCAAAGAAGGGATGGGCTTCCGACTGTGTCCGACATAATTGTTTGACAGTAAGCTATAACCTGTGTTGTTCGACATTGGTGACAGAGAAACCATTGACTTGAGTTTAGCAAATGTTGACATAGCTGACAAACCCTGCAGGGAGAGGAACGGCTCCACTATGGTTGTAAAACAGCTCAGACGGAGGAGGGGCCTACCAGCATTTGGGCTAATACATTTCGGTATTTGTTTGTGGTTTTGCGTGCGTTCCAGTATAGTAGGTGTTTCTCCACACGTAGAGTACGGAGAAGCTACATATACAAATGCACATTTATATACAGATACAGCACGTCCACATAGCTCCAGCCTCACATCATGCCCACACCTTCGTCTCCTAAGGAGTGGGGTTTATCAGGTGTCAGCACTGCATCGTTACAGGCCGTATAAAAAGCCCAGGCTCAGCTTCCTCAGCAGGAGCTCTTTGTTACTAACCCTCAGATCCTGCCTCACAACATTAAAACAGACTTCACAGGAACAACACAGAAACAGAAGACAACAGAGAAGAACAGAAAGGATGCGAAAAAAGAAATATCATAAAAACAAGACACGTCGCCTCTTACGTTTATACATTATTTTGTTTTGACAGTGACGCTAGTAGTCCGAGGCTACTATGCCGCCACTAGCATAACACAATCTCATGCTGCAGTCCATTTACCGTGTAAATCGGAGGTTCGGGAATGATGACACACCCAAGTTGAAGCTTAATGGGGTTCGCTTCAGCCAGGTTAGCTATTGGGCAGGCAGCCATCTTGGATTTTGAGGTCGGGGTTGGCGAGGTTTGTCTGACTTTCTGAGTCGGAAATCGGCTTCGGGCAGCGCTCCAGTTGAAATTTTTGACTGGGAACTCGGATATTCTGACTTCCCAGTTCAAATGGACGAAGCATCGGACCAAACCATTGGCGATTGAGCTGCATTGTGGGTAATGTAAGAGCCAGGTGTTGATGAGGAAGGAGAATAAAAAAGATGATATCTCTGCTTCTGCTGCATCGATTTTTATACAAAAAAAATATAAAATAAAACCCGGACATCTCGAGTCCAACATTGGAACTTTTAATCAGAGTGTATTTATGCTTGAGTGCATTACAGGATATTGTAAGAAAACAAATGATGCCAGACATATTCTCAGTATATAAAATATAATCCGGGCAGCATTCCTAAAAAAAGTGTGTTGGCTGTTGCAAACTATAAAATATCTTGGACGGACAAAACATTGGCAGAAATGAATCATAACATACTGAACCAACTACTTCATTTGAAGGTGACCCTTTAAAGACCAGAATCTCTATAAAAAGCTGAAGCATGTCCGAACAAATGCCAGCGGACGAGCAGCTGTGGGGCCCATTTCGGTGACCTTTGACCCCCAGTGAGTGTGCGTGGTTTCTAATTTTGTCCTCTTGATGGTCTGTAGTTTGGATGACCACATACGGTCTTGTTTGTTCATCAGCTCTTTCCGACCCACGTTTCCATTTCCAAAGAGATGTGCCTGCGTTATCAGGCTACTCGGGCTCATGCAGGAGCCTTGAACACAGATCCTGTCTGTCACTCACTCAACACACTCGCTATTTGAATCCCCACCGCTGTCACAGCTACGAGTGTGCGTCTGCTTCAGATTTGCAAAGGCCTCGTGCTAATCCAGCTCCATTGGTGATTATCTTCTTTAATCGCCGTGATATTTTCCTCTCGCACGAGGTCATTCATAATCAACCCTTCATAATGATCGTGTATGTCCTCGTGAGAGGCAGCGTTATTACCTAGAATGTTGCTAGGTAGCTCTGTAGATCAAGTCATGAACGTCATTTGCTTTTTTTTCCCCCTTCTCACACCCTCTCCACTTCATACATTATACAGGTGAGATTGCTTCCCAGTGATGATGTCGATAGAACAAACAATGGCAAATCTAAATTTGCTTAGGGAAAATTGCCTGACTGGAAAGTAGATCCTGTTTGTACTGTTGGAGACGTGGGAAACTCCAGGTGGCTTATTCTCACTGTTTCATCTGAGTCTAGACATGAGCAGCCGCACTTCAATGCACATAGATTGAATGCGACGGTAAAACGTGCAATAAACTGATAGCAAGCTGTCAATGCATTGCTTTGTGTGTAAGTCACATTATGTAACGTTTAAGATCTCTGAAACATGTTTTTTTTAAAGAAGAAATAGTTAAATTGTTCCTCTTTTATTAAACCAGGGTGCGGGAAGAGGATTTTCAGCTTGAAGTTGTTTATGCACAGCGTTTTATCTTTCTCTTCGCCATTCTCATCAAGTCCCATTTGCTGCAATTGCCCTCGTACCCTTTCATTCATCAAATCCAGAGTCACTACGATTAATGGTAATGAGGTAATGGGTGATGTCTGCTTCTCCTTCCATTGCCTTCCCTAACACTCCGCTGTTATCCATCGTCCTCCTCCCTGCCTTCTATTACACACCAGTCACTGCCTCTGTAATTGAGTGTGTTGTTAATTATAAACTTTTTTTTTTCTTTCTTCGCTCTTTGCGGACCTTAACGGATAATGCTGATTTCATTGAGGTTTGTGCTTTTCTCCTCAATTCAATACAAAACAACAACTGTGTACAGGGGCACACAGCTGGGAAAGCGGCTAGATATCTGAAAAATGAAAACTTTAAATTCACAAAATATGTGATGAGTAAAAGTAGTTCCTATTTTAATTAGGGCCCTAATTATATCTGCAAGATTAAGTTGCTGCAGTAATAAGATTATCTGTATATTCCCTTGTTCGAAAGTTCAAACTAAAGAGCTTTACCAATATCTGCAAGATTAATAATTAACCCAATGTACCCATAAGCTTTGGTAGATAATTTGAGCGGTGCTGCCACTGAATAAGCAAAACTGTTGTGTCAATTTACTCAAAAACCATGACTTCAATTCCCCAGCGTTAATTTAGCTCAATCGCACCTAAAAATACTAACAACTGCACTGTCATTTTAACATGAAAGGACATCCTCTCTTGATTGTGCAGTATCTCTGTATTTCAGATGCAACAACCAGCTCAGATGGCAACAATGTGAACCATAAACTTGACCTGCTGCAACAATGTTGCAATCAAACACCGCAAGCAGACAAAGGAGAATGAAGATGACAGCGTACTTACAGTCACAGGCATATATATTATCCGTTGAGTGGGGCGGACGTGATTTTAGGGAAGCTAATTGTTACTCCTATTTTAGTACAAGAATTATATCATATTTTTCCCAACTTTTTAACAGCCGAAATGACTTGGACAAGCAACTAGCATAACCTGGAACCACACATAACAATGTAGCTATAGCTAATATGCTAACTCTCATCCTTGGATGTAACATTTACATGCTAGTTAGCGATGCATTTTTCTTTTTTTGATCATCCATAACTTGTACAGCCCGGAGATATTTGTCACCGAGGACACGACAAGAGATGAAGAAAGGAGGCATTGTAGGTCCTGTGGATGCTTCTGCATCTTGTTAACAGCTCTTACAACCGCCGCCTGGCCAAAACAGGGCTTCGAGGAAAAAAGGTCTGGCTATAATATCGTCAGTCCAGGCTTATTATACTGAATTTTATATTCCAAATAAAAAAAAGCAGAAAAACACAATAGGCATTTGTAGAGCTCTCATGTTCATGCTGGAGCTGCATCAAGATATTTGGCTGAGGTGTTCTAAAAGAAGAATCCAGTTACACAGCACATTATCATTGCAAACAGTCCTCATATGGATACAGAAACAATGGAAATATGCAGTAATCTGTATTCATCACACTTCTCAAAAGATATGCCCCATCCCCCCTCGAAAAAGCCTCCTGGGTTTTTTTCTCTTTTTGGTCATGAATGGTATCTTTAGGGGACAAATGCAAATATAATCTATAAAGGCAGAAAGAGACACAACACACCCAAATCGTAGACAACGCATTTGACTGACACACTGCTCTCTTAGGATCACATTTCACCGCGTTTCGTATTCTAATGTATGTAAAACCTTTCAGGTTCTTACAGAGAACGTCCTTGCAGCGAGGCGAAGATGTGTAAATTGTGTTACGGTGTGCCTGTACGAAATCAGGTTATTATTGAGATTGGAGGGGGCTGCTATCCTGGATCTGATTGCCAAGTGCAAGTGAAGCAAGGAGCCGAGATTGATCGCAGATGTAATTTGCGACATGTGTGGAAAGCTGATCTGAATATCTCAAATCAGGTTATGTTGACCCGCTGGCTCATTTCCATGTGTGGCATTGTGACATGGGCTTTGTTGGCGAGTGCAGTTATTTCCTGTTTCAACATGACATTATTTGGGGCATAAAGAAAGGTGTTATGAAGCTCGAGTGCCGTCTGTTTTCTTATTCCTAACAACGCATGACATACCATCAGACACATTTTGTCTGAAAGATCAAATATAAATCCAGTAATTTAGGAAGTGAAACACCGGTTTCTGCCTCGTGACTCATGCAGCAGCAGTGTAGGGGTAAAGGTAATGTGGAACCACAGGCCGAACACTCACACCCCCTCTCCTGGCTGGACTCGGAAATGTCTGGAGGCCTGATGTTGACATGCATGAAGAAGCGGAAGAAGTAGTCCTTCTGGAAGACTTTTCTTCATTCAATTGAATGTAGCCTTTGTATAAGCCTTTTTAACCCCGTCTCTCCCAGGCAATGTCTAATTAGTTGTCAGATTGATAGTGTGGGTAACAGGCGTAGCATAGTCCCATCTAAGGGACCCTTTTACCAAATGACTGCCTCTTTGCATGTGATCGACTGCGAGGCAAATTCCAAGGACCCTGGTGCTGTCATTTCTCACCCTAAGAGGCCCTTGAGGAGGCATATGCGCCTATCGGACGTATGCGCGGATGGTTGCATACTTATCAAAGTATGCATTTTTAGTTGTTTTCATCTCTGGTGCAATCCTAGTTCTCTCTGTCTGGTGGCAGTAAGGCAGTCGAAACAGAGCTAGTTTCCTCTTTCAGGGAGGTGCGGGGATTTTTGTGTCAGGGAACCCGCTATGGTTTGTGGTGTAAATACATTTATAGAAAGCAGAGGCGAGTTTGAGAGACTGAGGATAAGACAAAATACGGGAATAAGAAAAGGCAGAAATGGATTCGTAGCGGGTAATTTCTCATGTTGCTCACACTGTGACAAAATAACGCTTTTATTTGGGGATGTAAACTAATATTTTTTCCTTTTTCAGTTTCACAAATCCTCATTATTGCCTTCTACTAAGAGTAAACTCATGTCATTTTAAAAGGTTTTTGGCAGCCAAATGGAGCATTCTGCAGACCTCGTTTTGCAGTGCAAAGGTCAGTCACTGTGCAACAGATGTTAAAAGTCCAAATCACAAGGCGCTGTGAGCGCAGTGAATGAGCTCCTGTGTTCCTCCTCCCCGTCTGTCGTCTGTCTCAGTGATCAGCTGAATTTGGATCAACTCACATGTGGAACAAAAGTCTGAACCAGCAGCCTTTTTTTTACAACCAGGTCTCCCTCCCAACTCGTCAAAGACGGCCTCTTGGTCGCTGCCCCGGCGTCTGGTACAGATGCACCCGGAAACCCTTTAGCGTTTGTATGAGACACACCGGGCTTAAACTCAAATGTAAACACACTTGTGTCATTATTGGATGCTCAGAGCCAGTGACATAGTATAAAGAGCGTGAACGTCTGTGTAGGGCTTCAGGAAGGGGAGTTTGGATGGGACTTTCACCCAGGACACCGCTGTACCTGTCCTGTGTAAAATCAACATTGACTTATTTTAGCTTTGTTTTGTAACTTCCGTGCTTGAAGTGTTAGCATGTGTATCAGCTGGTATATATGTGAATAAAATAATAAAGAAGAGATTGGGATTAGTGGCCCCCTGTCAAACAAATTTGACTTCAAACTATGCAATTTTACGTAAATCTGGATCATTATTATTGATAAAAAATAAGGCCGAAAAGCATATGGACAAAATTTGCCCAAGAAAAGTCACGATACGCCAAAGAGTAAAATGTAGTGCCGGTGCTGCGTACCAGGGGAATACCGGCCAACTTTGAGCTTCCATACGTTACTAACGTGAACGATGATTTCATCACATGGGCGGAAACAGCCATGTTTGACATGAGTGAATTCTGCAGAGCAAACTAACAAGTTACACAGAACTACAGGATTGTAATCTCAGACTACTTTATTTGTTTTTTGCATCCGTGGGAAACTCTTCCAGCGAATGTGCGAGTCCAATTTGTTTACCGGTACATTGCATTCGTTGAGGACTGAAGCCACTCCTTAAGGAGGAGGTCATGCACTAATCAAGCTCAATTATAGTCAACTCACAAATCATCATCTTGTGGTTGCATTTAAGAATAGCTTGTTCTTTTATTTTGCTGCCAAACCAGTGCCCTGCGGGCTCCAGGTTGGTTGCTGTGTTGTCACGTTGCAGCACACGAAAACCTACATCACACAAGTATGTCTACAGATTTTACCCAGAGACGGGCACATTTATATACACACACACACACACACACACACGGACACGGACACACACTCACATTTCCTGAACCAGGAACCACGGGATGTTTGAATCTAGCTCTCCAGTCAGAGGACCTACCAGGCTGCACGGCTCATTACTGCCCCTTAGCCCTCCTCCTTATCCCTGTAATTATAAATCCCCTGACAAGCCATCCGCACAAAGCCTTTCATTAGCATACAGGAGCACTGTAAAGTACGAGTTCCTCATTGTCCGAGATTTCCATCGAACTACCTTTGGGGTATTAAATTTGCATCTGCAAAATTGGCCCGTTTGTCGATAGTGCAGCCGAAAGGGGAAGTTTGGACTGGTTCAGATCTGCCCTGTTTCAAGTGTTTATACATCACATGCCTGCGCAGGGGCTGCTCGAGTGTTCAGTGTGTGTGTGTCGCAGCATGAAGGGGTTAGACTGATTTTGTTTCGGAAAAAGGACAAGGAGATGCAATCAGCGTAGGCAAATGCTGCAGTCTGAGAGGACTGTTTACGCTCGTCAGCCACACACACAAATACGCAATCCGTTTTACACACACACACACACACACGGTCGTCAGTAGTGTAGAGGTAATCTGATAAACTTGTTATGTATACAGGCGAGCAGTTTGACAGATAAGAAACTGAAAGTGGGCCATCAATACATACATCATCTGCTGTCATTAGTCTGCCTTTGTTAGTCTTTGGTGACACCGTCAAATGTGTGTTTTTCCAAAAGACTCGCCGCCCAACACCTTAGGACATGCAAACACAGGAGATACCATCTTTAACCCGCGGCATCTCATGAGACTCAATGATTTGCATCCCAAACAGTCGGCCATTTTGTGACGCTGGTGTGGATTGCAGCCTTGAACAAGCTACATCCGTTCCATTTGCTGTGTTGTTCTTTTATGCGTGTTCTTGTATGCATTTTTGATTTCTGTGGTTTTAAAAGGGTTATATAAAGAGCCAAGAGCACTCATAGTGGCAACATATCAGTCTGTGGTCCACCACTTTGGCCCAGAGTGAAATATCTCAACAACTTTTTGATGGATCGCCACAAAATTCGGCACAAACTGTTAGTCATTCCTCAGAAGATGAAAACCAATGACTTTGGGTCCAACTGTCGAGCTGTAATGTGATGCGATTATCAAAACACAGCAAGCTACATGCAAAGATAGCATTGCTACATGCTAATTGTCAGCATCGTTAACATAAGTTAACGATGATATTTCATAGTAAGTGGTGAGTTGTCTCTCCATTTTCCATCCATCCGACTATTTTGTCACATGGGATAGACTTTCGCTGTTGCTCATCTCTCAGTTTTGTTTTCCGTCTTGGATCACGAGACAGGCTGCGTATCGCCCGTGCTTTTCCCACGTGCCCACGCTGGTCCTCTCTCCGTGCCAGTCTTGTTTGGCACTGCGCTGTTTCTCTCTGGAGATATAAGAGGCCCATTGAACTGGCGAGGCCCCGGCAGTCGGGACAGCTTGCTCATAACAAAGCTGCCTACTATGACCCAGAGACAGATGCAGGTTTGCTGGAAAGTAATACTAGGCGTGTGTGTGTGTGTAAGTGTTGTTGTGGAGACTCATGGAATGACCATTGTTGATTATGTCTGTGATGTGGGTCAATGGAGTTCTCCGCCTGACCCTCACCGGACTTTTTGAACTTGTGCTTTGTGAGAGGCTCCTTTTAGAGCCACTGGTCTGAGGAGAGGGCGGCCTAGGGGTGGGGGTGTATTGCCCTGCTGAGAGAATGAATGATGTCACCCATCGCTGTAGCACAATCGGCCCCGTTGATGTCTCCTCGCAGACTGAAAAGAAAGGCAGTATTCATTGCCCCGCCCTGTGGCTACACTACACTGTTATTTACCACTCTGGTCAGCTATCGGGATTAAGATACACTGCAAAATGCACTTATCTCTTTATAGTAGCACACAATGGTGAATTAACCTTAAAAGGAATATAATCCCTTAGCGGGGTGGTAGAGCAAGTCATAAAGTGACTCAACGGAATAAATATGCTGCCGTTACCCAGAAGTGGAAAATACCTAAATATAAAGAGGGAAAGTGAAAATATACTAATATCGTCACGCTATAAAATATAACCTAATATATATATAAACCAGATAATAAAAAAAGGTTTGCCAACAAAAACATACTAAGATCTTACATCATTTTACAGACCTACTGGCTACCAGCATCTGTGTCATGCGATAAAGCCCAAATTAGGATCCTCTATAAACACTGTGATGCTGTTTTCAGTTCGTCTTTGTATTAACTGCATCCATCGCAATCAAATAAAACAGAGATAAAAGCTGCAGCACACAGTCAAATGAGAACAGCCTCAGGAGATGTATGTCCTCAAGCACCCTGTGTTTACTCCCTGCAAGTTACCATCAACATGTACTGCATCACAGTAAACTCACGTATGGACTGTAACATAGTGGTCACGTGTGTGTGCACACACGCCCGCATGCATAAATCAGGAATGTGTGCTCATGTATGCGCCTCCATGCACATTTGCGTGTGTTTGTTGTCAAGGAGACTGGAACTTGTTACTTGACATGAGGGTTGTGTGTCGGGAATAACAACACACAAAGAGGAGGCACATGTATGCGGGCAGTTTTATACCGTGAAAGTCCTTCAAGGCCACCTTCTCTCTGCTCCATCAGTGTAAATCCCATGTTCCTGAAAGCAGACGCCGCTATTATCCCTGTAGCCAAGGGACACTGGGTGACATTGGGATGCGGTTAGTTGTGGATCCCAGTAATCTCTGGGCATCTTTACCCGTTGGCCAGCCTCATGACTTCATCATCAAAATCCCCCATAGATTCACTTCATCCTCTGCCACATAGTTGCATAAGTGCATAAAAGCTGAAGCAAGTATGCCTGTATACTGTACAACAACCCACATTCAAAATGTAAATACAGCACATGGTATATGCCCTTGTGAAACAGATGTATTTGTGCCTCTGCACGCGATACTTTTCCATGCAGTTTTTGCTGGGCATGGTCATAGTTATGAGGCAATATAATTATACCAGGGAGCATTCCTCTCCCTGGTTCTCTTTCTCCCGTCTCTCTCTTTTCTTTTCTTATTTCTTTCAGTGGTCCAAGCCAGCTCATCAAATATTCAACATAATGGCCTTCTGTACACTTTTCTCTGTTTATTTTACGAGGTATTTTTTTCGCTATAGGTTTTTGCGCACGAATAAATGTATTATTATAAAATGATACATTGTTATGACTGACTTGTTTTGACAATAAGTCCATGGCCATGCCCTTTGTTAGGCTGTCTTTAGGCCCAGTGCTGCTTTTAGCTGAATGCTAACACTAGCGTGGCAACATGCTCACAATGACAATGCTAACATTCATTAGGTGTAATGTTAACCATGTTCAGCATTATGATTTAGCGTGTTAGCACGGTAAGATTAGCTAATTAGCACTAAACACAAAGTACCGCTGACACTGATGGTAATTTTGCAAATCTCGGTCATGGTATTGGAAAATGGCTAAAAAGATGGAGAGAACAGGATGCTTTGTGACATGCTACACCACAGTGGGGACTATTTGAAAACAGGGAATGGCAGCTGATTGACTCCGTTATCATGAGCTCATGGTTTAAATTGAGCAAACGCACCCATAAACTCTCTAAAACACACTGTTGATGATAATAACCATATTCAACGGCTGCATTAAATGCTGTTGTTTTGTTCACGCACACAGTTTGTTGGCACATGTGAAAAAGAAAGACACTTACAAGCAATGAGCTCACATGGATTCTATCCTCCCACTGGTCCCCGGCTGTTGATAGCTGGGGTATCTAATGGGTTATCTTTTATTCATAAGACTTGGAGGTCAGCACCAGTGAGACACAAAGACCCTTAACCCTCGAGTTCCCATGATGGGAGAGCTGAGAGAAAAGTGTCCTTTACCTTTTAATATTTTACACTTTATTTTGACGACCTCCTGGTCCGACAGTAAGTGATTGGCTTATGCTGATTTCTGAATATGGCCACATAACAGCTTGTAACAATCCATCAGTGTATTGACACTTGGCAGACGTACTGTGTCTTCTATTAAAGTGTGCAGATGTGTTTGGGGAGGAGACTCTGACTACTATCTCCCCCCGCTTCAACTCAGTTTTATCCCAGGGGCCCCTGCGGCGTATGATGCTAATAAATTTAGCAGAAATCGCATCAAGTAAGAATGACATCATCCCCCCACCTCTCGTCTTGGCCCTTTATTATCCTGACAGCGAAAGCAAAGTAGGGGAGAGAATCTTTTACCCACAGAGATCCTCTTTCAGGAGGAGAGGCTGCCGTCGATGCTCGTTTTCACCTGAGTGTTCTCCCTCACACAACCACGTATATGCACGCGCTCACGAGCATCTGCTCCGCGGGTGATTTTGCTCTTCCATTGAAGTTTCCATATTAGTCTGCTTGAGACAATTGCATTAGAGTGCCAAGAGCGTGTGGAAAAGCGTCTCGTGCACTAATGATTATGAGTCCGTGGGTGGAAAGAGATCGGTTGGTGGCGGCGGGAAAGGGTGAGCGTGCGTGCAGCTGTGCTTATTTTCAGCCTTATGAATGTTTTTCTTCCATATTGCAACAATTGGACGTTCAGAGCTAATTTTGTTTTGAGCGCTAAAGAGAGAAGGGTGTTTTAAAAAGGTTGCTTGGACAGTTCAAATATTTTAAATATGCTCTAGGCGTGGACTGAAGATCCAGTGTATGTGTCTTTTTAATGAAAGAAACTCGATTAAGAAAATGAAGTTGCCATAACATGCTAAATCACACATTATCCTTGGAAAGGAAGACACGTGTGTAATAAGACAAGCTGAATAAAGTGTGTGCAAGTGAATTTACTGCTTGTGGTTTTACAGTCGATTATATTACCATTGCTATATTCTCTCTATCCCTTTGTTACAGAGTGTGGTTGCATTCCAGTCTTTTCTGTGCTGTTGTATGTTCGTCCCTATGTGTGTGTGTGTGTGTGTTCGGAGGTGACTCATCCAGGAGGAGCATGCCCTGTTCTATTCCCATCAATCCCAGGATCAGCTACTCCCAGTGCCCAGGGGGGAGCTGCCAAAACGGGCACAACCAACCTGCACTGCAGGCAGATACTCATCAAAGGTTTGATCGAGCGCAGGATTCTCAAAAACCACCTCGGGTTGTTGTTCAACTTTTTTTAAACACCAATACAAAGCATCATTTTGACTTGCTGACTTCATCAGAGTCTTGTTTGAAGTGTTTTTTTTGTATATTTTTGTGAGAAAGAAAAATGGTGAATGTAGTCTCTGTTGCCTGACAAACTCACAGTAATGAGAGTATATGAGAATATGAGAGTGGTACCAATCGTATATTCTCTCGGAAAGAAAGCCAATAGGCATAGTTCCCAAAAGGTCAAACTACTCCTTTAATCATCCTAATTAGTTATTGTAGCCACACACAAACATCAAAGTAACGCTAGTTTTGATCCAAACGCCTACTTTCAAGATAACGGTCACAAAAAAGCAGAAGAAAAAAGAAAAAACGTGTGCGTGTATCACTTTAATATTTTGTGGTTGAACATCATATTGACAAGAAGGTGATGCTGCGCTGAACTGGCTGAATATGTGTGGGTCTGTTTTTTCTCTTTTTGTGCGTTTCTTTGCGATACATATTTGCACCAATCTGTATGCATCGCTGATTCTTGTCTGTGAAAATTGTCTTTGTGTGTGTAGCTCACTGTTTGATGTGGAAATCCCATTTACAAGAACCTCCAGGACAGTACGACTGGTGTGCATACGTCTGTGTTTACTCATTCTGAACCTTTAGATTAAAATGCTCTGAACATTCATCTCTCTGTCATATCTATCAAATATAACAAAGACGCACAATACCTCCTCTCGGTCCCCGTGGCTTTCCCATAATGCTCTTCCACGTTCCTATGGTCAATATGTGTTTCTCTGCCCACCATCTCTCACCTCTCCGTTTATTAATCTGCTGTCCTTTAGAATGTATGACATTTAATTATAAATGGATTAACAATTCAGGTTATGACCATGGGGTATATAGGGGAGGAAAGAAAATACATCGAGGGCAAGAAACATACCGTGACAGAAGACGAATGGTGTTTGTGTGGGTTGTTTCCATTGAAAGCCTAATGCAGACAAATTAAGAAGAAAGATTGATCTGGTCTGCACTGGCAATTCAATGAAGCCAGATGATTTCTTCAAAGAGCCAAAGAGAAAGCAGAGTCCTCCTTTGGTAGAATCACTGCCTGGTTTTACATTTGCTGTATGAGCCTCTGGTAGCAAGAAGCCGCTATCATCTTCTTCTTCTTTTCCTCTTTTTTTCTCCCCTTCGCTGATTCAGATGCCGAATTAGAATTCCCATTTAAAGTAGGTCAGCACCCCCTCTTTCTCTCTCGCTCTCTCTTTTGCCCCATTCTCTGTCTGGCACTGTTCTCTATGTAATCCCTATCCAAAGCGCTTCTGTAAAAAAAAAACTGCTAGAGATGAGACTGCGGTGCTTTGATTCTGCTTTCTCCACTTCAAGCCAATTTCTTCTCTTTGTGGCGTTCTTCTCAGTCCTCTTGATGTCTGCTTCATATCTCCCTCAAACCTTCCCCTTTCTTCCCCTCTCTCTGTCCGTCGGGCCATCTTTTCCCATCTTTCCCCTCTCCTTGGGCTATCCATCACCGTCACTGCACTCCTTACGAGAGCTACCGACATACATCAAGGTTGACCCCATCTTATATTTCTCCGATGTCTCCTACAGCCGTTCAGACAGTTTAGCTAATGTTCTTATTGATGGGGCTCTGAAGGGCACTTTGACAGGACAGATGTCTGTTGCAGTGATTGAAAGTTAAATCATTTAGTTATGGCGCCATGATCCTGACCAACAGGCCCTCTTGTGATCTAAAGCATAGCTGTATGGATAATTAGATGATTCTAGAAACTTGTACAGTCACCAGGGCCACCTCGAGGCCAGTGCGGGGGCAGTAACACTGCAGTAATGTAGTGCGGAGACTCCTATAACTGGCTGTAGCTTCATAGTATCGATCAGACGTGAGTGTGGTATCAATCTTCCCATCTAACCCTCAGCAAGGAAGCAAATATGTGTATTTCCCATAATGTCGTACATATTTTTAGTTTTGACCGTATCTCACCCATCCTGCTTGTGTTTAAGGTTAAAGACATCATGGATTCTGCCTCTCTCCGTTCATAATCAATTAGTCATTAGCCTGTCTGTCCGTTTCTCTCTGTCCTCGACTTTAATTGTTCTAATCAAAGCCCTCCGCAAACACTGCAGGAGGAGAATGTAAGTGTAAAAGCATTGCAGGGGGGTGAACCCCCCCCCCCCCCCCCCATTGATAATCCATTTTAATTAACCAAGAACAAAAGCAAAACGGTCACTTGAAGGTGACGCTGGGACGTTCTTCAAAAGGGGCTGGTCGCCATGGCAATAGCCATGGGCCCGACAGACCCCTGGGGGACACGTCGGCGTGAGCGTGGTGAGCTTCAGAGCTTCATAGATTATGTGGTTAAAAGACATACAGTAAACTGAAATGCACGGTAATGTTTGACTTTGACACCTCAGTCGAAGTAAAAAAAGACATCAGCTTTTTAAATATCCATAAAGAAATAAAAATACATTTGTTCCATCGCTAATGTGACGTTTCGTTCTTCACGGCCCTCTCTTTGATGGTGAGCACAAATTGCAGCGTGTTCCCTGAAGGCAGCAGCATTGCAAGACTGAGCTTTATCTTTGACAAACACATGCTGTCGTTTCTCGTTCCTGCTGCCCCATACGGTTGGGTTCTCTTGGCAGGCCAGACTGGAGAATAGGCTGCAATGAAGGGTGTGTGTGTGTACAGGTATCATCATGTCCTCTTTATTGTATAATCCATAAAAGAGCAGGTATCTTTTCTGGATTCATAGACCCATATAAATACATACTGCAATTCGAGGAGTGTGCACGGTACTTCATACATACTGTAAAATGATGTTTAGTAAAAACAATAATACTTTTGATCACAAGAGCTTTAAAATGTGGTTATTGTTAAAACAAATTCCAAGAAATATTATTTCAAGCAGCTATTAAGTTTGATAATTTTCTATTCTGGGGCGTTCCAAATTATTTTGAAACGCTGGACTGTTGACCTTATTATTGCACTGTCCCACGGTTAAACATTCATTCAACAGGTTGATCGTTAAAGTTAAACTCTTTCCACATAATGGCTGCAATCACTTTTTATATATTATTTTATAACACCAAAGGGGTCAGAGGTACACATAATAAAGTCTGATATGCTTCTCTTTTAAGGAATTCCAAAAGATCCTGCTGCTGATAGAGATAAAGTCGTATTACAGTCGTATTACAGTCGTATCACAAGTACATTACTTGTGGGGAAATAAATCAAGATTGGTAGAGGCACATGTCTCAGCCAATTACAATCAGCTGCCTCTTCTCTACTCTAATCATTCACTTTGTGACACATATGCGAAACCATACTCTCACAACGCCAGAAACACACACACTCCTGTTGGGGACAGCATGAACTTTTCCCTGCAAAATGTTTAATTCTGATCATTTCAGTAGAGCCCAAATCCAACTCAAACAGAGAACAGTATGCTAATCTTCAAAGAAGAGCTTTGTTCGACATGAAGGGGACGTTTTTACGCTCCACTAACTTGTTCCTGCCTTTCCTTAATACCGCGTGGGAGGAAATACCCTCATAAATACAGAGGGCTCAGATCTGGCTGGACGCAGGAACAAGGAACCCTGTTCTTGTGGGGCGAAGAGAGAGGGTTAGTCTAGACTGAGGTTGTGTCTGGCTGCTGTGGCAGGTGTGTTTATATGCTGTGAATGTACCGGTGTGTGTGTGTGTGTGTGGAGGCTGTACGTATTAACCAGTGCGCCCTTTTCCCCAGCAGTTTTGTACCAACTCCTATCGATGAACAATAACAAAACCCATGTGATAAGCCACTAGACCATGGCTAGACAGTCACACGCCATGTATTACAGTGCTTGGACACGTTGAACACAATAACTATGTGGTTTCGTGGATCTGTCGCTTAGATCACTGTTTTCCAGAGGTGAAATTATCATTGGGATAATTATTCAGGGTATCATCGTACCTGCAACTTACACTTGTGGTGTGTGTCACACTGTAGGGTGTTTAAAGTACGCAGGCTGCATTGGAAGGAGTCATTTTAAGATTTGAATAAATCTGGGAGGGTTATATTTGTGTGTTTCTGGCCTTAATCTCAGCTGTCCTGGTTCGGATGCCAGCCTGACTAGGTTATTACCCTGAGAGTGTCACACACTCACACAGAGCAAACAAACCTTCAACCCCTGTTCTAATGACTCGGGACAGACAGACACAAATACACTAGACAGATACATGGACAAAGGAATGCATGCATAGACACATATGCCAAGACGATTTAAGTCCCAACTCGTCACATACTTTGATGTGTTCAGTGGCCCTGTACGCTTCAAACTATGGCGCTGTACGTACCCGTCGAGTGTCACTTTCCTCTTGTTGCATGCATACATTGTGTTTTTCAAAATAAACTTCACAGCATACTTTTGGCAACAAAACTACTTTATTGAGGGCAAAAAGAGTGAATAAGTATGTTTGTAACTTAGTTACGTAGGGAGTGTTACGTTACGCAACATGACTGAATAATTCAACATTGACTTTTGGTTTCATACGGGACACAAACACTGATCTCCTGGGTGAAAGTCCAACCCATCGATTCACCACAAACTCCTCCCTCCGCCGACTTTATCAGCCTTTATCCTGTGTTGCCTGACTTCACACCTGTTTTTCTTTTTTTACATAAACACACCCAATCACATATTCATACACAGACAGAAACAGGCCCTGTGTCAGTTCAATGCTAGAGAAGTTTCCAGACAGGGTCAGAGGTCATCAGTCAATGCAAATGATGCATGTTGACACAGAAATATGAGCAAACGCAGGCCAGACAGCTGCTGGAACAAGAGCAGAGTGACATGACTGTCTACCAGGCATTGACCTGTCCATGATACTCTGTGCCAACCTGCCCTGTGTTTGCTTTTATTCATAACTCTGTATTGTGTTTTATGCTAATTATCAACCATAACCGTTATGTCCCCTTTCTGCTCTCCTTCGTCGCTACTATTGTCGTCTCCCTTTGATTTCACCTTTGTCCTTTTCTATTCTCCACTAGAAGCCACTTTTGTCGTTGTGGTTGTTTTCCCTGGCACTGCTGTGCAAATCTCCTTTCACATCTCATGCTTTACACGTTGCTTTTTGCTGTTAATTGACCTGGAAGCCACCTTGATATTTAATGATTTGTTTTGTCCAGTGACTGCTTTGACCACCATCTCGTTTCACATATATCCCAGTACCAAGGAGTGAATGAAAAAAATAAATAAATCAGGCTGTTTTGTGTTGTGGATCTTATCTGATGATCGACCACCAATAACATTTGCAGAGGGTGGCCTGTTCAGATACCATCAGCAAATCCTCACAATGTGCAAATATGTCTTGCCTCCCAGGGCGTGCAGCATGCCAACGCTTGATCAACAGCCTTGCTGCTGCAAGTAAAGAAGCCAATTAACTTCCTCTGCCACCTTCCAGCTAAGTGGAACCATCGCTGAAGGGTGTACAAACTGCAGCCATGAATCTAATTTAAGATACACACACACACACACACACACACACACACACACACACACACACACACACACACACACACACACACACACACACACACACACACACACACACACACACACACACACACACACACACACACACACACACACACCTCAGGCCCTCTAGAACAGCAAAAAAAATTCAATCTGAAGAAACATGATGACTTGCACTAGCTGCTCAGCGTTGGGCTCGTCCCATCAACGTGATGAAAGGCTGGTCAGCAGCTCAGGGAGGAGTTGACAGAGCCTCAACCCAAAGCCGTTAGAGTCGTTTTTAACATTTGGGAAGGAAATAAAAACCTCCATTATTCTACTGAATCAAATAAATGACAATCCTAATATCCTCAACTAGCCATAAAACAGGAGAAAGGGAGAAGGACAATTCCCTAATAAAGTGACCAAGAGTAACAAAATCAAAGTATCAAGAACTGAACTGGGCCGTGTGAATGTCTGTTTCATAAGTTAAACTCAGCAACAGACAGCTCAGCAGCCAAGAAGGACTGCTGGTTCTGGGAGTAGATATACAGCTCCACTGATTGTTGAATGAGATTCAGGTGAGGGTGATCAGGCTCTCGGGTGAGGGTGATCAGGCTCTCGGGTGAGGGTGATGAGGCTCTCGGGTGTGGGTGATCAGGCTCTCGGGTGAGGGTGATCAGGCTCTCGGGTGAGGGTGATCAGGCTCTCGGGTGTGGGTGATCAGGCTCTCGGGTGTGGGTGATCAGGCTCTCGGGTGTGGGTGATCAGGCTCTCGGGTGAGGGTGATCAGGCTCTCGGGTGAGGGTGATCAGGCTCTCGGGTGAGGGTGATCAGGCTCTCGGGTGTGGGTGATGAGGCTCTCGGGTGAGGGTGATCAGGCTCTCGGGTGAGGGTGATCAGGCTCTCGGGTGAGGGTGATCAGGCTCTCGGGTGTGGGTGATCAGGCTCTCGGGTGTGGGTGATCAGGCTCTCAGGTGAGGGTGATCAGGCAGTGAGAGAGTGACGAAGCAGACCTGAAACACACAGAGAGAGACGGCTCTCTTTCAACAAGAAATGGATAGACGTAACACCTTGGCTTTGGTTAAATAATAACAGTTATTAAAAGTATCTAAATATTAAGGAAAGGTTATCTTGCACCTGGAAGATGTTGCATTACAAACACAGTTCTCAAATATTGAACTATACCTTTAAGGACATCCTTATAGTCGTTAAAGCAGGAAGAGTTCAGAGGTAATAAATGGTTGGGACATTAATTTTACTATGTTTTTTACGGTCGCTTTTACTGCAGCTAAATACCATCTCTGTCTCCTCTAACTCTCAAGGCCACTCCAGATGACAACCTGGCACAATATCACTTTCTCCTCTGCAGTTGTCTCACTAATTCTTCAATGACACCGGCTCCTTCTCACCATTACACAATCTTCATCTCACACTGTGTCCTCCAAAGAACAAATTGCCGGGAGCGAGGAAAAAAAAAACACCAAGCCAGTTGGGAAATGACATCACTCCAATAGTCGCGTCAATAGTCAAGTGGGAGGGAGAGAGGAGAGATGCTGTGACATTCACACTTCCTCCGCTCAATTTCCTCTCTAATCTTGACGGACATTTCACCCGAGATCTTTGTCTCTCGATTCTAGATCGTCTCTCGATTTGTCATTTTCTGCCGCCTCGCCCTTGTTTACGTTCCCTCATTCCGCTCACTCTTCCTCCCCTTTAACTCTATTTCCTACGCCGCAGATGTCGTCCTCTCTGCCACCACCACCGACACGCGCCACCTGAAAACACTGACAGCAGAGACAGACGCTGCACAGGGCCAATTTCCTGAGTGCTGCTCACCACTGGCACTCGTTTAATTACTGCAGAGACAGAGGTGGGAGGCAGGGCCTGTCACAGCTTAAGCCTGGATCAGTGTGGTCCCTCACAGCTCTGGCTGTCCTAGGGGATGGCGATGTGTGTGTGTGTGTGTGTGTGTGTGTGTGTGTGTGTGGGGGGGGGGGGGGGGGGGGGGTGGTACCTGTCATATTATATAGCTGCTATAAGGGCCCAAGCTGACAACTACAGATTACTTTTCTTTGTTGCAGTCCTGAGAGGCTTGGCAACCATATGGTCAGGATGCAGGATGAACGCTTTGAGTTTCTTTGGTTTTCTTTTAGCACACACACACACACACACACACTCTCACTCACACACACACTACACACACACACACACACACACACACACACACACAGACCATTTTTGTGGGCATGTACTTGGACTAAAAATGGTGTCAAAGAGGAAGTGAATTGTGTCTCAGTGGGAGCAGCGGCATCGTGTGCAAGAATGTAACAAACAAGCTGTTGTAGTTTCCATTGGATCATGCATTTAGTTTAACACCAACATTGGCTCATTCTTGACGGAGTGTATAGGATACTGATGTCAAACCTTAGCTTAGCTTTAACCCAATGCAGTTTTAATGAGAAGAGTATTGATTGCAATAGCATATTAATCAATGTTAGCGTTTAGCTTAAAGCACCAGCATATATAACCTCAAGGCTTTTACACACAGGGAGCTTGAAGAATAAATTACACGAAAATATGAAATACACGCCTGCAAATATTTTGCATCAAAGCTGTTCGTGGCCTGAGCTATTAAAAGCAATTTTAGTGATTATCTTTTTTTTTTAAATGCTCTGAGGGAGTTTGCTGCTGGTAAACAGTTACTCCGTGTATATGGCTTTGATTGTAAAAGGCAAGAACGGAAGGAGCGGATCTTGTCTGCAATGATTGTTTCAAGGCTGAAAAGAATAATGAAGTTTGCCATCTTGTTTCGGACGACGGAGCCTCGATGTTGTTCTGCACATCGTGTACTTTTTTAATATGTCTGTTCCGTGCTTGGACTCCCCACAGTGCAAGGTTTCCACGCATTTCCATGATGAGGAAAACCACTCGTTTAAAATAAAGCCTGAAAGTGGGCAGATGAGAGTAAGCAAATAAAAAAAAACGAGAATTAAAAAAACAAGTTTTACACAGAGAGAAGCTTATTAAAAAGCATCTGTCGGGCTTCACGGGCTTTTTCAATCAACTCGTTAGTCTCAGGGGCCACATGACACCGGTGGTAATGGTTGTTGAGTCTGCACGTGAAGACAATCGTTCTTTTTGTGAGGTATAATTCGTCCTCCCTCAGGAATGCTCTCTGTGACTGCTCCTGGGTGTTTCGGCATTGACTTCTTAGTCGTGTCTGATGTTTGGCTCAAACCCACTCTCACGATGGGAGCAGGATCTGTGGACATCACCATGGCAACTGAGACCACGTTTTCCATAAAAAACAAAAAAAAAAGAGCAATGTTTGTGTCCTCTTCTTAAAGCATCAACACAATAACACACCAATTTGAAGCTTGCTGATGTGGAGCGGTGGAGCCCCTGCCGTGTCTCTTTGTCTTGTGAACCTGACGTCAGAACAGAACGGCCTGTTTTCCTTAAACATGTCAGTTTTGTATTCAGACTGTCAAGTCTTCACAGCATCGTGTCTGTGATGTTTCAAGCGTGCAAGACCTGAGAAATTAGACATGTTGAAGGAACTTAAGAGTCAGTCACGCCTCCTCTGACCCCCCCCTCCCAAAGCACACACACACACACACACACACCCCTCAGACATCCTGTTAGGCAAAGTCCCAGGTTCAGCTCAACATGTCCTGACATAACTCACCGACATAGCATCCAGTCAACTAGCAAGAACCCAGCATATTCTTGGGTTGGTGTTCAGTAACACTTCTTCATGCACACACAAGCGAAAGTCTACGACAGTATCTGCACATCTTCAACTTTTCTATCTCCCAGAATCCTCTTATCGCTCCGTTCAGATGCAGAGATCACAGTGTGAGCACGACCAGAGAAGATGAAAGTGAAATTTGAGCTGACTGGGTTTTTTCACAGAATAACCATCGGTCTGCCGGGTCCATGTACATGCCCTGGCATGCCTCCTCACACTCAGTCAACCAGAAATAGCCTCCACTTTCATACAGTAAATTATGATCTGAAGTGTTTGTTGCCAAAGTAAGACTGGTATAAGAAGGGTATACTTTTACTTGGTAGAATCCCCATATACGGTCGCAGTAAACTTCAGCCAGCTTGTCTTAAGTCTTAAAACAGGTAAACAACAAATAAATACTCCATTATTTTAAGAAGGAAGAAGAATCAAAGGAAACCATTACTCAAGCAGAAGTAAATAACGGATTTGTTACACTGTTACATTGTTATTAAGTACTATTGACAGCAGAAGGACAGTTTGGTTCATTAATGTGATTACATTTTTTGGAGGTCTACAGCACAGAAACATATCCAATACCAGGCTTTAGGTACACAGACAGTATTAGTTTTGAGGGTAATTTTATTTTTATAATAAAAACAACACTCGTGTAGGGAGTGTAGGGAGTGTAGGGAGTAATCAAATGGTCAAAAGAGGAGGAGTGACAGATACATTCCTGCCGAGAGGCTTTGACGAACCGGACACAGATTTCTATGCATGAATACTGCGTCCTCCACAACACTGCAGCTCAGCATGCTTACGCTGCAAGAGCAGCTGTAGCTCCTGTTAAATCAGGTGCATCTCCGTCTTATCCAGCCCGCATGCTGATGTCTGTGCTTTCACTTCTTGATCCAAAAGTTAATGTTTGCCTGTCTCTGCTAGCTGGCAAACGCATGCGGGGTAATACCGCAATCAATAACTTGTTTTTATTTTTTCCACACGCCATTATTCAAAGTGCACTCTGATATGCTGTGACAGGCCAACAGCCCACCGAAGGGTGAAAAAGCTTTAGTTATATGCTGTCATTAATTTCCACTGGCATGGTGTTTAAGTGCATGATAAGGCTTCTTGGCGTTATACTGGGGAGACATTGGAACCTTTCACTTTGTTTGACTAACTCGGTGTATAATCGTGGCAATCGTGTTCATTTTGTTGATTTATTCTACGGGCCCATCCCGAATGGGGTTATAAAACATCAGTATTTACAGTTACAATACAGGTTACGGTGCTGCTGTCATAAATCAGTCCAAGTAATCATGCCAAAATAAATGACAATAAATCACAACAATCATCCACTCCTTACTGAAACAAGGGCGTCTTAACTCCCATTCATTCCCTACGCAACATTTTAATTTGAAAGTCTCTCTTTTTCACTATTTACAATCCATATCAAGCTAATATTTAGCTATTGACCATTGCATGTTTTTCTTATAATTAGTGCAATATGACTAAACAAAAGGTGACATAACTTAGGACAAGACAATGTTTGGTGCAATGAAAAGAGAAGTGAGGAGTTGGATTTGGTACAGAATTTTGAATTTGTTTGTGTGCATGTATGTTGGTGTATTATCTGTGTGAAAATGGGAAATTTGCAGAACAGAAAATATAATGACTCAATCAAATAGAATAAAGAGGTATATGAAAAATAATCAAAAAGGGACAGAGCGTTCTGCAGGGTCCACTTCAAATTCTGAAAATCTTATTTTTGACCATTGTAGATAGAACGGTTGCACCGTTCAATGTTGCCATGGGTAACATTCAAGTGCTCTGCATACACGCCCAATACCATCTACAAGTGGGAGCCTCTTTCGTACGCACAAACTTGACCTTCGTGACGGTAGCAGCACAGACACAGCATGGAAAATCCAACAAACCCGAACCCGTGGGTCACAACGGAGTGTCTTAGCTTATGCTCACAAACAGCCCCGGGAGAGTCTCTGCCGTGCTCTGCAGAACCGAAGGAGAGTGCTGTACCATTTTGGGTTCAACTCGTCTGCACTTATGGCCGTGCCTCGTGTAACTACGGCTTATGTCATGAATAGCAGCTGCCGGTGAAATAACAGCTCGCGTGGGCCAAGACTGAATTTGATGCCAAGCCGTTTGAGGCTGTTTAAAAAGCGTGAGTCATGGTGAGGGGTATAGCACCGTCACTGACTCTCGCTCACACACGTCTACTCTTGCTTTCTCTCTCTCCGTGTGTCTCTCTCTCTCTTTTAGCTGTGAGAGAGGGTGGATCCAGGGTAGCAATGTTACCTTCAAGTTGAGACACAGTATGCTGACAGGAGGAGTCAATAATAAAAACCGGTGCGTCTGCTTGCGTTCCTTCTTATCGACCTGAATGAAAAGGTTATCATGAACTTTCTGTTGGTCTTTGAAGTTACACTGTGAGTAATGCTATTATATGGCAGACAGATAGGCTTCTTGTGTACACAAGGCGGGGCAAAATGAACATGGCAACCAGCATATTTGTGCATAAAGGGCACCTGGAAACGCATTTCAAGGCGGCGGCAGTAACACCTTAGTCTTTGTAGCTCAGTCCGTGCAGGACTTGGCTGGGGAACTGGAGGGTTGCCGGCTTAAGTCCATATATGGCCCCAACTACTCTGGGTGCCATGCTGTGATGAAGCCCTTTGACATCTCTCCATACATAATGTATGTGTGTACAGGGACTGTTTGTAAATGTGTGTATTTGGGCCTGTGTGTGTGTTAACATACATAACGACAGAGTGAAAATAATTAGTTTACCCTTGCAGGATTAGTAAGGTATACCTTCCTAATATATGCTAATGTCCCATGTCGCCATAATATACTTACCCTCACTCACTGTGGAATTGTAGTCAGATACTTCCTTTGTAAGTGTCCATCTCTGGAAGACTAAAAAGTAATAGCCTCCCGTCAACCACTCAGAATGAATGAAATTAATTTAGGGCATAATATAATATGTCATTGACCCGAGCTGAGCTGCAGCACACAGGATGCTACATTCTGAATCCTCACACAGCCGTTGCATTCATTATGTGTGAAAACTCTGTCCCAGATAAAGTGAGAAGAACATGTATGTAATATTCATGGAAATGTTACATATTTATACCTCGCACAAATGTAATGCAGTCAGACATGCGGTCTGATCATGCTGCCTGTGTGGCTGTGTGGCTGTGTGTGTGTGTGTGTGTGTGTGTGTGTGTGTGTGTGTGTGTGTGTGTGTGTGTGTGTGTGTGTGTGTGTGTGTGTGTGTGTAGGCTAATGACTCAGCCGTAGGGCATTCAAACTTTGCCATTCCACCAGGAAAAGTCAGTAAGTCGCAGCAACGAGCCACATGCAATATGCCACATCCGCACGAGCCAGCTGGCATGTGTGCTCTCTGTGCACCAGTGATCATCCACACACATTCACATTTCCTGAAATTATATAACCTTTAAATGGGGTTACATCTGTTCAAAGGCCCACATATTTGGGCAGAAGATTGAAGAAGTCACAGACCCATGATGCTAACAAATATAGTCACATCCTGCCAGGAAAACAATCCTGGCAGGATGTTAAACAATCTTAAAGGAATGCTCTACTCAAAATCTGTCTTTGAGCATCAACAAGACCAAAACTCTACGGCTAGCAGCTCCGTGAGGCTGTACTTGGGCACAGTGGTGCTTTGAGCTAAATGCTAACGTTAGCATGATAACATGCTCCCAATGACACAATTAGCAGGTTTAAAGTTGACCATGTTCTCCATGTTAGTTCAGCATGTTAGCATGCTAACATTAAGCCTGACAACGGCAGATCAAATTGCAAATGCGATCTGGCAGAGCAAATAAAACAAGAGCTCACAGATTCACAGGCAAGCAAACATTTGCTAACTAGCACAAAACAAAAAATACAGCCAAATCTGGTGGAATTTGGTCGAAAAACAAATATTTTGAATAACAATTTTGACCGGATGATATATGAAAAGTCAGGGGATCAACAAAAGAAATATGAATAACTGTACTAAACTTCATAGCAAATACAATACTTCCAATAGTACCACAGACCAACATTGCCATACCTATAGCCATACTGCTAACTTGGCTACACCTTACTAGTCTACAGGCAATGACTTTTTAATCCTCAATCCCCTTCCAGCGGAGTATTTACGAACACCATGCTCAGTGTCTGGATCTAGTTTTGGTGGTGCAGGAGAAATAAGGCATTTATTATTGTGCAACGGCTCAAGCTGAACATCCTTTAAAGGCAACGCAGGTCATCGGCTAATAAGTTATATGCAGCTAAGGTGTATCTTACATAGGTCTTGCAGTTTGGAGTCCAGAAGATTGGAACATGGCAAGGTTTGACCTGCTCGTAGGATACTTATTACAGTACGTGTGACACACTTAAGTTGACATATTTATCACGTGAGCTGTTCACTTCAGTGTTACCTGTGATGCACAAACACATGAAGGGAACGTTCGGGAATCAGCTTTCCAAACTGGACTTGACTGGTCTTGGCAGACCTTCACTACCTCAAATGTCACTGCTATAAATACACACAGACACACAGAAGCACACGCTATATAGAGTTTATATTGTTAGACTCATAGACCTGTAGACACAAAGTGTAGGAGTCCTCACTGAGGAACTGAGTCACTTGGCATGGAGAGCTTCATGTATGAGTGGAAAAAGGAACTGAATAATCGTAGTACAGCTACGGACAAGTTTAATCCCTCCGACATTTTGTCTTGCCAAGCACAGAACATGAATAACTGAAGATGTGCTGGAGAGCTATGAGTGTGAAAAGGAATAATAGAATATAGTTACAGGAAAAAAAAACTGCAGGGAAGCTTTGCTTGGAGGATCCAACTGGTCGGAAACTTCAGAATGAATTAAGTAAATACAGAGCGTTAAGCTGAATCGGAAGTAGGAAAGAATATATTACGGGCGGAAAAAAAAAAGGTTCCTGAGGCATTCAGTGTGCACGTTGCTCCATTTTTGTGAACGAGTCAAGGCCAAGCCACAGCACACAGAGCAACAGTCCGGCGGTAACGGGGCTGGGACAGCTTCCTGTTTGAATTAACATCAGCCGAGAGAGAGAGAGAGAGAGAGAGAGAGCGAGAGAGAGAGAGAGCATCATGGAAAGTTTGTGGTTTTCTCAGATGAGTCTCGTCCTGGTGACCGAGGATCAAAGTGGGAAGGGCTTATATTGAGTTTCTCCAACTTGTTGTTCTGAAAGGTGATTACCCTGTCATGGCTACACCCATACACTCACAGCACGGTGACATCACTGCCGTTTCAGAGCTACATTTACATCTAGCAGGCCGTTTTACATTCGTGACAGTTCTCAAGTTGTTCTGTGCGGCGCAAAAACAAAGTGTTCCAATGAAAACACAACAGAGGCATACAATGTTTTGTACGACGTTTATTTAACGGTAATATCTTGTGCTGAACTTGAGTAAATGCTCTTCCACCCCTGGTACTGGATAACTGATGAGGTATAACCAGGTTTAAGTCCCTCGGACACAAATATGCAAAGTGGGTCAGGTAGTGAATTAGTAAGTGATTCTGCCCAAGAACACAGATAATTATGTGTGAATGTTATTCAGATCTCTTGTATGTGTTTATAAGTGTGCTGGGAACGTGAGGGGCGTTGTTTTGTCTAATGTCTGGATGAACACAGCCTCTGTTGGTTTAGCTTTTGAGTGACCCGCAGATGTTGGAGTCTTTGCTGTTGTGCGTGTGTGTTCGCCACCATGTTTGGAAAACTCTACCCACACCAGGGAGCAGCCACGGTCTCACTCTTCATTCCCGGGCCTGACATTCTTTCCTCCACTTTAGCTCACGTGCGGTTCCAAGATAAAAGCCTCCATTCATCAGTCTGACTGAGGGCCCAACGTAACGACAGGATACCCCACCCTTGTCTGGCAACAGCCAGGGCCACATTTTATCCGGTGCTGGTGGCCCTCACATTAAAAACAACCAGTGTCACAGGACATGTTCCGCAGTCTTTCTTGTACAACAGCAGGAAGGTTCGGGGTTTTCCAGGTTTATTTACCCTTCACAAGCTCGCTATGTTGCGTATACTTTCTTTCTCTTTCTCTTTTATCCTGGCTTTTATCTCCCCTGCCGAGCTGCCAAAACTCGACCACATACCCCTACGCTCTGTCAGTAATGAGGCGTATGCCTGTTTTGTGTGTCATACAGACGTGTGCTATCATGCTTGCTTGCAAATCTTCTGCTTGCTGCTGCACTGCCAGGAGGGCAATCCTGCAAGAGTAATGGGGACAGAAGGTAACTTCCTTCAGCTGCTACTGCTGTGAATTCAGTCAATTGATCACATTCTATTTAGAGTGATTGTTCACCCTAAATATGTATTATTTCTTGCCAGTTACAATGCATTCCAATTGTAACCAGTTGGCGTGATGGAAAAGGATCAAAACATGCAAAGAAGCCTCTCAAACTGAAGCAAATCATGACTTTGCTGCCCTATACTATCCCAAACAGTTCATTTTAGAGCCTTGGCGTGAAGCTCTTCCATTGGTCATAACCACTCGATCGTTGCTCACTTGACCAGATGTCAATGTGCCGGATGAATGCACTTCTGGCTCTTTCATCTGTCTTAATTGCTATTTAAAGGGACCAACTGGCCATTGGGTACCTCACGAAAACGGTCACTTTCTGCCATATTTTACAAAAATGTTGATGTTTGGAGCATGCAGAACATAAGCCCCTTTCGCAAATGCACTGCAACCCTTAAATTCTGTAGACGTTTCCGAAGAAGCTGTAAGTGAGGATGCAAATGTCCGAATCCATTGATCCGGAGATTAATCAGACTTTACCCAGCCAGCTCCTTTGTGTTATGTCCAGTTGAGCCCATGTGTCAATAGAACCCGTCAGTGTTGATGGGGTTTCTAACATGTGGCTGGCATGAAACCAGAACAATACAAACATCTGAGGGTGAAGAAGAAGGGTAATTTACACAAACACGCCAAGGAAAATGTCCAACTCGCCAGACAAATTCAACGAACGGCAAGAGACTCAGCTGTTTATGAACAAATGACTAAAAGGCCACAGGACAGTGGTGTAATCCATGTCATGTCATGTCTCCTGCACGCTCTATTCAGAAGGTGAGAACGCGTCTGGCACTGACAATCTCTTGTTGTGTGCTCCATGTGTGAAAGGCCAACTCTGAAAAATGTCCAGAGAATCAAGTCCAGGCATTGTCCGGAGTTTCCCTTTTTAACGACGTTTTAATGTTGTGTAACTGTTTGTATTTATTCGATTTTAGGCTTGTATCTTTGCATAAAACATTGCAAAAGATAATTATGAAAACATAACTCATTAAAAAAGAACTCCTCCACTAAAGGAAAGTCAGACTTGTGCATTCATGGCGAACTGAATGGCTTTTGTCACTAAAATCAACCAACTTTTAATGAGTGCATTTCTCAAACACGATACCATAAAATCCAGCAACTTCACTGTCGGCAGAACAGAACAAAAGAAATGAGACTAAAAAGCAATCTAAATATGTAAAAAACAATATCATTTTCAAACATAACCTGCATCTGCTAAAGCCACAATCTACTCATTGCTCCAACGGTCACATATGGTCTCGTATGTCTCAGCTACAACTCACTTGAACGTTACACTGCACTGGGTCAGTGATACTGTGTCTCAAGATATTTCACTCCACTGCTGTGAATATTACAAAAGGAATGTGGGAGTGATGTGAAAAGTCGCGGCTGACATGTAAGCATCTCATAAACTGGTATGATTTGCGAAAAAGTCTCTCTCCTACTATAGAGGTTAAACCATGACGTGTGCGAACAAATGGGTTACGTGTTACTTGACATCAGTAAAACAGAAATGTCCATACCTTCTGTAACACATCCAAAGTTTCCACTCTTTCAGAAAATGGCACGGTGGTGCGTAACTGTGGGCGAAACTGTGACTGTGGTGGAGAAGAGAGTGGGGGTTTACACATGTGTGAACTTGTATGCCATTTGAGGATTATCCTGCACACATGGGAGAACCTTCAGACATGACCAGGAAGTGAGTCACTTCGTGTGGCCGTGGTTATGAAGAGGCCAGTGAAGAGGAACACATTTTTTATTTTGCCTACACCTACAGACTCACGTTTTTATTCTAAAGAAACATTTTTTAATTTCAGATAAAACAAAACCGTAGCAATTAATAAACCTTTTAAATGTTACAATTCTCTTCCTATATTAAGAGAGTGTGTGCTGTATTTCATTTTCTGTTATGTGACTGCAACTTTTTGGAACATACATGCACTTTGAAATAAACATAACAGTCCAACTATCACTTTTTTATACATTACAAGAAGTAAAATAATACAAAGAGAGGAAAATATGCCCATCACGCCTATTGCCTTAAATCCCTGAAGCTTTAATTTTAAGAAATACGTTCAAAGTTTACATATTTTACTGAGTCGGCTGCACTTTTCTACAAATAAGGTTGTAACTAAATATATTTCAAGTGCAAGGCATTATTTTCCATTGAAAGCTAGACAGTGAATAATAAGTAAAAAAGTCACACTTTTGAGTATCATGTCACTTTTTTGACTCAAAACAACAAACAACAAACAAAGCACAGCAGCCTGTACTTTTCCACTGATTTTAATGAGCAAATAGGGACTGTCCCCTGAAAGGAAAGCAGATTCCACTGCTTCCTGGCACAATGTTGTTGGCCGCCCACTCTGCGTTCGACGGGATCACACACTCTTTCAGTTGATAGAGGCTCTTCCTGTTGCATATGTGGATAAACAGCCACACATTTGCACACACACACACACACACACACACACTGAGAAAGAAAGCGAGAAAGGACCAGGCACTGAGGTGACACACTGAACTGAGATAATGTAAACTGTCTCGCTCTCTCTTCCTGTCTCTCACACACACACCTGTTCTCTAGCTGGAACACCACGGCCTGACCTGATAATAAGCAGCAATAAAAAAAGGACCATTACCAGAAACAGTCTGTCAACCTGTTGTGATGAACATCTTGCAGTGTAAAACAGAAATACTTTTTAAACGTGTACTACTTTTAAATAGATGACTACATCTTTAGGCCAAACAACTCCTAATGAGGTACATTTTGCAATGTCTGACCCACAGCTTTATTTAAGCAAACGTACACTACCCTCAATACATTCTGGTCACTTGTGAAAAATTGGAGAAATGCTGCTGAACCACTTCCTTAGTTAATTAGACCGCATTGGATTGAAATAAAGAATACGCATTGTCACAAAGCGTAATACTGGGCTGTCTTTCTCGGCTCGTGAACAGTTGAAGTTTTAGAGACACGTGGTTTTCACAGGACGGCAACAAAAAGTCCGGCTGCTGTCGATGTGATTCCTGAACAAGAGAACTCAAAACTACTGAAGCTACTGAAGCATGACATGAGATAAACAGTGGCATGTGTTTCTATTTGAAGGGGGGGGGGGGGCGGCTTTATTAGACACTGTAGAGAGTTGAAATGAAGAGGAGGGAGAGACATGGGGGATGGCATGAAACAAAGGCAGCTGGTTAGCATGTTAAACTCCGACAGGCCACCAGGACGAACTGTAGGATTGTGTTTCTTTGTGGAGAACGGAGACCAGGAAGGCTACTGCCAACGAGAACCCTTCCTATGTATGGAAAATGAGCGAGATCGAGATCTGTACAACTCAAAACCTCTCCTCAACCAGAGTAACTAATACTAAATGGGTAAAGATGTAAGAACACGGCGCTGGATTCAGTCATAGGTGGTGGAGAACATTCGAAATTTTTTATCTGGATTTACAGGAAGTCAAAATTGGGGCCAATTTTGTGTAATCTAAAAGTCCATTCCGGCTCTGAGGTGGATTGAAACTAAATGCTGTTCGTTTGCCCTCTGGAAACAGATAATTACCAGATCAACAAGGCACAATCAGAGATGTTCCTAAACCATGGACGGATTGGATTATGGATACAGCAAAGTTACTGTTTAGGCCTATTTCACTCCATATTCTGTCAGCCTTTGCTTACGGACGGAATTGTAATAGAATACGAATGTAAAGTAGTTTTAGTTGCTGCCGCAGATTCTAACTTCTTCTACTTTGTCGTTTCCTTTGTTGTCGTTTGCTTTTGTTTCCTTCTCTGTTTTTTCTCTCTCTCTCCCCCTACCACGCGTAATTCCGACAGCCCGTGAACGCGGCGCGGCTTCATGCAGCGTAAACCTCTGTTTATTTTCAGAGCGGTGACGCGGACGCCGCACTCCGCCTATATGGGGCTCGTCAGACGGTGGCGGGGACCGGGATTGGTGAGCTGTTGTTGCTGTAGCAGCTTGTGTCGGCGCTGTGTGGAGGGAGGAGGAAGAGTTGAGTATAAAAAGCCCGCTCCAGCGCTGAGAGCTTCACTCTGGTGGAGGAAAGTGAGCACGGAGGGTTGGTAGACGTGGCACCAAGTGACCCCCCCCCCGCAACTGCCCCCCTGTATTTACCAACAACTGGCGTCTATTTGCCCCACAACCCTGTACCGACCCGGCACACGGACTCTCTCTGAAGGAGAACTCCCCTCCACCTCGACTAATAAATGCCAAGAGGAAAAACGAAAGAGCCAACTGATCAGGATCGCCGCTCGGACGAAGTGGAGAAAAACGGTCGGACGAACACGTAGTGACGAAAACAAAGCACGGATCGCCGCCGTTACCGTTCTCAATGCATACCCTTTGTGCCCGGGGAACGATGAAGCCAGAGATCACCGCCGCCGTCGGATTTCTGTCGAGATTTCTGCGGGTAAAAGGTCACGTAAACGACAGACAGGTCCAAACATTCAACCAAAGCTTACAGGATATTTTGTCAGGTAAGAGAAACACACAATCATCTTATTTGCGCCCACAAGACGCCACTTCAAAACACCTCACCGTATTCACTACACTCTCACACGTTTAGTGTAGGTGTCGTTGTAGCGTCAAAGGCTTAAAATCGGCTTTTATTTGGGTTTAGATTGATTCGGAAGAAGCCTTTCTTTGTTCTCGCAAGTATCACTGTCAGCGCTACCAACGCGCACCGCTGTTTGCGCACATCGAAGAGGGAAATGGAAAAAAACAGGAGTAAACACAGCGGGCGATCATAATCGAACGATTTGTCGACTGTTACATTTCTACAATCGGATATTTTATTCCCACAAACATACAAAATGATATGTTACTTCTGTTTGGAAGAAGAAAGGAGGGAGAGCCTCAAACAAGGAAGTGCGCCTCGGTCGGTAAAGCTCTCAGAGAACTGAGCAAAACAGCCCCCGGTGAGGCTGCTCAATTACGTAATGCATTGGACGAGATGGGCTGATAATGCAAACAAGTCCAATGTCAAACCAATCTGCAGCACCGGCGCTTACAAACACATTTATTTTTGTTTTATAAACAATAGTCTTTACTATTTGAGAACATCACATTTTTGCGACGTGTGTGTTTTTCAACAGAGAGAAAGACCTTGTTGGTTGTTTTTCCTCCGGCATTTACATGTTGACGGCGATATTATGTTTTACCACGTCTCCCGTTCATTTTAGCACATTAGCTATTTACAGTGAAATCACATTTTTTCGATTTATTAATAAAGGATGCCTATTTTTTTTAAATATTTTTCATGTTTTTTGAGAACCGTGCTGCTCGTGGATTGTGTCAAATGTTCTGCTGTGAACACATTTCAGCCAGAGAGCTCTTAAGCTTCTCTACATCTGCAGATGACCTACATAACGAGCTCACGTGTATAAAAAAAGTACTTTGCAGATGCAGTAGGCTAGTATGACTATTGTTGGAGGTAAATAACAACATCTCCACAGTACGAATAGAACTGGTTGCCCAAAAAGAACGACACAATACCATTTAGTACAAAATGCAATTCATTGTAGGTGGCCTTACAATTGCCTGTGTAAAATGGGCTTACGTGTTTTTGGGGAGCTTGAAGCAAATCTTGAGATAAGATTTCCCCAAAAATATCATCACTAAGCACATTTCGACAACTGTTTGTAAACAAGACAAAAGTTTGAGTTGTATGGACCCCGCTGCCTTGAGGTCTGCATGTGGGGGAGGGGATGTTTTTCCTGGTGGGCGCCTATAGGAGGACATTAAAGGCACAGGCAGCGTAAACCGGAGGGGAAATCCGCTGAAATAAATTGAACCTCGCTGTACATTTAGTGCACATAAACACGAACGATATCAAAGTAATGTGAATTCTGTCTGTTCATCTGTCGTGTGCAAGACTTGGACACGACGATATTTTATTTCGAAACTGCCGCTAACTGATTTCTAGTCAAATTCAAACAAATGTCCAACGCGGTCTCGTTTTGTGCGCGAGGCAGAAACACAAGCATGTGGTAGTCTTCTGTGAGGGCTCGTTGCTACTAAACTAGGCCAGCCGGAGCTCTTTTGTGCCTGGAAATGCCACAATCGCTCACTATTGTGTCTGCCTGCTGAAAAGCTAGGGGTGCCTAGCTCCCCTTGTTTGTGCTGAGCGACGGGAAGTGTGCAAATTAGGCCCAGTGACCAGATTTGAAATCACGATAGTTGTGTAATAGTTTTTGAGAGAGCTTCGATTCGTCTTTTTATCAGCAGCAGTGGGATTTGATGCTCGTTCAGAAAATGGGTTTGATGAAAACACCCAACAAGCTCGCTGAGCGAGCCAAAAGAGAATCTCCGTATGTTTTGTTTCTGGTGGTCGAGGTATAAACAGAGTCAAGCGCACACTCGTCTGCTTTCTTTTGTGTTACCTGCCCCCCCCCCCCCCCTGATCTTTCCCCAGCTGCTCCATGGTTTGAGGGTAGCGGCCTTTTGTGGCTCAGTCCGAGGCTGAAAGATCATTCAGGCCCTTGTGCTCTTTCACGAGTGCCAGTCCCTCCATTAGCTCGGCAGTATACAGCCTTCTGTGATAAGACGCGGGGGGAGAGGGGGGGGGGGGTTGTTTTTATCCGGTGGATGCATACAGGTGGCCTTCGGGCCCCTGGTCTGAATGCTGGCCTACTTCAGTTACCCTGTTTTTCTTTGGCCACAATGAAGTTGGAATCAATGGCAATTCAGTGTGGATGCATCTTGTCGGGGAGGGGGGGGGGGGGGCATATTTAAAACTATCCTAGGAAGAAAGTTAGAAAGTCTTTTTTTTGTTGCTTTTTATGCCAAAAGTGAATTTTTTTCAAGGAAAGAGTGAGCCATGTTTTACTTCCTCAAACACCCAGAAGCTGTCGGAGACAGTCACCAGTGTAATTTTCCCCTCATCGTCTTAAACACTAAAATGCCTCGAGCGTACCGTAAGCAGCATCACTAGTTTCACTGCACTTTGAACAATAAACTTCCCCGCAGACGGGAAAAAAAAAGAAAAACAAGGTCCTCTCCCTTTAAGAGGCGGAGCCTAGTGTCCCAGATGGCCGACACTGTTTGGTGTTTTTGTTCAGCCAGTCGTGGGAGAGTACGTCACACTGACGACAGCCGGGGGAGGGATTGTGCAATTCAATGGCCCTCTTTTTGTCACGTAGGCCCAGGCTGCCGCTGGCCGCCTGTTTATGGCTGCTTATCAGGACTCTAACAGGTGGTGCTTGTCTGTCCTTTCTTCATGTACTGAACACAACTGTGCCCTGTACTTTAGTCTAGATACGTTTGGTTTTATGGGCGATAGGCGAGACACTCGCAAGACATCCACACGGGCAGACTGCAACATGAGGAAGACATTTACGTCCTTTCAAAGACCCTGTGTGTTTGTTCTTTTTACGATGTTCCCATCTTAAACCGTTTTTACAGCCATGGTGTTTTTCCATGTAGTCGGTGTACAACAACACATTCTTCTCCTTTTTATTGGCGCACATGACACGATTTTACCCGCTTTACATGTTCTTACAAGCAGCCCGACGGTAGTCACTCCAAAGCTTAACTTTCTCTCCGTCCACTCTTCTCTCCCCTTTGTCTCTGCAGAGCAATATAAGCACCACTGGTTCCCAGACAGGCCCTGCAAGGGTTCAGGTTACAGATGCATCCGCATCAACCACAAGATGGACCCACTGGTGGGGCAGGCGGGCCAGCGCATCGGCCTGACCATCCAGCAACTCTACCAGCTGCTGCCCAGTGAGCTCACGCTCTGGGTGGACCCCTTCGAGGTGTCCTACCGCATCGGCGAGGACGGCTCCATCTGCGTCCTGTACGAGTCGCAGCCCTGCCCCGTAGTAATGCCGGCGATGGTCACCGTCAGCTCCCCCTCAGGAAACGGGATGTCGGGGAGCCCCATGGTGGACAGTCGCATCAGCTGCAAGGAGGAAATGATGGTGCTGGGCAGAGCCAGTCCCTCCAAAGCCTACAATATGATGACTGTGTCCAGTTAAAGAGGCCCGCCGTCACCCAACCCCGGCCTACTTTTGTTCTGGGTCCTGTCGTGGCTGGTCAGATCGTCTGATCAGATCAGGGTGAGCCTTTTTGAAGCTAAGAATATGAAATGAAATGGTGAAAGAAGAAAAAAGAAGAAAAAAAAAAGGATGTGGCCTATCATCCAGGTGATGGAAACCTTGATATTTTTTACCCTCTCCCCCCATTAGCATATGTTCTGTTGAGTCATTGGATCAGCTCGGCACTTATTTTAGGAGAAGCTTTGTGAAAATGGGACTGTTGGGGCAGCTAAACAACCAACCAACCAGGAACCCCCTCGACTGTAAACAACACGCTGATCAGCGCCACCTCCCAAGGGGCCATCATTGACTTTGCACTTTCTTACTTGTGGTTACGATGGGTACGTGTTTAACACACCACAGCAAAACACCAGAACCTAAATTGTAAGGATTTTTATTTTTTTTAAATCAGGAACCTACCCCTTGAATTTATTTCAAAATCCTGAGGTTTTTCAATTTGCCGGTTTCACTTGTTTTGTTTACTGGGTGGGGGAGGAAGTTGAGGTTTAGACTGAAGCCTTTCACAATCCAAGCTCAAGGTAAAGAAACACCCAATGAGAGCATCTCTATTTTCTATAAGACCCCCTTTTTGGACCACAGGGAATTAGTTTTCTTTATCTTGTAGCTGGAAAAAGGCGTTCAGTCTCAACCTGCCCCCCCCCCCTACCATCAACACAGAGCCTCAGAAAACCGTCATCTCAGCGTTCTCTCGGTCTCTTTGTAAGTGGAATGTGTTGTGACACCTGCTACCTGTGGATACCAGTGTGTCCCGTTGCACCGTCGCCCTCCCATCGCCCATGTATGTGTAGCTTTCCGGGGGGGAGGGCAGGGGATCCCCCCTCCTATCCCCCTCCCCCGAGTTAATGAATGTTGTTGAAAATCACAATCAAGTTCCTGTGTTGTTAATATTGCCCCCTTTCCTCCAACCACTTTGTCATCTCCCGCATTGCCAAATTTCAAAGTGTATCAAAAGGGGGGGCCCCATTTTACCCAAATTTTGGTCTCGTGGCCCTGAATTGACGTCGAACGCACTTTGACGTGAGATTGTGTGGGATGTGTACTTCGTAGAGAAAATCGCCTGCATTCCATCCATTCGAATGTCATCTTTTCGCGCCGTTGTTATTGCCCTCCCTATTCTTAGCCGTTTGTTCATACTGTAGCTCCCACGTTGGGATAGACTGATGTCTATTAAATTGGGAGTGTGCAACTCTGGATTTCAAAACTTTTTTTTTTTTGTTTTTACTGACACTGTATTTGTGAACATTTCAGAGCGCTTGATTCGGAGAGTATTTTAGGTGGTATGTTAAACATTCTGCCATCCGTTCATATGGCACTGTTCGCTCTGGCAGCACACAGAGCTAAGCTGTCCCCACCCCCCCCACCCCCAGATGGTGATTTGTGTTGCTGATAGAAAAAAAAAAAAAAAGTTAGTCTGGACTAAGTGATAACTGTGTAAGACTTTGGCCAAAGGGAGGTCTGGAGCGCCAACTGTTAAGAAATGAATTTTATCCAAAACACCAGGCCTTCTATAATATTAGCATTAACATTTATTCCCATGGTCTTGTAAAAAAAGGAGATCCTTATATGTGCATCGGCGGTTCATTGCCTTACGAAGACCTCATTGTCATGAATTATGAGCCTCTCGTGATTTTTAAACTAATATCAGGCGTATGTGAGCCAGCCTGGTTCATGCACTGCCCGGACCCTCACTCGAGGAGTCCATTTTCCAGCCTGGCAGCGTCAACCCCCCCCTCCCTACACTCCTGGTGTGTGGGGGTCAGAGTGCCTCACGTGTCACATATCACCCCTCAGCTCAGACCTCCTGTTCAGGCAAAGGCAAGCCAGCTTGCTGCTAGCTGACCCCCTGATGCAGGTGGACTTAATGTGACACATATCATCATCCATCACTGTGGGGAGCTGGGTAAGGAAGGTGGGGATGGGAAGCTGGTGTGAGAGAGGGGTGGGGGGGGGGCCAGGGCCGGACTCTTTTTGTCCAGGGCAGCTAAAATCCCTCCAGCCCCCCCCGCCCTTCTTGACTTATTCAACATCCCCCACCAAGCCCTCGACCCTCCCTAAAGCAGTGATGGATCGAAAACAAAAACCAGCACATGCGCTTGGCGTGCTCACGCTGCACTTGGGGGGGGGGGGGGGGGGGCTAGCGAGAGATGAGGAAACATGGATCAAAGATGAAGAATGAGGGTACTAGGCCGTTGTTTTCTGTTTTCATCTCACTGGATTGCGCTGCACTCGATTACTGCGTAAGAGTAGCAACTTTGTTTACATGCATATGAAAGGGTGTGATGGCTGTCTGATGTACCCCCTCCCCCCCCACACCTCACGCCTGGTTGTGGGGCTGAGTGGTTTAACAGTGAGCTGGAACAGAGGCTGAGGGGGGGGGGGGCGGCTTCAGGTGCCGCCCGGGCCTTCGCCACTGGCCAAATCTGTCACGGCAGGCTGGTTGACCGCTCATCACCAGACCTATGGGTGTTTAAGCTCCCCTAAGCCTGAGAGGATCATGGGTAATGGAGCTATAGCCTTTGACGCACTGCAACCTAGCACCCCTCCCTCCCTCCCTCCCTCCCTCCCCTGCTCTCTGTTGATACTCCCTTCAGCAATCTGTGAAAAGCAGCGATTCCATGTTGGCCAGATGGAGAGGAGCTCGCTGGGATGGGATCCCAGGGCTTTGGTTTCCGTGGCGGACACCAGTTTTAAAATCACACTGCTCCATTAAAGCTTTTATGTCATGTGACAAGATGTTTTGAGATTGATCTATATTTCGGACGTGAGACGATCGTCCCAACTCACTTTTCTCTAGATGTATTTTATGGTCACACTGGTAGATTTTCTCATCTTTCCACTCCGCCATCCCCATTTCCTCCTCTTCGTCCTCTTCTTCAAGAGGATTTTTAGTCTGGTGATCTAACCCACTTTTAACAGACCTTGTTTTTATTTTTTTTTGAGCTAAAAAAAAAATTCAAAAAAATTGTCACCAAAATCCCCTTTCGACGCCTTCTCAACTGTTCTACCGCCACCGGAAATGGTGTAAGTCCTCAGTAATATTGATTATTTAAATGGCATCCATTGAGCTTGTGCGCACATAGGTTACATTGTCGTGAGAGTGCTTTGAGTAGTCGGAGGTAAAATAGCACATAAAATGCACTAAATGTCGAGTTGAAGTTGTGTGACACTTTTTTTGGGGACGCAAGGAGTCTCTCCTGGAATGTATTGCCAAACTCAGGCCTCGGACATTCAATGAATACCCTTGTGGAGAAGTTGTGCATGTTAAGACATGAAACAGGAAGGGAACAGCAGTTTCGTTGTCATCGATTAGTCGAATTATTGCCACTTTCACATTTGAGGTGTTTTACACATTGTAGAATGTATTGTAACTGTACGGCATATGGTAGAGTACATGACATTACACATGGGAAGTGCCAATAATTGATATCCTTTGGTGTTTTTTAGATTTATTCCTTTTTTGTGTTTCATCTTTTAACATGGATAACGCTTTTCGTAAGTGGAGCCATTTGTGATGGGAGTGTTGGCAAGGACCAAAGTTGTTTGGGTAAAAAAAAAAAAAATATTAGTTTCCATGATCTGTGTAGACGTATCCTTTTAGTTTTTTCTTCTTTATTTTCTTTTCAGTTTGTTCCTTTTTTTTTCTATTTACGTACAAAACCAGAAAATAGACAAAAAAAATCTGAGCTTACCCAAGAAGAAAAGCTGTCTATCTTGTGATTTCATGTCAGTACATCTTTATCGTGTTCAGTTTCTTTTTCCTTGGGTATGTTGTGATGAACTGCTGTAAATTTGTACAGTTCATGTAAATTGATTGTGCGGAAGTTGTACAGATTTCTATATTTTGGAAGAAAAGTTTTTTTTCTCTGTAATAAAAGATTTCCTATCTTGGCATCATATCCCCCCCGTGAGCTGTGTCATTATTTACTCGGTACAATGAAATGATGACTTTACAATTTAAAATCAAAAGGCACACATTCATCTTTAAATTCAATGGTTGAGACGTGTATTTTGCATATTGTTTACCTGAAGGAGGATCTAATACTATATGTTATACAGCAGGAGCTACACAAGCCTAAACCCTCATGGTGTGGCCCTACTGGGGCCCAGATTGGAATTAGGACTGGAGCGGGAGATCAAGTCAGCAGTTCTAAATCCTCACGGACATTTGCCTCTCTTGGGACTGCAATTTGTATAAAGAGATTTTAGGTCACGTTCCATAAGCACATTATCCTTCTACGCAGCTGACACGGCTCTGTTGCTAAATTCGATTTTTCTTTTTTAAAGGAATAAGGCTAAAATGGAGCTGTAATTTGTCTTAAGAGCAAACTAAGTAAAATCTGCCTCACTGATGGGCTGGATGGCTGTCGGTAATGTTGATGCAGCTCCATATTTTCGGAGTAACCGGAACATTTCATAAGCCCTTTGCTGCGTCCCCTTAAAAGGACTATGGCCTGCCCTGACCACCAAAGCCAATCGCTTCACGTCCAAATGCACATGTTTTTCGGACAGTTGGAATAAAACTCAGCGCTCCGTTTCCAAATCGAACTGCCAGTGCTTCCACCTCTTAAGTGATATGGATGCGACAGATGGTACCATTAGCACTTCCCCCCCCTGAGATGTTGAGAGAATCCTTGCTAACTCCATTGCACCGATAAGCACAATAACGCTGCACCCCGAACCAGCTGACTCTGCAAAACCCAGAGTTTGGATTAAGACTGCAATCTTTTGCAGCACTCTCAATCCCCCAGGTTGCTTAGCAGCAGACGGAAAAAAGAAAAACATTTGGCTCATTTTGACACGCAGACAAAGGATGGAGCGAGGAGAGCTGGTTTAGCAGGAGCCGGGGGCGCGGGGGGAGGGGGGCGGAGGGACTGGGGTTGTGTTGAAGTCTGGCTTTGGCTCTCCAAACACTCGCAAGCCCGGGGCCCCACCAGCTGGGGAGTGTGGGTGTTGTAGTTTTAAGTTATTGAAATCCGTCAGCATGAAACGACAGAGACCCGTCCTATTTAGCCTTTTTTTTGGTGCATATTCTCTGTGCTGCTTACTGCTAAACTTCCCCGTTTGGTCTCCGTGGAAGCAGGTCAAAGATTCCCAGGGTGGGCCTGACTGTAGGGACCAGCGGGGTTTCTCTGCAGAAAAATATCATCTCATGGGGGGGGGGGGGGGGGGAGTGAATACAGAACCATCCAACAATGACACAAAGCACACGTGATCCAGATTTAACAGGATATTTGCAATCCTCCCCGGACACGGTTTTGCAATGACTTATTTGAGCAAGATGTTTTGACCAGTTATTCAACTCAGACATGAAAAGTCGATTGGATGAAATGTGTCATTTTGACATTAATATTCCCATAAATGTTGTCTTTAAAGGGTCAATTTACACTTCACTTGACTTACATTTCCTTAAGGCGGGCAAAATCATGAACTTCACAACATTTATGTGAATCAAGAGATTTAAGACATCAGCATGAATCTCTTTTTGCTCTACTAATGAAATCGCTACACATTTTATTCAAATTCTATTGCATCGTATGTCATCAAATTGCATTGGAGTTTCAGCTTGGCACTGATGAAACAGCAGTGTAATATTGTCTGCCCTCCCCTCCCACTCACATAGCAACAGAAATCCCCCTGTAGAGATGGTTTGATTAGGTAGAAAGTTCTGGAAGGTGTGGCTGGTTACCACAGAGAGATAAGGAGAATATAGTGGGAGTATAGTCGCTATGATACAGTAATGGAATGTCAGGCCACTTTAGTCTGTGAAAAATCCGAACTATACAAAAGTTCTGCCCTCTGAGCCTGTGACAACATGTATGTACGCCGAGTCTGAACAGTGTGTACAAGCAATGTGCTACTGTCTGAGAACAAAGGCATGGTGAGTGACAGTGTGAGCTTGGTGTGTCTGCTAACAGGGGGGGGAGGCAGACATCTGGGACCCGCTTTATTGCCAACAAGATGACAGGCTAGCCCTCCTGCAGAGTGCGTATGTGTGTTTATGCGCCTCTGCTTAAAAGATAAAACGCCATGCTGCAGCTGCATTAGTCACAAAGCCTTTTTTGTGAATGTGCCTCACCTCTCAAAGTCAGGTGAAGAGAGTTGCCAGGCATTCGCCTTCACAAAGAAAACCCGTTTGATTTAGCAATTTTATTATAATGTAGGAACAAAAATCAACAACCGAAATCTTTCCCTGCAAGTATCTTGTACAGACTCTTCCATGCTGTGCGGTACTCCAGTGTGTTTTTCCACTGGATGTCAGTGTGTGTGTGTGTGTGTCATTCAAAGACTCTTTGAAACAGATCTCTGCCCTAACTGTGTGGGTCTCCAGAGTATTAGAGGCAGTACCCGCTATCTCTCTCCCTCCCCTCAGGGCACGATTCATCCTCAGCCCCGACATCTGCCTTACCCCCCCCAACTGCACACGCCCCTTCCTGCCAGCATCCATACGGGGACAATGGACGAAATAGAAGACAGTGGGGACAAAGACGTCCAGCTTGGGCCGGCCACGTCACTAAAGCTGGGTGGATGGCTGAAGGAGGGGTATGTTTTGTTTAGTGCAAACTGATATACCATTTGGAAACAGATGCTGAGGGGTACGCCATAGTTTGAAGCATATCGGGCCACTAACCAAGCTTCAGTATTTCAAACTCTATAATAATCTTTTTTGTTTCAAAATCTTTACACCGTGTGAAAATACAGTGTTCATGTATTCTCCCTTACTTATGGCCAGTTGCTTTATGCCACTTTAGCTTTGCACAACATACTTCTACTTTATTATTTGTAAATGCTAGTTTCTGTATATATTTAGTAAACTAGCATGTATAAAGAAGCTAGTTATGATGTGTGAAATCGGTGTGAAGTTAGTTAGTTGCCTGATATTGAGACTGAAGGTATAGCAGTAGTTGTTCATAGTATAGCCCATAGTTGACGCCGTCACACCAGCATTTAAAACTTCTACTTTCAACTTTTGATATGCAAATTGGCACTGTCCACTAATAGCAACTGTTTTAATTGGGACCGGCGAGGCGGAGAGTCAACAATGGAGGAAATAATTGTAGCTTATTAGCCGTGTTGTACCATTCACTTGTACTTTACCGCTCTGCTGGAGGAAATATTTTAGGGAATGAAATTTGCAATCTTGAGGAATAAACAAGAGGTAACACGCTTGGACACCGGTTGTGACTGACTACCACTAGTTAGCTCGCCAGCAACAGTGGGTCACCGTCAACGATTGTAGTCCCATCCTCAATATTTAACCGTGAAGGTGAATGAGCTGTTACTCTGAATTGGGACTTACTACAGAAAAAATGCATTTAAAGTGTGTTTTACAGCAGCAGCTTCTGTGTGGTGCTGTCACTACTCCATGCCTTTATAAGCTAACCAGTCAGGCCTCACATTGTCTTGTATGTGGAGGTAAAATATATTTTTACGGCAACAAAAAGAAAGTGGTAAAGTAAGAGCATGTGATTTGATTTGTACCTCTTCAGAGTCTATCTTCAGCAACTTCCTCATGCCCTCTCCCCTTACTTTACTCTAAAATAGATCCTCTCATCAGTCACCCTCTTTATCTCCCTCTCAGGTTATGTCTTCTGTTTTTCCCCAGATTCTTCTCATATCACTTCCTCACCCCCTCCTCCATACCCTCTACACCACCTCGTCCTCCGTCTATCTTTATCCCTCCCTTTCCAAGCTGCTGGTGTCACCTAGCAGCTCACACTCCCACGGCAGAGGAATTCATTCCAGAGTCTGGCAAAAGGCCTTATTGGGGTAAGGTGAGGGGTCTCAGTGGGAATCATGTGGTGGAGTGTGTCTCTGTATATTGCACCCTTGTGTCTGCATGGCGTATGTGTTAGTGTGTCTATGAGAAAAAAAAGAAAAGAAAGTAGTCTTAAAGTCCCAAAGTATAAGGTCTGTCATTCTGCGGTGTTAAGTGACTGATTCTTGGAGCCCTTCCCAGGCTCGGATGGGCTTTTGGTGGAATCACTAGTTTAAAAGATGAGCATCTGCTTCAGAAAAGAGACGGTTCTTTAATACAAACTGAAAGATTCAAATCTAAAACGTATGAAGAGAAGTTAGATGGCTCCCAATGAACACTTCAGTATGAAACAAGCTACAAATGCTGAGTACAAAGTGAATAAAGCGTTCAGCAATTTAAGTCAGATTGCTCTCATATTCTGGGTCAAGTGTGGAGTGAATTCAGCGCGCACAGCACGCCGTTTTGTGCCAAATTGCAATTTTTCGACAGCTCTGATTCTCACTTCCCATCGGCTTCTTTCTGCTTAGCGATGACGGTTCAAGGGGACCGTAGTATTTAAAGACGTCACCCATGCGCAACATGATTTCTCAATAATGAAGCTGAAATAATGGAAAATCACATCCATCATTTAAATCTGTAGTATCGTTAAATCAGTACTAACTCTTTTTGAAGGAGAGCAGAACAAGCTGTGAACACAACATTGTCATCTTTTAAAGTTGCTGCGGCTAACACGTGTGCATAAAGTTGCCTTTTTACACATCCAACACAGCTAGCATTAGCATTCACAGTCATGTTTTTGACCTCAAGGCAAATAAGTCCAGTATTCACTCTCCTTTCATCTCTCCTTTGGTCTCCACTAACTGTTCAGGGAAAAGTCTGGCTCATTAGCAGGCTAAAGAGATGCCACTACAACCGACCCCTCTCACATTACACTTAATTAATTTAATCCATGGTTGATGAAATAAATATTTAACTATTTGAACACTGATAATACCATTGAAAGAAAGAGCAATTTACATTGACACCTGGAACCAGCAGCCTCTCCCACTTAGCATCTCTTTTAGAGAAACAAATTGAAACTGTGATTATGTTTCTCACCAGGAGCAGTGATATCAACAAGCTCCGCGTCCTGATGATAAGCTAACAGGCTAACCAACCGCTGATGTCTTCATGCGTTTGTGTTCCCCCACACATGGTTATCTGAAAGTCGGCGGTGAGACATGGAGGCAACATATTCCTGTGGCCGGCCTCTCCCAACCAGTAAGGCAACACGCTCAACCACGCAGAGGGGGAGAAAACCAGCCACCTAAATATAGCCGAGCATTGGGGCTCAGCAAGAGGCCCTCTGCATGAGGTCTGGCCACACACACACACACACACTGAGGGGCAGGTTTACATGCACGCCACACACATGCATGAACAGATTAAGTTAGTTTAAACCCTGCGTACAAAAAGGACAGAGGAATCAAACTGCTCCTGCATTCATTTTTTAAAGACTGCAGGTCTGATGTTGTCCACCAGAATTCATGTCAGTCGCTTGAAAATCATTTCTCAGCTCAGCAGCAGAGAAAAAAAATATTTTCCCCTAAAAAGCACGTGTTCATTTAAAGCCCCTGCTGCTTGTAAACACGACGCAGCCTGCTAACCTCCAACCACATGATCAGCCTGCTGTGCCCTGCTCATTTCACTGTACGGATGGCGGAGATGTTGGCTTCGTTTCTGGTGGTTTGGTCTGGTTTTCGGAGAAGCCGACAGGAAAAAGACGAGCGAACGCGGCGCCTCAGCTGTTTCCTGTTTATGTTGATGGTAAGATTCGCTCACAAAAGGCAACGCCGAGAGATGGAGAGATACAATGAGGAGATAAATGAGAATCCAAAAGGATGAGATAAGGTATTAGAGGGAATTAGAGATTAGACGCAGGAATAAATTGGGTAATCGAGAAACCAAGGGGAAACATGGCGCACAAAGGGGATACAAATATGTCGTGTGAAAGACAAAAATATTATTCAAAAGAAACAGAGAGTTTGATTGAGAACTGAGGGGAAATGCACTGGGTGTGCAAGAAAGAAAACAGCTGACAGGAAGATCTGTGGCTCTTCTTCTCCGCCACCGTGAACACAGCTGTGTGACAACACACACACACTTTGTTCAAAACACCCACAGTCAAGCGTAACAGTCAGCAGCATGCACGCCTTCGCACAAACACACAGGCGTAAAATGTAGAGATCGCACTGTTCCCCAGTGAAAAAGGGAACAAGACTTTAACCGTTCACACATATTTGGGTAACCACGCACATCGGCCTTGCAGCTCTACCACAACATGGAGAGACCTATAGTCAAAACACCCATAACTCTCACAGGAACATACCGCTACTGATTATGTACAGACAACATCCCGTCAATTATTAAAGTCTGATTATACTGAATAATGATGAGCTATCTCTTTACGTGCATAAGGCTTAAAATAGAACCAGTGATGACTGTAACAGGACTTGTTTGTTTACTCCAAACATCACAGAGTGTTCACATGGTGCATGCACACTGAGTTGGTTTGTGTCTCCGGGTGACACTCTTGACTCCTGCAGCAGTGAAAAACAGCCTTGACCCACATAAGACCGGCCGCTTAATGAGTAACTGTAGCAGACTAATTTCCCTACGGGACTAATATGTTACTCATTACACAGATAACACATCACCGTGAAAGATGCACATGGAATTGGACAAATAATTACCCTTGTGCATGGCAACTCTTATTCTACGAGCACAGGTGGAGCCTTGCTCTATAGACTCAATCACTGTCTACAGTGTGCAGAGCACTGACGTTTGCGTGGACTGTTTCAGCCAATCACGATGTTCCTTTCCCCCCCTTTTGCCTCGGGTGATTTATCAAGTTTGATCCTGTCTCCACCAAATGGCTACTGATGCTTCCAGAACTCCTGCCTCTGTTTCCCGAGCCTACAAACATTCAACTTGTTTCTCTTATAGCCAGAAAGTCAGAAAGGATCCTCAATCACTATCAGCTGTTAAGTTAGCAAGCCGGAGTGAATTCAACCCTGTTAGTCAACCTTTTGCTGTGCATTCCTGTTTTCGTCTTGTCTCTACCATATGCTGTATATAAAAAGTGGACATAGCATGTATTTGATTGACCACCGCAGTGTTTGGCTGGATGAAGCTGCACTCATTGAAATGAATGAGGCTGCATTTTTTCATGCAGGGCTACTGTTGGTCTGATAGTTGCCTCTGTCAAAGCCTTATATATGTATTTTATCCTTAAAGTGATGAAATGCTCAAATATTACCAGCCAGTAGGAGATACATGCAGCTCAGCATCTTGAGGGGTGATACCCCAGTGTGGTGTTTCAGCTTTTAAAGAAGTGATGTCCAAGAAATTCCACTGAAGATAGATAGATGTAAACTTTATTTATCCCCAGGGGGAAATTAGTTTGTAGCAGCAGCAATTTACAGAGTAAAATATAACGTGTGGAATGCACAATATCTACAGTACAATAAAATAACAGAGCAGATATTGAATTGAAGGAATAGATTGATAAAAAATAGAAAATAATCTAGAATAGAAAATAGAAATGCACAGAATATACCATGAATATAGTCGTATTAATTAAATAAAAATAACAACTAGTAAACGAAACTAAACAACCTGGACAGTAGAGCCAGGATCACCAACAACAAGCAACAACCGTGTAGCGTTGTTGTAGTCATGTGAAGGACGATAAAGCTAGTGGAAGCTAGTGGAACAGACAAAAGATGACCCAGAAGTTGGATCGGACTGACTTCAGTGCAGCCTGCATGTGTGGAGGATCTAACTCTGGCTTATCGTACAGTTATATATATATATATATATATATATATATATATATATATATATATATATATATATATATATATATATATATATATATATATATATATATAGGACAGCATGAAGAAGGATGCAGATAGAAGGAGGTGTATTTCACGTTGCTGTATGCAGTCCATTATCGTCTCCTCCTGCTATACTTTGGACCGTCAGTAGTAAAACCATTTGAGGGGCTGCCAGTTCAGCGCTATAGTGCTTTCCAGACACTGTCTGCAACTCAGAGCCGGATAGAAGTGTGGGAATAATAGATGATAGAGAGAGAGACAGTAGAGAACTCCCAGGGACTTTTTGTTTGTCATCATTTTTAACTGTAAGAAATATTGGAGACAGCCACTTGTTTTACTGATGTGCACTGATGAGGTGAATCCATTATCCCTTATTGATTTCACTTTTTAAAATGATATCACAGACGGGGATACGGCAGACAAAGAGAAAACGAAAAGGTCTCATAAGATGAGAGACGGTTCGATATATGGAGTTGCAGCTCACTTAATGTTTCTTCCAACTTTAAACACAACCGGAAACGAGACTTATAACAGTCGCATAAGTAAGGGAAAGTGGTTGGTAGACAGAGACACAAAGGTAATAAACGATGCGTCAGTCACACACACACACACACACACACACATACTCCACCACTCCCATAGCAGCTGTTTGGGGGGTGGTGGAGGAAGATATGTGCTGCAACCCCCTCCGCCTGCACTCGGCCCGGTTCTTGCCGGGTTTAGTGAAGGCTCGGCTGGAATGTGTTGGACCCATGCCACGCATTCCAGCGCCGCCGTGCGCTCTCTGCTGACCTACTTGTGTCAGGGGGGGGGAAAGAACATAAAGTACACCCAAGACACACAAGCGCAGGGCGGAGGAAGCTATCTCGCTGTTCCTTGCACGGACTGTAAATAAGCACTTGAGAAGAGCACATGGTGAAGATACACGTAGGCATGAGCATGCACGGGCATGCCCGCATCACATGCACTCACATGCTGCCGCACTCTGAAAGCAGACAGCTTTGTGCCTTAAATTGCAGATGCAGGTACCTATTGATGGAGCACATACACAGAGAGATGAATGTATGGCATCACGCTCTCGTAATAAGCAAACCAGTGTGCTCCTCACAGTGAACACGCGAGTGTGTGACTCTTAGTACTCTCAGAAGGGAAACATCTGCACCCCTTTGAATTCAAGTCCTCTCCTCCACCCCCCCTCTCCTCTCCATCTCCCTCTGAAGTTGTTCTCTGCTCCTTTTCTCTCATCTTTTTTTCCTTTCTTCCCTGTCCTCTCTCTCCCCCCCAGCTTTCGGCTCCTCCATGACTCCAAAGCCCCAGCCGGGGTTGTTTTTGAACCCGCCGAGTGCATCGGCGCCCGTAAACAACTTAGGCGGCGTTTCTGTGTGAACAGCCACTCCACTCCCTGTAAAGAAGCGCTGACCTCAACAAACAGCACTAGTTTCTCCCCCGGTCTTCTTGTTTCTCTCTGTCACCTCCTCGCATATTTCTACCTTCACATGGCTATTGGTAATGAAATGCACTATGGGCTAATAAAGCAGTGGTTCACATCTTACATCCCGCCATAGCTCACTTTGCCAAAACAATCCACGGTGCACCCAAATGACCCCGTAAAGGACACAACAGATTTAGGTTTTCTTGGAAACGTTAAATCCAGGCGGCTGTGACCATTTGGGCTGGCACAGACGACACGCTACTAGATAAATAACAAATGAAGTCATAATCTATCTAAATGATTGTTTTATCTTTCATTTGGATTCCAATGCTAAGATCAAATCCCTCTATCCCCCTATTTTTAACATGAAATACATTATTTTACAAAAAAGACAATTATTAAATCATCCAATAAGAATAACTGAGCGCCTGGGCTTCATCCACAGTTTGAGGTAGAATATAAAAGCTCCTCTATACAGTTGGCACTTTATTCCTGTTTGTCTCCAGTCCCCTCTCTCTTCCTGCTTCCTTTGCACGGATTAAAATGTTACACCGTGTAAACTGCTGTGGCATGCTGGGACATGAAAGGAGCCTTTGACTGTGACTGCATACGCTTGGCCTACTTTTTGATTCCATTAAATTATTGGGTGGGTGGGAGCAGAGGCTGCACTGTCTTTAAAGTATCAGCAAACGTCAGATGGTGTATACGAGTGTGTGTTGTCCATGTGTGTCGTGCAAATGGAGGATCTGTTGTTGATGTGCGCTTGAGGACTTGTGTGTGTGTGCAACAGCACAACATGTATTTATAAGTTTATAGCATGTGCTAACTTACTTATTTTAGCACTGTGACAAACAAACTCAAGTAAAGCACAAACAAATAACCGAGGCACGTTGCTTGACGCAATGAAACCTGCAGCAACACGTCAGCATAGCCGGAGAGACAGTGACTCTCTCTCTGTAGCTTCGTTGTTTGGTTTTGCTTTTTGTGGCAATAGACATTCAGTGTGTTCACATTCTGTGAGCGCTCCTTTATTTGCACATTTCCACTGCAGCTGCCAACATTCATTGCAAATATGCAAATTGAATGCATGCACTGGATATGTTGCAAGTCAAAATGAAAAGAGAAGAATCAGGGGCTTGTTAGCCACCAGCTATTGGCTAACTGATGGATTATTTTATTCAATAAAAAAACACTCAAAGCAGCTAAATATTTACTCCATTTCTTTTTTTTCCAACAACAAATTAATTGCTTTTACAGTTAGTGTGTCGAGCCTGACACAAGATTTCTGAGATTTTCAATCCTGCATTGTTTACGTCCATGTTTGCTGGTTTTACAGTCTTCTTCATGGATTGCCACCAATTGTTGAGCATGAATCCGACAACACATTGTTGTTGCTGGCCAAAACCTCCTCCAGGTACCTTTTAAAGTTATGTTTACAATTAGTTACTCACTAGACTCCATTGTGTTCATCCTTGAGGTCTAACAAAAGCTTTGAGTGCATTTCCTTCCTCAGCGCTTACCAGACGTCTAGAACTCCACAGGGAACCGTAGAATTCAGGGATATGAAATGTTACAGCGCTATTCGTGTGACGACAGACTTAAATATCTAGTATTTGAATAAGTAAAACCCATACTATCATAATTTAAAGGCAGACAACAGTTCATTTGTCGGTTTTGTCAAAGAATGATGAGTAAAGTGAGTAACAGAGAGGGCATGAGTTTTCCCCTTTTATGACGACCATGACTAAAGAACTGTGTAAAGAAGGAATGAGATCAGACACGGTGCAACTTGTGCCTCCGTTTGGGTCCGTCCGTCAGAGATGCAACGTGACCGAGAGCATGATTCTCTCCGAATATTCAAAGCCTTGCGTATTTCACAATGAGCCTGTGTGAGTAAGAGAGAGTCTGTGGGCACATGCTGCGCATCACCTTTGATGTGTTTGTGTGCACATCTCCTTCTCCTGGGAACCTCGGTCTGCAGCCATCCAAGCCTCTTTATTTTGCAGTCATGGAACAAACCTGCTCAGCTAATTTCAGCCGAGGTATCCGCACTGAGGGTGTTGTTGTTGTTTTTTTACAAGATTTTTCACAGAATTCAATGTGGGAGCCACACAAAGGAGGGCCCACATGGTCCCTGCCAACAACAAAACCTGTTCAAAGAGAAATACTAAACCTTCCTCTCCCGCATCCCTGCACCTCACCAACATCCAAAAACAGTGTTTACCTTCCCTCTGTGCACCACAGCTTTGTTTATGAGCTCCCCTATACGCTGCACTGGTAGGTGTCTGAGTGTGTGCCCCAGGGAAGGGAGGAGACAGCAGTCTACATTATACTGTATACATTGTTGCTGTTTTTTTATCAGCTTAGTGTATAACCGGTTTAGCATTTTCAATACTTTTGGTATTTTATTCTCTATTCAACTGTTCCTCTAAGCACAAACGAAGGAGATTAAGGCCCCGAACAGCATGTGCGTCAATGCACTTCTGATTTACGCCTCCACTGCCAGCAGATGCTCACATTATGAGCGAGTGCATACATTGCAGACGAGCAGGCAACTGTGCATATATGCGCGTCGTGCACGTGAACAATGCCACCAGTTGCCGCGGGTGGAAGCTGCCTGTGTGTCGTCTGCCAGCCTGCGGGGGAGGGACTGACCACGGCACAATGGAGGGTGTGAGCTGACTGAAGGGGAAGGAGGGGGGGGCACAGGAGGAGGAGGAGGTGGAGGAGGTAGCGAAGCTAAGGGCGCTGTAAGCAGAGATAAAGCCAGACAGATGGGGCAGACAATGAGGCATAGACACCCACCCTGCATGTCAACAACACCCCCAGGCCTCCTTCAAACTTTAGCTTTTCCTTTATCGCTCCCCATGAGCCAAAGTTCCTCAACATTCTCGCTTTTGTCTGTTTTGATCCATTTCCCAGCCTAAGCTTGATATTTTGCAATTAGTTCTACTTTTTTTTTGCCACGTCAACTTTTTCTCCACGTTCTCCAAACAAATTACACTTTCTTCCTCCCTTTGTTTGTTCCCCGACCCTCCTTTTCCCTCTCCCCTTCCTCATTGTTCAACTGATCAGATAAGGAGAAACCTCGATACAGCTGCAGAGTGTGCGTGTGGGAGAGGATATAGATGGTAGCCTATGGACAGGCATAGCTGTCACCTGTTGTGCTGAAACCCCCTTGTTTGGAAAGCTGATCCCATCTCTCATTCCTCAGGTTTCCACAAACAACCTCAGCTGTCAGAGAGTCATGGAGCTCTCTGTCTCCTTCCACCCGTCTCTCACGGCCCTCGATCACAAAGAAAGGTTGTCTTTCATCAGTTTGTTCTCTACTTGGGCCTCAGCGGCTTTTGAGCACTTCTCCGGAGAATGTTTTTCTTCAAACATCTGCCCAATATGGACAGGAGTTGCCAACAAACACATTTCACAGCCATTTCCTATTAAAATCCAGCTGAATAATTGTAATTGTGGATTGCAGTTACATCATTTAAACTTGCCAGATGACTTTTCTCCCTCTGAGATTAGCTTCAAAGTGTTTGCTTCGCTTCCGTTTGTGGTAAAATACTCAATCAAAAGGAAAGCATGACGGTACTGCAGGTCCAAGCCGTCCTCACTGAAAAAAAGCCACGTGTGACTGTTTGATGATATTAAATAGAACGGCCATTCATATCTTTTCGGGAGTCATTGTCAAATGCCCGAGTCTGTTGTTTAGAGAATGTGTTGGCAGGAAAGTAGAATCAATCGTGCTGTGCTTCACAGGAAAATGTTTGATTCAATGAAAACAAGTGGTGATTCAAATAATGAACATACTGTAACAATGATCCAACAGGACAATGATTTCCAAAACACGCCCACAACAATTTAGAGAAGCACATGAAAACGTGGCATCATGAGGCATAAACAGCACATCTACAACAGGTGGCTGCGCTGCTTTTACCTGCCAGTTAACACAGTGTAAAAAGCTGAAAAAATTAATGGTGAAGGCTGTAATGTGGCTGAAAGCTTCGTAAAAAGCCAGAAAGTGGAGCCTGATTCAAGAGTATTTCAGAAAAGTAGTTTTGCAGTTCTTGCAAGAGCATATGCGGTACGTACGTACGTACATTTCACGTCATTTCAAGTTGCTCTGTTTGTTCCTATTTTTTCTCACCATGACAACAGATTTCACATCCCACCCCACGTCATAGTGAACCGTTCTGCATTAGGCCTGACTCATGTCCAGTCATATCCTGCTGACACATATGGGCAGGACTGGTCTTACGGTGTGTGTGTGTGTGTGTATATATATATATATATATTTGTAGAATTGTATAAGTTATTTTACGCCCGCTCTTCGGTAGAAAATGTACCTAAATGTATTTGTACAGATGTGTGTGCAGAGATGTCTAAATTCTGATAAACCCGACAAACACCTTTTCACTACATGTCTGAGTGTCTTGGTGTATTTGGGGTGTGTAGCAGATGGTGGTGAGGTTTCCCAGCACGCCCTGAAAATGGCCTCCCCAGAGCAACGAGTGTTGGTGTTTGTGGCAGTGTGTAGTTGTGTGTGTGTACGTGTCTGAGTGTGTTTGCGCAATTGCCACTGTAGGACTCTTTTCATCTATTTTCAAAATGTACTGCCACAGAAATAGAGCCAATGGTGTAACCAAGGTGACCATATATAACAGCATTTCTACAGATATCTCGATTAAAAACTAATATACTTGACTTTGACATGTTTCATGCTTCTATTTTAACATTACACCTCCAAATATCATCAGAAATCAAAATATGCCACAACACTAGTCCTGTAAATGATAAGGAAGAATTTTTGAAGAATACAGGAAGACTGTATTACAGTGTTGTGTGTAAGAGTTACTGAAAATACAACCAACACAGCTAATCTCATTTCTCCGTCTTCTCGTTTGCTTCAGATCTTCTTTTTTTTTTTTGCTCGGGGATATTGAGAATTATTGAAAACCTTCATTGTAACCTGTGCGAAGAAAAATGCCGTTATTTCAGTGATAAAGATCGATGTTATTTCAGTGCTAGAGTCAATACTTTGCAGCTCAGCGAGATGAGACGTGAGATGAAGGTTGTGGAACCGGTTTGGAGCATTTATTGAGAGTTTTTTTTTTTTTTTTTTTTTTTTTACAGCTTATAGTGCAGTAGGAGCGCTACAATTCAATTCTGACAGCAAAGCAGGGCACTCCCTGGAATGAAAAAGGCAAATAACCAGAGGAGAGAAAATGTCTGTATGTACATAGCGACAGAGAGAGAAACCCAATGTTGACTATAGATTGGATCTATGTGAGACACGCACACGCACTCACACAAATTCCTCCTCATTCTTCCTCAGTAATCAGTGCGCTTCCCACTCCATAATCAACACTTAATGATAGCTTTAAAGTGGCAGATATTTTGCGACTGATCCAATAATTCAGCAGCTCCTCCACCCTCTCGCTGCTATCGGTGTGTATTTATGAAGCCATTACTTGTAATCACACAGATCACCTACGCTGGTCCATTCCGCCTACATCGTCGCAATTTCTTCCGCCACTGCATTTTTCTTTCTCTCAGACAAATCCCACGGTGATTATCTGTCATTACAGCCCAATTTCCAAAAATATGCATCAGGGTAGATACTGCAGCAGAGAGGCGGGACGATGAAGAAGCCAGAGGTCACGGAAACTTGCTTTGTTGTTCATCGAACAAATGAGAGGAGAGGGAGGGTATAGATGTCTCTCTCTCTCTCTTGTTGTCTCGCTCATCCAAAAAAAAAGTCTGCCAGGTAACCACGGTGCAATCAGAAGGCGGGGCTTTAGGTGTCAGATCAAATGTCAAGAAGTGAGGGGATCAACAAGGAGGTAGACACAGAATAACCACACAATGTATCTAGAGCTACCTCGACTAAACGTGCAGAGTCAGACCTCCCGACAGACACAATGGTGTTAATGCAGATGTGTCCGAACAGCTGGGCCTCGCGTGCTAAGAGAGGATTAAGAAGCAAGATTTGTGTGTGTGCCTGAATGTTTGTGTGTCTCAGGAAAACCGATCCGCTGACAAGAATTGAAGGAAGTGCACAATGCACTCCCCACAGACACACACAGAGGTGGTGTGTGAGGACTATACACACACACAGTACATCTCCCTACATATACACTGGTGGAACACAAGCCTCTCACAATGCTCTGTATGCCTGGGACAAATTGAATCATCTCGCCTGTCAGTCAGAAACTGAACACACACACACACACACACACACACACATTGATGTGAAAACTGCAGTTCTGACCGTCCAAAGTACGGCACTGCAGTGCCCACCACTCAAGGGCGGCGCACAGCAGGAGAGCTTTCATTGAAGAGTGCTGCACAAATCCCGACAAAGGAATCGTCCTCCAGATCCGTCCACCTCTGTGTTCCTGTGCGGGAGCAGCTCCCCAGACGCACTGACGGGTCATTATCAGTGCATGAATGGAGATGACGCAGCCAGTGCAGGCTGAAATACCGTCCCCGGTTACCTGTGCGAGGGATGGTTTCATCACCCTGGTGAGCGGGAACATTACCGGCTATATTTACCGTCACTAATGGACCAGATATTGGATGTTCTGTTCTGTGGGAAACTGGCCAATTTGTGATGGAGGTGGACATTTGAAATGGTGATTTTCCTGCAATGAAGCAGGCAAAATTGTGTATTATTGCATACGTTGCTGAGTTTAACAATCATGAAGATTCGGTGTTAAATTAAATATTTGGCCTTTTTTTATATATTTTCACTAGTTTTGACTGAAGCCTCAGTTATCCTCCCAAGGACACCTGGTAGCTCTGTTCATACTGTCTGACAGGTTCCACACACGCGCACCAGATCACTACGCTACCATTGTGGTAATTGGAAGTACGAGGATGGCCACACAGAGGCTACACATACAACCTCCGATGACGGAATTTACGTGACGCGAATCCTAGAGGACTCTCGTATCGGCTACTTTCCAATACCTGCTAAACTAATTACCACCTGTGTCTGCTGTACTTTGTGTTTAGCGCTAATAGGTAAATGCCAAACTAAGAGGGTGAAGATTGTAAACATTATACCTGCTAGGTGTTAGCATTCAGCTCAAAGCACCACTGTTCCTACCTCACAAAGCCACTCGTGGCCTGCAGACTCTCAGCCTATAATTTATCGATTTTGTGACAAATATCTACATACTATGTTCAAGTATAGTTGGTTGTGTTCATAAATATATTTATTGGCAGTGCTGTGGACAACGTGAATGGATGAATGTGAGAAAAGCAGAACACAGGTGCAGTGTATGAACTATTCATTCTGAAAACTGTACGTACACCAGTTAAATATACCCAGCGTGAAGACTGAAAGGGAGACAAAGAGAAGCAGATGCAATGTTACACTCTAACCTTCCCCACGTCTCACTCATTTGAGCTATTTTATTTGTGGCTGGCTCCACAGACGTGAATGTTATTGACGAGACTCAGGAAGAAGTTAACAAAGAGCAGCTTAACAACAACATCAAAAGAGAAAGAGAAGTGTGAAGGAGGATACCAACACCTGCGTGTCTGAGCCTTTGGAAAGTACCCCCTCCTACACACACACACACACACACACACACACACTCACACTCACACTCGTGTGAAGAAAAGTGTTATGTTCTTTCACTTTCATCACCATAGATACGCAGTAGAAGTTCTCCAAAGGGCCCTCGCAAACCACAAAGTAGCCAAATCCTTGCCATTCTGCTTAACCGCCGGCAACAATACGTACACTTGTTTGGCCGCTTCCTTTTGTAGGTCTCCTTTGTGTATTAGGATGAAGAGAGAGAGAGAGAGAGAGAGGAGGGGTGAGGCGGGCTACGAGGAGGTCTGGGGTGTTTTCCACGCTGGTTTTGGACACTTTCTCGGGGGCAGCGTGGGCAAAGACGGCTGGGCACATCTGCGGCTCAGCCAGAAAGAGGCCTAAAGCGACAGCCCATGTGTGTGTGTGTGTGTGTGTGTGTGTGTCTAGCTACATCTCTCTGGTGTCTGTACCTGTTTGTTTGGGTTGATAATCAGATCCTATTCTTTTATTTTGCTCCTTTATTTTTCTTTTCTCGAACTCCAATCCCGTGTGTCTCTCTCTTCGGCCTGACCTATAATCCCCCATCCTTCAATACCCCACTGGCCCATCGTCCCAGACACCACAAACTGAATAACACACACACACACACACACAGCCTTGCAGCCTGCTCCATTTTCCTGCCACTGCTGGCCTATGTCCTAATGCTGCATTGGGCTGATGCCCATGTAAACAAGCTCCCTGTCCGTCCGTCTGTCTGTCTATCTTTCTGCCTCTCTTTTGCAAATATTCACGCAATCACTCTTTTCACTGTATTATGCCGCTCTCCATCTCTCCTCCTCCTCAGTCTTTGTGTCCGACTCTTCTCCTTACTCCTCTCTCCGTTCATGCCGCTGCGCTCTCTAAGCTGGGCCGAGCAATTAGTTAATGCACCCTCCACCCCCGGGGTGATTCTGGCACAGCCGACCGGCCGAGCGCTGGACTGCGTCTGCGAGTGTGTGGGGTTGCTGGGCTAACGTCGGACCAGCCAGAGTGTTTTTGGCACCGGCAGCGCGCTTTGGACAGCCCTTACCTCTTCTCTCTGCGCATCCACTCAACCATAGTAGCCAGCCCTCTGACTGGGGCTCTCGTAAACAGCCTTTTAATTACCACGGGGAAAGACCCGAATGTCTAAGAGATCAATTCATTCCAGTGATACACATTTTTGGCCTGTACTTATTGATTGTCCAGTGGTTCTTTTTTTTACTGTTTGGCCCATTGTTGCCCAGTCTAAATGGCTATTTATCTACAGCCTCTAATGGTTATGTAGTTGTTTGAGCAACTATTTAAAATGCATTTAAAAAGCAAATGATCAGACCACATTCGTGACTGCAGCTCTAAAGACCAGAGTGTTGTGTACACAATTGAGGCTTTTCTCTAATTCAGAGATTAAAATCGACTTAAGGGCCATTTCAACAGGAGAATGAACAGACTATATTGGGAAAATAACATGCAGAGACAGGCTGCAGATGTCCTGACTAATCACACTGTCTGTAAACTCAGCGCTTTGCATGACGTGTCCGTCTGCTTTCTTTAAATCCATTTCCTGATGTTTCTGTTTTTTAGATTTCTATGTACTTATACTGCTGCTACTCTGCACATGTGACATCTAATGCATGTACGCAGCACAGAGGGGGATCTCTCCTCGTTCGCTTTCTCCCTTTGTTCCAGTATTTCCTTATCTGAATCGAGGGGCTAAGAACAAATGGTGTCACATGCTGTACAGTGAGGTAAAAGCCTTCTTGGTCAAACATGTGATTTTGAGTTATACGAAGAAACAACACACCAATAGATCATCGATCACAGCAGTTATGTTGTTTATTGAGTTAGATATCACAATGCAAATATGTGAAATAACATAAGGTGATCGAATGAAAACGAAAAGTCCAAACAATATTTCATAATTCTGTCAACACCTTCATGAAATTACCAAACAACATCTGCAACGTGCTTAGCGGCAACAACTGTGGCTTGCTTTTGCTTTCTTTGTTGCGTTGCCTGTTACACTCTTGTGCTCAAATTCCACGTGAGTCACTCTTCATGCCGCAGTTTAATCTCAGCCCCGCTTTGGTGCCTTTCAAGCCACGCTTGGCCCTGTGAGGGTGTAAAAGGGGGCAGGCAGGCGCGTCACTGGACGCTTTGAAGGACGCCCAGCGTGTATTTCCACTCGGTATGAACAACAAAGGGAAAAGGCTGCGTCACAAAGGGACTCCAGCATGGACGAGAAAGAGCTCGGCGTACCGCGGTGGGGGGCAAGTGGAAATGCGTGCGAGTCAGTGTCTGTTTGTGTGTCTGCACAAGATTGATTGTCAGCTGAATCCCATTAACAGGCATTAGACCAATAAGAGCATCTTAGACTTATTGGATGTAACCCATTCAATATAGCTCCAGCTTTGTGTAATAAGTGCAATAACAAAGTTCTGCCCTTGGCCCTTCTGTTTTTCTACGTGGGCGCTGGCTTTAGCCTCTGTTTTTTGTTGTTGTTGCATTGACGGCATTAGGTCAAGGCTGTGCACAATACATGTGGACAGTTGATGGCCAATGGCTAGGTCAAGGGGGATACAGCACTGTGTGTGTGTGTGTGGTGTGTTAGTCTGTGTGCGTATAGCGATTAGCGTGTGCGTATTTGTCTGAAATGTAATGCAATCGGGCATAGCCAGAAGGACAAAAGACGAGACAGCAGCTCGACCTATTCACCTCCCCACCCCCATCCTCGCTCACACAGAAAAGTGTTTCCTTGCCAGTGCCTGTATCTAATTCCTCCATTTCATAAAAAAAAAAGAGCAATCTGGATGTTCATGCCCGGAAAACAGCAAAGCGTATTCCAAGCCCCACGCTGTGTAATTACATTTGCGCAGACAGACAATGGCATAACTGTGATAGGACGGAGGTATATATTTATATATTTCTGTTGTTATTTCCCTGCCCCATAGAGAGATGACCCACTTCCACTGCTCGGTCCACGTCTGTAGGCACACTCGGATGGCTGTGGTAGTGTTTGTAGTTGTGTTTTCGTAGATTGCCGAGACATAAATCCAGACACCGTCAGCTTCCTCCTTGTTAGTGTGATTCACTTCTCACCTTTTGCACATATCAAGCTCACCTGTATATGTGCACGTGGTAGTGAGTCGCTCCTTTTACTGCAAAAAGCAGAAAGCAGTCAACATTAAACACAAAAGACTCAAAATATTAAGTTATTATTGTCTTCAAAGCAAAACGTACTATATTATCCTCAATGTCTTTTATATGCTTTCTTTTTTTTGCACTGAAACATAACCACAAGCACTATTCTACTGTCCAGTTACTGACTCTATCACAAGAACATTTGTCCAATAAACCATTTGAATACCTGCAAATTAAATGTACTGTTGTCCTGTTCTGTTGCTGCTGCAGTGACCCATTAATCACATCTTATCTCGGTCTGTATATGTATATAGACTGCAGGCAGTGTGCAGTCTGTCTAACCATTATGAATGAGCACACAGCTCGGTGCACCGCTGAGGAGAACACATATCCACTTCCAAGACGTTTCAGCTTGTTCCTATGGAAAATACAATCATGACCGCTGCCAGCACAGCAGTCTCCTGACAAAGTGTTGTTATATTGATACACGGCATGATGATCATCATGCTTTTCTCTCCAGTGCTCGGTGCCAAAAGTTTGGCAAAAGCCCGTCTTCCTACTATTTTTCCCCTGCGGCATAAAATGATTTCGGAAAACATATTTTACTTGGTACACACATTTTTTTTCAGCTTTATTATATGCAGCAGCTGAAATAATTCAAATCCACTTAAAAGTAGCAATGCAAAAATGTATAAATACTGTAAATGTAAAAAATGTGCATATTTTGAAAAGTGAAAAGATCCTTTATCACTATTGTATCGTATTGTAACCAAGAAATACACAGAAATACTAGTAAAATATAATTACTTCAAAATGATATTTCAGCACAGTGAGTAAGGCCTTTGTGTCTTTCCATCTCCGAGTGCATTGACCTGGTGGTTTCTAGATCACATATTTGATTGTCTCCATGAGCCAGCATTGTATTAAAGATCTAGATATTATAAGTGCACGTGAATGTAAAGCCTGAGTGAGAGTACTCTGTGACCCTGGCAGCATCATGCATACATGCCAGTGATTGCGTGTTGTGTTTTTTCCTCCGATGTGGCATCTGCTGTGGACCAGGAGGTGACAGAGAGGTAGCAGCAACCTGAGCCAGGATGGCTGATGGCAGTTCTCCGTGTCCATATGTCTGCTCCGAGGACACTCATTCTCCTGGCAGGACACACTCCCACACACTGGACGCTTCGTTACCACACACACACACACACACACACACACAAACTGCAGTCAAACACTCGTAAACAAGCACTCAAGCTGCACCACGTGTACGGTGCCCAGTGCCACATCATCCGTGCAGGAGAGTGAAGGGGTAGCGGAGGTAGCGGCGTGTGCGCTGCCAAATCACCACATAATGGACTGCTCCGGGACCATCCAACCTGCCGACCATATGGACTCAGCACATCAGTGGAGCGAAGGACCCAACACACACACATGCTGAAACATACAAGTACCTACAGACGCGTTATTGTTATTGTTAGTACAAACTCATGGAACACATTGGACCCGCGTTTTGTTAAATGTTGATTTCAGCACCTTTAAGTTGACTCTGATGCCAACTAAATCGTACAACAAGTCAACTTCCTTTGCATTGCTCGGCCTAACAATACATAGTCTGGTGTTGCTGTTCTTTGCGCCAGCTGAAGAATTTACTGCTCGAGTGTTGTTTTCCACACATTACAGTGGGAACAGGTGTTGCTGCCATTGTCCTTTCATCGATGACAGCCTTTGTTCTGCGGGTGGTATCATCTGCGAAGGGAGAGTTGCATCTCCTGCTGATGTATTTCATCAGCTACAGCTGTATCGGACGCTCTCCATTGGTGTGGAAATGAGGGTCGCCAAGTAGCCCCTTCATCCATATTAGCGAGGCAGGGAGGAGGGGGGCTACTCATTTAGTCTGGCTCAGGTGTGAGAGCCTGTGTGTGTGTGTGCATCAGAGAGCACGAAGCATGAAGTTGTTTCCCCCAAGTCCCACTATGAGGATGGATGGCGCCATTATGGAAGGTTTTAACCCCTGACTGAGAGATTGAACCATCACAGTGCAAAAATTGCCACAGAGATACACGAGACAAGAATTGTCACTGATGCAGAGGTTGCATTACGGTGAGATGGAATGATATATTTAACTACTGCTTCCACTATCAAATTAAAACACTTACAAATATATATCTTCAGCCGCACTAGGGACAGCAACATCGTCCACGCCCGTGGTCCAGAACAACTGTCGTGCGTAAATAAAGTTTTCTGCTGCAACCCTTCCTCCGTTTGAGATCTGTCTCCGGCTGCATTTTTCACAAAAAAAACACAACCTTTGCAGATTGAATATGAGATGAAATGATTAAGATTTACTTGTATTGTGTTGCATGTGTTTTGGAGGAGGATCTCCTAATCCTTAAACTCGATTGGTTTGGCACACAATGTTTTGGAGTGGATGATGTTAGCAGCAGCTCCTCTTTTGTATTCAAATCCCTCATCTTGTAGACAAACAGCTCAGTGCTTTTCTTCGACAAAAAAAAAATCAACATTCAGGTTTTTTTTCCCAGCATTTCTGAAGTTGTGTCTTTCAGCACAAATACAATTCCACAGGACGGACAGCTTATGGCAGGGAGCTGTTATAGCAGTAATGTTTGCGCATGTCAAATGCGATACACTGCTTGTGCACTATTTCTATGCTGATGCCGCCGACGTTCAACTCTATTCTCAGCCCATTTCCATATTGCTTGAATTCCTCCGACTGTTGGAAAGTGCTGAGGTTCACAAATAGAAACAAGAGATGGAATTTAAATGTCCTCTACACACAATCATAAAGCAAATTCAAGTGACTCCTCACTGGTTGGATCTGTTTTGTTCTTTTCACACGCTGACAACGCTCGCAAAAAACAAAAATCCTTCAAGCGCAGCAAAAAAAAAAAGAATCCTGCGGAAGGAAGTAGAAAGGCAAATGATGGAATATCATAAATACTCAGTGATTGTGTGTCGCCTTTCAATATCGAATGCTGCCGAGGGTGGGAACTTTGATTATGGGCTGACATGTTCTGGATATTCATATGTTTTGGGCGATGGGGATGTTTTTTGGAGATATAAATCTGTCATCAGCACCTCGCCTCTGCGCATATATCTCAGCCCACCACAAGGCGCACACATGAACCGTAACATTTTATCTTACTGGCGTGGTATGATTGATGAGGAGTGCATCCTTTAATTATTCTGTCCTCCTCTAATTACTCAGTGGTTACAGTTATCTCTCTCATAAATCTATGAGCATGTTGCACCTAATGCAGGGGGGGGGGGGGGGCATACACATGGAATGAGTAAAGGGAGAATAACAGGCTTTGGTAACGTGTACTAATTTACTGGAACTATAGTGAAACATGTCCTGTTAAACTGAATGTATCAAATCTGAACACGATCCCCTTCTACAAACAAGCAAAATATAGAAAAATACAACTGCCACATGGATCTTGGAGTGAGATTTTTTTTTTCTCAACTGCCGTTTTCAACATCAAGAATGAACTATGACCCTCAGCTTTTAAGCCAGCAATGACGTGCTCAGGAAGCAAATGTCTAAACTTCTAACTTTTCAACAAAACAAAAAAAAAAAATCACATCACAAAAACAGCCATTGCCCAAAGGGAGGAAGCAGGAGCCTTGTGACTCACAATAACCGAGGCGGATGAGCGCCTTCGGCTAAAAGCCACTTGTCGAGGTATAATAGCAGTGAAATAAAAAGAGGGGGGGGGGGGGGGAAACACTCTCAGGTGAGCTCTTTCATGTGCTAATATTAAAGCATTAAAGCCTCTGGAGGGGATTCAGGTATCAGACGCATTTACAGTTGAAAAACATGTGACACCCATCAGGGATTGTATTGTTTTTAACAGTGTAAACACGACATTGACATATGACCACCTTACAAATGGTCTCTGGCATCTCCTGAGGGAGACAGTTATTTATTTAGATGCTAAATGCTCTGCTGTGGTTATCAGCTATAGTTGCTGGCTTTTTTTTGGTGGAAGGAAACGGAACATTTGGTGGTTTTATCAGAGCAAAAAAAATAGTGCATCGATAAATGTGGTTGATAAGAGCTGTGAAGCTGGACCAAAACAGCACCGCCTTCCACATCGTCAATCCAATGTAACGATGGTCAGTTTGCACTCGTACTGTCTCTATTGTAGCTATTGTGCTTAGCTGTTATTTACAGTTTGAAGCAACTGCTCCTGCGCTCAGCATTATGTAATGCTCCAGTGGAGGCTGCCATTTGATGGACTTATGTAAACAGCTCTCCTGCCGTTCTCCGCGTGACTCATTCCTGCTCAAACCTGCGCTTTGTGGGCGGCCGCGTGTTATTTAGCGTGTCCTTGTGTCACGATTGCACCAAACCACCTCGCATGACGCTCACGAAAACAACGTACAATCACTGCAACCGATGTGACCACATGACAAACACACACACACGCAGACGGACACCCTTGACCTTCGACATGTGGTGTAATTGATTTTTCAGGGGAGATAAACTGAAGAGCAAGACAATGTCATCTTGAATTCCCTCTTGATGCTCATCACCCAACAACAAAAGACAAACGGAACACGTTTCCGCATTTTCTCCGTATCCCTCACCCCTTTGTTCCCCCTCCTCTCTCCTCGTCCTTTCTCCCTCAGCCTGTGCTGATGTAAGTCTGTCGTCTCGGACCATGTTCTCATTGATGAGGAGGAGACATGACCATTGAAAGATGTATGGTGGGTGTACAGCTCGTTCAGCTGCTCCCAACTGGCCAGTAGGTCAACTAATGCAGGTTTGTTTTGCATGATCATAGAATGGTTTAAAGCAGGGGTCTCAAACTCCCGGCCCGCGGGCCGAATCCGGCCCGCCACGTCATTTTATGTGGCCCGCGAATCCGCCAGCCAAAAACAAAGTTAGACTTGAAAATAAAAATATCCCCAGTCGAAATTATGAGATAGAAAGTCGAAGTTATGATATAGAAAGTCATAACTATGATCGAAAGTCATAATTCTGAGATAAAAAGTCAAAATGATGAGATTTGAAAGTCAAAATGATGAGATTGAAAGTCAAAATGATGAGATTGAAAGTCAAAAGTATGAGATTGAAAGTCATAACTATGATAGAAAGTCAAAAGTATGAGATAGAAAGTCAAAATTATGAAATAGAAAGTCAAAATGATGAGATACTTAAACAGTCATAGAAGCAGCTCTTTGGCTGGTTACTGTACATTTAACATGGAAATGTATTGTGAGTACATTGAAGACTACTTTAAACTGTGAATGCAGAGAGTTATTTAACAATATGTTACGAGTAGTTACATTTACAACCGGCCCTTTGTGGGCGACCATGATGCTGATGTGGCCCGGAGTGAAAATGAGTTTGAGAGCCCTGCTTTAAAGGCTGTAACTCGGGCTAGCATGGGGTTTGTTGAACACCTGTATGATTCTCTGACTGCTCATGTTTGTTGGCACGTTGGGCTTCATGTTTCAAAGCTGACACGTCATCAGGTCCCAGCGATCAACTGGTGGGTATGAAGTTATTAGGAAGTGCAAAACTTTGCAAACATAAAGACCCAGGTGGATGAAGACGTCATTTCATGGGGCCTCCATATTTTATGGATAAGGCACATATGTAATCTTTTATCCTTATTGTCATAAGTCACACCTGCACAACATTTAAATGCAACAGCATCCATCTTATAGCCCAATTCCCCATCACGTCAGCAGCCATTTTCTCGATGCTGCAGTTTTTACGGCCAGACAAGCCGCAGATGTCACTGTTGTGCAATTGAGTTAATTGCTTTAATTATCATATACAGTAAACAAACTGCCTCTGATTAGTTCATCCATATTACTGAGACCTAATGGATTTTCTCGCCATCTTTAATCTCCCTCTCGCTCTCTCTGCATGAACACACACGCGCCATCACCTAAAGTGTGCATCTGACAGCCCACTGATTACAGCACTTTGCATCAGACTGCTGTTTATACCGTGCTATGCAATTTATAGACTCTGCCAGCCAGTAACTGAATTGCTCCTAATATTCGCCAACACTCACAGCCTGTCAGATGATATCTGCAGTTAGGACGACACTTTCCCTTCAGACTAATTAAAGAATATAATGTAGAAAGTTCTCTGGGGAATAGATCTGAGTCGAGGAATGAAATGTAGATTATGAATGCCATCTTTAATATGCAGTCAGTTAATGTGCTGCTTACAGGAGCAGAGAGATCCATTATGAGGACAAAGTGTGAAAGAACGATTGATTGGATAAAATAGTCCCAATGAGGGTCAGTAAACAATGTTAGATTGCCAAAACAATCACACTCAACGTTTTATGGATAATAGTTATCCTGATTTTGTATAGCCAGGTTAAATAAATAGTTTGACTTTGGAAAGTTGCTTTCCTGCTCAGAGTTAGAGGAACAGATTGTTGTCGCTCTCATATCGATACACTCAATAAAAGCTGGAGCAAGAGTCCGGTTAGCTTAGCTTAGCATAAAGACTGTTAGCCTGGGTCTGTCCAAAGGGGAGGCAAATCTGCGTACCAGCGCCTCTAATCACCAGCTCGCTAATTCACACATTACATCTTGTTTTTGTGTACGTGTTAAACCCACAAGTTGGAGACTATTTCCTGGAGTTTCCTGAAGTCAGTCAGGAGTTAGCCCAACGCTAGCCCAGCAACTTAGTCCAGCTCGAAGTTTAAAAGGGCTCATTTGGTAATAGGAGTGTCTTGAACTCACGAAAACCTTTGAGTCTGCATGCAGTACAGAGTTACGAAATGCTTAACGCAGTTTAGCCTGACGTAATGTTAGCTCAGTTGCTGTATGTCTATAGGACCAGTTGCACTCTGTCAGGAAATACACTTTTTTAAAAGGTACTAAATGCAAAATTAAGAGCATATAGTACGGAGGGATCGCCTTCACAGAAACGGTTCTAAAAGACAATCTCATTGTGAGTATAAACACTATGTCCTTGACAAAAATCTAAATTTTCTTGTGAGTCTAAAATGTGTAAGAGAATGTGTACATAGTGACATTATCTTAAACACTAAAATATCTCTTTAAGTGAGGAGTTTTATGTTGTGTACGTCTACATTTTGTCCCCTACCCTGAAGTGGCGAGCAGACAGACAGATGGAGAAAACAGAGTGGTAGTGGCTGATCATTGCATTATTCATGCTCATGCAATGGCCTCAAGCTCAGTCTGTATGGTAAGTTAGACCATGCAGCGCAGTAAAAGGTTAACCGATCCATAATAAAGAAGAAAACAACAAGCACTCATCTCTGAGAAAGTCTCTCAATTCTCTCTCAGGACCGACCTGTCCCTGCACCTGAACAAGTGTCTTCAACACACAGAAAAGCATGTGCACACTTCTCTTTCACTGTCAAAGGCACAATTCAGCCGCACTTGCTTTATGACATCACCACATCCCACTCATGTCCCTGTCTATTTATCCCCCTATTTCTTTCCCCCTCCTTCACTCCCCTCAGCTTTTGACACACTTTTCCTTTTCATCCCGCCTCCTCTTCCAGCCCTAAAAGGTTGATCTGTGACTGAGCTTGTTGCGTCTTTTATCGGCGTCTGGCAGCAGCCCGGGGACAAAGGGCAGCTGAAATGCCACAATGTCTCCATATTCTGCGTGTGCGCAGATGCAAAACGCATGAAAAGAAGACCGGCATTCAATCATCCGCGCTGAAAAGCTGAAATACAGTAGCGGACGGATGGAGGCAGACAAGGAGGATGAGCACGGAGGAGAGGGGGGAGGAGGCTGGGGGCTCGTTTTGTAATTGATTATGCTAAATCCAAAGCCAAAAGAGAGGCTAGACAGCGGATAACCAGGGGAGAGACAGAAACCTCTGTGGAGTGTTTCACCGAGTCTTTATCTGCACTTGATTTGTTTTTCTTTTTTCACACAAAAACAAGCCTTTCCTAACATTTTAAGCATCTTTCAGCACGCAACTTAACTCATTCCTTTGTGTACTTCAAATGCAATCCTGCATCAGCTCAAAGGGCAAAGGTCAGTTAGCCTCCAATGTGTGTGTGTGTGTGTGTGTGTGTGTGTGTGTGTGTGTGTGTGTGTGTGTGTGTGTGTGTGTGTGTGTGTGTGTTTGAGTTGGTGTGACAGTGTGTGTTAATCCTGTATTCGTATCTGTTATCCGTCTCTACTGTCTGTCTGATCCCCGACTCCCCGCACATCTAATCTCACCATCCTTCTGCCCACCAAACACTCTACTGTGTGTAGGTGTGTGTGTGTGTGTGTGTGTGTGCGCGTTTTCTGGAGTAATATGTCCGAATATTGTTCGGAGAAATCCGTTCCATTCACTAAATGATCCCTGCAGTATGAGCACACTTGTATTGCAGTCCTGTGAGGCTACATTTATGCATTTCCTTTTCAGCCAAATTCATTTACAAGTCCCATTTTATTTACAAAGAAAGACGTCGCCTATTCTTCTCCCTAATTGGAACAGGGGGGGTATTTTGAATAAATGCGGGGCACAAAATCAATGGAGCTTTGATCAGGCTCCAGCTCCAGGCTCCAGCTCGGAGAATACACGACTGGCCCGCTCGCTGCTATGGAAACTAAAGGCCGTCCGAAGGTTGCCTCACTTCAAGGAAGCGCTAATACATGCATGCAGTGGGCTGGAGTAAGCCCACCTGGAGATGAAAGGAGGTGAACCTGGGAGGGGGGCGGTAGGAATGATGGGGCAGATGGATGCAGTACGCTCACTCGCACACTATCCCAAGAGGCTCACATCCTCACACCGTTTTTGTGGATTCACTGAGCGTGCCCTAAAAGACAACCCCATCTTTAGCCTGACTGCACCCACACACACACACACACACACACACACACACCTCTGCTCATCCTCTGTCTGGAGCAAAAGAAGATTTGAATGTTCTCCATTCAGCATGCTGGGATTCTGTTTCTTAGTCCCGCTACCCGCGGCGGAGAAGCTAGAGAGATGCCGGATCAACCCGGCAGCACAATAAAATGTCAGCCTGAGCCAAGGGATTTCACAAAACACGTCTCAGAGTTTCATTACAAAAATCAAGTATGAGAGATGGAAAGAAATACCGAATGCATTTAACTAAAATAAGAAAGAATCAATATATATTGATATACATGTATGGCATTAAACAAGGAAACATTCAAGTTGGAAATTAGAGTGAAGGAATAATGTTTTGCCTCCGACACACTTAATATAGTGTCCGTGTGTGTGTGTTTATATGTGTGTTTAAGGCCCCTTTGACCCTTTCTTTCTCCAGCACCATGAATATTGACGAGGCAGAGCAGCACTCTGCCCATTCAATACATTCCAGAAATTGACAGTGGCATGTGCACTTTATGAAGATGTATTGGTTGCCGTCTGCGCGTGCGCTCTTACTGTAGGTGCTGTACCTTTACGGTTATTTATGCGTGTAGAGCACTGAATCAATCTATCTGCATTATGTCGCGTATAAATGGGATGTAAAATCAAAATGGGTCTGACCCTGAGGTCGACTGTCCCCGTGCTGTCTTTACATGCCCTTCACTAAAATGGTTCACTAAATCACGAGCACACACGCAGTAATGCACCCAGACAGAGAGAGAGAGAATGGGGGAAGGTTTATGTGTTTGCATCCAACTGTCCAGCAAGTTCAGATGTATGTACTTTTTACCTAAGCTGCTACTTTTGCTAACCGTTGATGGATTTTTTTTTGGACTCTATGAAGTGAACACTTTGGCAAAAGGTAAATAAAAATGCACTAGATAACAAATAGGGTGTGACTTTGTGGCGCAGTGCCATTCTAGCCTATGTCACATTTGATTTCCTTTTCTATTCATCATGATCTGGTACTCTATTTTCACAGCGTTGAACTGTGGCCGATGAAGTGTGTGTTCTCCAGTGTTCCCTGGCCCATGCTGCACTGAAACTAGAGGCAATATGTTTTCAGCATAAAATAGGCATGTGTAAAATATTGTAATAGAAATCTGCAAATGTTTTTCATTCCATGTATTTTGCAACATTGTCATTTGGAAACCTACGTAATGACAAAGAGATCTCCAAAAAGTTTTACTTCCGCCGGTTGTCCTCTTCGCCTTGTCTGCAAATCCTCTCACACAACACCCTCAACACCCATACGTTTCAGTCGCCGTCTTTAATTACTAATTCATTTGTCTTTCTGTCTCTCCGTCTCGGGACACCTCTCCTCATCCTCCCGACTCTGCTCCGGCACACAAGGACGGGTGAGGACGACGGGATCCTGTGGTCCGCACGGGGATTTCATTATGGCTTCCATCCAGAGGAACGAAACGGCAGCAAACAAGGACTTACGCAAGGACAAACAACATGGCAGGCTGTGCTGGAGCCTTTCACGGTGTATTTTATGGAGGGTGACAATATCTCACATGCTGCCGTGTGTAGAGGTTGAAACTGTGAACTGTGAGTATGTATGTGTGTGTGTCCCATTATATTAGTCGTGTGGGACCCGAGACCCAGCTCCATCACTAATGTATGCCTGCCTGCAACCTCCCCCCACTTCAGACACACTTACGCGCGCTCACACTGAAATGAGGTCAGATAGTGTCATGAACGTCTCTGCTGTGTGTCCTCTAGCACTTCATGCTGTTCTCTGCGTGTGTGTCTTTCCCATTCTGACTGAGTTTGGTCGTGGACATCAGTGCGTGTGTGTGTGTGTGTGTGTGTGTGTGTGTGATGGTGAGGTTACTGTGAGGGCATGGGTGGTCACCGCAGCGTGTTGTCTGATTGGCTGATTGGAGGACTTGTTTTTGTTGCATCTTTGTGCCCAGTGAAGAGGAACAGACCCCCTGTAGACTGCAGCCTCCACACCAGAGAGTCATCACGCGCGCACACACACACACACACACACACGCACACACACACACGTTATTCCCCGTGCTTTGGCAGGCTTTGTTAATATGCAGACACACTCCCGCTCTCTCACTTCAGTGGGCTCACTTCCCGGACAGAAGTATGGTGTTCTTCACAAGTTGACAGATGTAGGGCACGACCGACTAAACAAGCTGAAATATTATGCTTTTGGAATCACGGTTATCAATTTAAAAATCACCAGTGGCCTGAATTGTTTCCTACAATGTAATTTGTCTTTTAAACTTTTTGACTCTCGAAAAGCTATACTTCTTGTTTCAATAATTCATATATGCTCATAACATTTCAACAATGCCTAAGACCTTTCCAGGAATATTTACACATGCAAGGAAAACCTTGAGAAATTGTAAATCGAGTAGCGAGCGTTCATGAGCACCAGGGTCCTTCCTCTGAAGTCATCCAGGGAAATGGAGAAAAACAAGATAGATGCATGAATAATCTTGTCCGTAGATCAAAGTATTATCATTATTCAGTTTATGGGCAGAACAGTGTGGGTGGACATTGGGTGTGCATCTATGCCCTTGCGTGCATGCAAATATGAGCTAGATTTTGCATAGCAGAGGAGACGGCTTCCCGTGTTGGAGTGCCACACTATGATGCTAACTGTATGATCACGCATGCATAACATATTTCGGCGAAGCATGCAAACAGCTTCCTGTTCTCAGTGTGGGGTAACGGTGTGGATTTTACTCGTGGAAAGTGTGCGCACGTCTGCGTCACATCTGAAGGTGAACGTTACCCTCCCTCTGTGGCCAGAATGATTACTGCTTTGTGTATATGATGTGTATGAGCATGCAGTTCCATAGGCAACTGTGTGATTGCTAGTTCACCACCGTTTCCCAGCATGCACAGCAAATAGAAGAAAGGGAAGGCCACCGAGTAAAGTTTGTGCTACTTAAAAAAAAAGGAACAAAAGAAAGAGCCTGCAGCCAGAAAAGCGTAAGTGTATTTTTAATCTGAAATTTAAAATAATCTTTACTTTTTACTAAATTATATATGGTTGAATTTCTGTTCACGCGTATTAGATCAGTGCGAACTGTAGATGATAGCATATGCATTATTTAAGGTCAAGGTCTGATTCGAATAATTGAAATTGGCCTCGATTGCTGGCTGTGAATTATTTATTGAAGCTTCCATTTTCATTGCATCTTCATGAAAGCTGCTCCCCGGCCATACACGGACGCCATCCCTCCACTGATGAATACGTGGGAAAATGATATTCCATTATTGTCTACCTTCCTCATTCTCAAAACTACAAAATATCTACGGCTCTATTTCTTCTTCACAGAAAGCAAATAAAGGACGACACACTCGATACATTTCATAAAATGTTGGCCATGCAGGTCGGATGGTCATGCCTCCTGTGTTTCTCTCACGTCCACCTCGCAGCTTCGGCAGCAGCATGGAACCTTCCATTTTCATCTCTGAAGACCCGGAGAGCGGTCTCCGTGGTAACGCCACTTAAACTCTGCAGTTTCCACCTGAATTCATCCCACTGTGACGCAGGAGTCACAGTCCAGTTGTCTGCCCTGTAAGAAACAGGGAGGGATAGCAAACCAAGGATTTGTATGGTCTCGGGAACAGAGATTAGGTTTCGGTTTATGACTATGTGTACTTTTTTCACTTTGAGTGTCAGCATTAGGTATCCTTGAGTTAATTCTGCCCATGTGGTCAACGCAGAGACATGCTGAACACTAACTTTCCAAATGATTCGGGGATGGCACAAATCTTAAAGTTTGATACTAAATGTCAGAGGGTGTATTCACTCAGTGTTTAAGTATCACAAGTACTGAGCATTTTGAATCAGAAAATAAAAACCAAAGGAGGGCGCATCACCAATCTGGCACACAAACAGTATGTCTCAATCACTTCCTGATTCACTTGCTCAAACTTGCACACAGCGAACAAGTAAACAATCTTTGAGGCCCTGCGCAAGAACAGATTGTTTTCCGGCTCAAACAGGAAATCTTTATTTGATCTTGCTGAGTCAGACATTGACGCAAGACTCCATCAAGCCCAGACATTTTAACGTTTCTATCGTCACCCTCACCTCGGGGCAATGTTCCCCAATTTAAGTAATGATATAACAGCCTCAATTTTCCAAGTGCTGAACCTTGTTTTTTTTGTTCTAGAGGCTAAGAACCTCACCTAATAATTTGCCACATGAGCCGAGGGCTACTGATCTATGATATTAACCTTTTTCTTACCTTTATGCCAACATGAAGGTACGGTTGATTGCACGGTGCCCTTTACACAAAGTACAGATCAGACTGATTGTCATTCGTTTTGCTGTTTGACCTGTTGATGCACTTGTCCAAAAGTTAGGGAATCACCAAAGTTATTACAATACATCTGGATGGAGTCATTTTAATATGTGAACCAATAATTATCAGTTTGACAAAAAACTATGTTGGCAATAGAGGAAAAGTCAGGTGATCACCAATGTCTTTAGGATTCGTCGAGTGTCTTTACAACATGTGGTGCTGATCCATCTGGTAGATGTTGAGATATCCAACAACAGTAACAGCTTTCAGCTGCTGGTGGTGCTACGTGATACTTCGGGAGGTTACCGAGGTCGGTAGGGTTCATCCTCTGGGCACAATGAATATCTGCACCAGATCGTATGCCAATCCAGCCAGTAGTTGTATGACCATTACTAGCACTGCTAGCTAAATTATTTGGGAAAATGTATTCAAGACTGATCTATTGAGAAAACGTAGAAGGCATTTTGACAAAAAAAATGAAGCTGAAGGCGAGAGCCAGCCTGAGGCCTTGGGTGGTGTTGAGCAGGAATGTTTGTCACAAGCATTTGTATCGTAGTATTTACTGGCCACAAACTGTCGTATAAAATCTCAAACTCTAAAAAGCCTCTTAAAAACAACCTTGTCGCTGTTGGTGGAGGTGGTAACTCAACATGCCTCATATCTTGTTGCCATAGCATTGGTCTTCCAAGGACAAAGCTATGGCCTTTAAAATGTTCCGGCGGAGTCTGCTGCAGAGGTGCAAGAGCCCTGCCAGTGGGAGTGTGTTCGTACCATAGAGAGGATGAGGGAAGAACTGGGAGGGTGAGAAGGAAAACGGGAAGTTGCAGCAGGGGTTTACACTGAAGGTACCGCAGCGGAAGAAGGATAAAGGATGGAGATAATGAGCGAGGAGGCAGGAGGCAGGGGTAAAAGTAGGAAGCAGTGAGCGACAAGCAAAATGAGGACAAGAAGGGGCGAGCAACTGGTTGGTAATATAACCGGGATGTTGCTGGAACCCGGAGGTAGAAGTCACTGAACCGAATATAAAACAAGGTTACTGGGTTGAAGAAATAAAAGAATCAGGATTGGAGGAAATAGAAATAGACAGGGGAGTTGGGGAAAAGAGTTTAAAGCAGAGGGAAGGTGAGGGGGGAAAGCATACCACATTCTTAGCATCCATAGTCACAGCGGAACCCGAGGCTTGTGTGCGAGGATGGCATTTGCATTCTCTGATTAGGTCTGACTCCTGCTGTCGTGTTTCGCGGGTGTGTTTTGCTTCTCGCATGCCCTCGTCTCATTCCCTAAAGTAAGGGGGGGGGGGGATTAGCCTACAAAGGCCTGTGAGACAATACTTAAATGACAGAACGACTTCTGATCTGATGGAAATAAGTTACTTGAGAAATTCACTTTTCCTATCTAGATGCATACTCAGACTCGTAATTTCTAGAAGGGTGGATAGTACGACTGTAGCTTTGGTTTCCAATGTCAGTTTTGTACTTGCAAAGTCACGGTTTCAATAGGAAGCCAGTCATCTTTTGAATACCTTTAAAATGTATTTCTATTTATCAAACACGTCTTGTGCTGAAAAGTCAACACGGCCTTGGACACACATTTTCACTTATTACATGGTGTTGTAAGTCACTAACCACTATTAAATAGCTTTTTAGTAAACACAAATGTAGTCAAAAGAAATGCACGTGCTACACAAATCAGGGGAACTCAAGGCTATTTTGACATTTAGCCATTAAATGTGCGTGTTTGTAATTTTCTGATGTAAATATACTACGTTTCATAGCTTTTGGGGACCCAGAGGAAAGAACTTTGGGACAAAAAGACACAAAAGCAAAGCAAGTTTCACTCCACTATTTGTTACCAGCTCCATTACTTCAACCGTTAGGGGGTCTGCTTGGTTGCGGCCTATCCGGGATGTTGATGGAGCGTTGAGCAGCAGGTTTCTCTGTGTTCAGTATAGCGCATCTGATTTATGTTAGCTTCGAGGTTACAGGTATTGGGAGGCAGACACACTCAGGTTAACTGAATCTTAAGTTATCTTATTTACAAGTTGTGCAAAGCCTTGGTAAAAACAGTCCAGCACATTTGTGCCCACATTGGAAAAGGCAGATAATCAGAAACCACCCCATACCCCTCTCCTGCATGCTGTAAAAGATATCATCATCTGGGTACTGCTGGATTCTTTAAATCTAGTCCATGGTTTTATATTCTCGACACAATACATTTGGTGAATTGGCGCCTCCCTGGCTTAATTTGTTTTTAAGCTTTTACCTCAAATCCCCCGAGCCAAATCTTTCTGGTACGAACAACCCAATGCCTCCGCACCGTGCCAAGTTACAGGGCCAGTTGAGCAAGACAGCAGCTGATTACAACAGCAGATTGTGTTTAGTTTGTTGAACAATAGGCCTGTACCACACGGGCAAAGTATTTATTTTTCATCGGAACTTCGAGGCAGTAGACACAATGTCAGCTTTGTGGCGAGTCAAAATATGGTGGAGACTTGTTATTAAGATGGCTTCATGTGAAACCAGTCAAACAAGCATTGTTACCCCAGGAATGCCTCAATGAAAAGCCTTTTTAAAATAAACATGGCACCGATTTGTTTGAAAGGGAAGAACAAAATTCAAAGAAATCTGTTGAGGAAGAGCACAAGAGGTCAGCCTGAGCCCGGCCTTCATGTCATGGCTTCCTCATCTGTAGTTTGTTAATATTTTTAACACACTTTAACGTCAATAGAACATATTTAGCAGTTTAATTTCAATGTTTGAGTTGGATCACCAGACATTTTCGGCAGTTTCATGGCACGTGAGAAGTCACACTACAAATTAGCTTATTAACTGGAAACAATCCGGCCGTGCACATCATCTCTCAACGTCAACTCCAGTCTCACAAGCTGCTAAGCAGACTGTAAACAATAAGCAGCACATGGAAAAGGAATTCTTGGCCCAGATATCTACCGACTACACCAGAACCCCCGAAATAAAGCCGCTTGCCCGCAGAGGCTTATCCGTCGTCAGACCGATAGCCGATGTGTTCCACGTTAGTTTCTTTGCGTTTTTTCTTTTTTCAGTTTGATACTATGCCTTAGTTAACTAATCACTACCACAGCACATGTACTGAGTGAGACATGACAACACAACACCAGTGGTGGTCCAGTAAATCTATCATCCTGCCAAGCAGAGTCATGTGACAGCAAACTGGAGCGGGTCAATGCCTCCCAAAGGTGGTGGCCCTGCACAGATCACCATACCAACTGTCTGACAGCGGCTACATAACAGCCAATCAAAGCCATCCCGTCCCACTGAGGGCTTTAACGATGTTGTCAAAAAGGGGCGTCACACTGCGTTTACTGTGGAATTGTTGACAGGAAGTGGGCTGCATTTAACGTTCCTGCTTAAGTATCCTATCTTTAATAGTTATCAGTCTTATGTCAGCCTCTTTTGGGGCATCACTTTTCTCACGAGAACCTTTCCATACTACCCCAGTAAGAGATATTTACTGACAGAATCCGAGCGAATTGTCAGGAGAGATCTGAAAACTCCTGCAATGACGGATTAGGGAATGTGTTTTGACACAAAGCTGGACTGAAAGCCACTCGTTCTGTCATCGGCTGCTGTGGGGATAATCAGATCGGCTACCTGAGAGCACACGGTAATGTAATGACCACTAATCAGTCAGCAAATCACTGCGATTATTATGTCCCATTTATCTAAATAGATAAACTGTGCATGTGTCTGTATGCGTCTTTGACTGCCTGTCTTTTAAATGTGGGCTTATGCGTTTCCGTCAACAGGCCTCCCCCCCCCTTTTCCCACCAAACAAGCCAGAATCCTTTCGTGGATTCCAGATGTCATGGCAACAGCATGACATGGCCCTCAAGCCCACGCAGCAATCGTCACCGATGAGGTAAATATGCTATACTGCGCTAAGAGATGTCAGCACACATCACACCGTCTTTCAACACTGCAAAACGACGCAAATCTCCTGGTGGTAACGAGTCGCTGACATGCATTTGCTTCCAATAAAGGATGAACCGTTTCATAACGAGAGATAGCATGAACCCGAGGAGAGGCAGATGACACCGGTTGCCCAGAGAGCGAGAGAGAGAGAGCAGAGACCGAAATAGAGAGAGAGGGTGTGACGTAAAAGCCTCACAGATGCATCCATGGATTATTTAAAGTGTTAAAACTCTCCGCACTTGTGAAACAACAGCAGTCAGTTTGCAACGCAGCTCTGATCCTCACTTATAGTGCCCACTCTCCTAAAATGAACCGATTTCTAAAAGCACTGGAATGGAAGATGTGATTACTTCATTGATAATGCATACAAACAAAATATATATATCTGCTCCAGCAAAAAAAACAGTTGCCGTGTAGCCTTTGGGTGATAAGATAGACAGCTGGTGAGATTTGTGAGGAGTCTTCAAGCGTGCTTCTCCGCCTGGGAGGCCGTGTCCCTGGATGGATTCACGGAAAAGTGCCGGGTCCCTGCAGACCGCCACACGCACGTTCACATATTGATGGAAGTACAATCGCAAAAGGTCACAAATGTGAAAATCAAATGTCACATGCAAAACAAAAAAAACACACATTGCCTAGACTGTTGTTTGAATCGGCACGCACATTTTCACACCCAGGCACACCGACACATACACACAGAGACACAGACAGCTGGTGGTAAACGCTGCCTGTGGAACATGGTAACCTACTGCAGAGCCGGCTGTATAATCTGTGATTGGGCACAGACCCAGCAGGACACTGGTGTATTTGTCCCTGTGGGTACGTACGTCAGATGAATTCATGCGGTCAATTGTGAAGTTTGCTTATTTATAAATATTTAACAAAAATAAGGCTTTTGGCCTTTTTTTTTTACGATGGAAGTGTTTACACCCGAAAGTTAATTATAACAGTCACAGAGGTTTAGGGTTTAGAAAAAAGGTTCTCTTGGGGTAGAAAGAGCTCAGAAGAAAATGTTCCAGTTATAAAAAAAGACACAAACAACCACACAGTTCTTTGCAATGCAAACACTGATGTTGCAAATCACATTTTTGAATCAGATTTTCTCACTTTCAATATTCCAAATACACAATAATTATAGATTTTTTGTATTTTACAATTGACCAACGAACTTTAAAAACTGAAACTTAAAGAAAGGAAATAAGGCTCATTGTATTAGAATGATAAAAGTGTAAAACAAAGGTAATCTATGGAGTTCTTGTCCCACTGTAACTCCAGTCAGAGTTACAAAAGGATCGACTAAAAACTCATTAAATGCACATTTTGAAAATAATAGTGCTTTTTCTTGAGGTCATTTACATTCGTTTTGTGTTCCCTAACCCTCCCTAATATATTCTGGGACATACATTTAATGCTAAGCATCTCAGCACAGTGAATGCAGGCCTGCAGCTCCATCAATATTCAGCTGTGTGGGAAGTGGGCAACAATGTCCGAGATGAACGTGGTTATGAAATATTGGCTGAGTGAGTTATGCAAACGCATACAAAGACAGACACGAGACTGGGACAGAGTGTATCGAGGGCCAGATGAACAGAACTGACGCAGGTCTGTCCCCACAGTGATCGCTCAGTCACGCTCAAGAATTCTGAATAAATCTGGAGCAAAGATACGGCTTCCATAATATTACCCTTTCCCTCTCGTTCATCCTCTGTGGACATTCGTCTGTCTGTTTTCCGCACTATTTTAGAGCCTTGTTTCTTACTTTGAATAGAACTAACACATCGAATTGGATTGCCAAATCACGGTTATGTATAGTAATATACATCTATGCATGCTCAAATAATAATGCTGGTATTCCCATGAGTTACCTGAAGGTAGCACAATTCCTCAGTCTGTCTTCGTCAACTCAGCTGGCCTGTTTTTCATATTCTATCTTCCTTGCTAGCTTCAATGTTTCTATTTTCGAGTCATTATTATTTTTACCCAAGGTCTGCTTCTCCTGAGAAAAGAAGAAAAAAAAAAAAAAAAAGTGTTGTGTCGTCTGGAGCTGGTAGAACAAACAACTGCGCTGTGATTAAATAGGCCCTCTAATAATGGAAGCCACAGCTCCATACAATGTTATCTATTATCGAGAGTGCAGTTACAAATGCTGTTTATACAGCAGGCAAACACTAATGTCCCAGCATTTAGTCAGTGAAGCCTGCCAGTGTTCATCTATCACTTCAGCTCTTTGTTTGCTGTTCATCACAAGTTACGCGTTTGCTGACGTTAGTGCACGCACACACACATGCATGCAAACTGCAAATCAGCCTATTTCTCCCTCTTACTCTGACACACACACACAAATATGCATGAGGACAGGATGTTCTGGCTCGGCCTTTATTTAATTCATGCTTTAATGTAGTGTCTCTGAGGCTGCATGTAATGTGAAAGCCACAACCACACAGAACAAACTTGTTTTTCTTTTCTTTTTGAGGTAGTGCAGATGTGCATGTGTGTGTGTGTGTGAGAATTGGGTTCGATGCACCTGTTGGGTTATCACTGAAAACTAATGTTAACAGCAAACTCAAAAGGTACAGTGACAACGTTTAACAAAAGGTGCATAAAGCACAAGACAATGCAAGTGCTTGTAATTTGTTCGTGGCGGAGTCCGCCATTCCTGCACTGGATTACAATTCCCTGTCTTTGCAGTTAATAATCTGACTTGCCGGCTTTTTCGATGATTTGCTTCGAAGTTTTCCCTTATTTACTTTTCAAACAAGACAGTCTTTAATTAAAAAGTTACTTGAGTTCCACCAAATGTGTGTGCTCTGCACTCCCACGTGACACAGACACACACTTGAGTGGTTCACACTGAAATTTCATGCAGATGAAAGTCGTGGAGCACACACATTGACATGCTATCTTCCCACACACAGCGTTTGGAAGAGCAAGAGGCCTTGCTGATGCACTCTCCATATTCTGTGATCCATGTCAGTCCTACTCACACACACACACACACACACACACACACACACACACACACACACACACACACACACACACACACACACACACACACACACACACACACACACTTCTCCAAACACCCAGAGATTGTTTACTCCCCTATCTCTGCATATGCAAATAGCCCCTAAAGGAGCTTTTCGCTTGGTGAATTAGTCACTCAGTAACCAGAGATAACAGCAAAATTTCCATTAACAGTTTGAAAATGTCTTCCTCTATATGTTCAGACAACTCACATTCTAAGAGGATTTTCACAACTCGTCAATAGAAAAACACTACGAATACAAAAACGTCTTCACAACAATACATAGGAATATCATCTTTGGTACTGTCACGCTCTCACGTTTGTTCCACAGTGTATTTAAACACATGGTGCAGTTTTAAAGAGATGCAAAGAAGATCTTGAAGAAAAGTGAATATTTTTTACAGTGTGGATGTAAGGCAAACCATTTGGAATGCCCAGCATGAAGGAAATCTATGAGAATCATAAGATGTTATTTCAATCAGGAGCGAGTTGGAGAGATGGCTTGAATATTAACGGGATAAATATATTTCATATTATGTACATATGAAGAGCTACAATTCCACAACAGTGTGACGTTGTTATTTTAAGGGTGTGGAAAATCTGGAGCTGAATGGGATGGAGGTGCAGGTTTTTTAGAGTTTGACATCAACAAGATAATTTAAGATAGAAGAAACGCACATATTTAAAGCAAACCTGCAACATAATGATTCTCTTGGCTGACCTATTTAGACGCTTGCAATTCATTTCCTTATCTATCTGGGTCTGTTGACTTTCCCAGACACTGTGACAGATTGTACACAGAAAACTGTAACAGGTTATTGCTTTATAATCTCAGTAAGCGGAGGAAGAAAATAGCTGCTGAAAAGCTTATGTATACATCAATAACATAGTTCATAAGGCTGTGTTTGCCATTGTTGCAGAGATCGTACCACCACTGATAGCAACATTTTTGCCAGGATTATACTGGAGCTCAACTGAAAGACCACTGTCCCATTGGATCACTTACAATTGGATTCGTCAAATCAGAGCTTTGACTTTGGGTTGTGTTCCTCATTAATCCCAAACTGAATGCTGTGATGAATACTTTATATGTCATTTCAAAAATAGGTCTGGAAGCAGTAAAATACCACTGAAATATAGAAACTTTCACCCCAAATAGCAAAGCATCCACCTTCACAACTCAAGGAATAACTTTGAGTGAGAATTAAGGCAAATGACTCTGAAGGCAATGTACATGTTCCCAGAAGTGTTTGTTAACTCGGTTTCAAAAGTCCAATACAACACTTTAAATCTCCAGCCTCTTTGACGAAGCATTCGTGTGTGTATGAGCCTTGATCACAGCCAATTTCACTACCATCTTTCCGCACACAGTATTGACAGTAATTGGCTCAGAAACTATCTGGTAAACAAGCTCTCTCTCTCTCTCTCTCTCTCTCTCTCTCTCTCTCTCTCTCTCTCTCTCTCTCTCTCTCTCTCTCTCTCTCTCTCTCTCTCTCTCTCTCTCTCTCTCTCTCTCTCTCTCTCTCTCTCTCTCTCTCTCTCTCTCTCTCTCTCTCTCTCTCTCTCTCTCTCTCTCTGATTTATTTTCATTAGAATCAGCATTAGCTCCCATCAAAGTGACCACTCAGAGTTCACATGCGCAAGAGGACAAGGTTTCTCCTTCATGAATTTCTAATTTACATACATCCACATTTCGACACACTCATTATTTTCAATGTGCCATTTCACTGTCTAATTAGAGAAAAATGCATTGCCCGTTAATGTCTATTCCCTGGGGGGGTATCCAGCTTCTGAGCAGTCGGGGACTGTGTCTGGACCACTGAGTCTTTAACCAGGGATGTAAATCACTGTTTAAGTCGGGATCATTTACACTAAACCACTCATCATCCACTTCTACAGAGGGCTGTGCTCAAAGATAATGGCTAGAAAGAATACAAACGGCTGCAAAACGCAAGGAGAAGCACTATTAAGAACATTTTATATTTTGGAATGCTAGGTGCACTTCTGTGTGGATGAATGAGTGCGCAATTTTAAATCTAAGGCTTGCAGATGGTTTCAGGCCGCTCATGTGCTAGAGCCTGCCTTCCATTGCTGCTGTGATCCAAAGCCCTGGATACTTAGCATTTGTCGCTAAAGTTATGGAATCTTATACGGATGGGTCACTTTCACTTTTCAATGTTCTCATCAATGTTCACAGTGAGGTTCTCTCTACCTGCAAAGCTGCTGTTTTACCCTTTGTGTGCGATTGTGAGCACACACACACACACGTGGGCGTATGGTGTGCGATCAATTAGCAATGCATGAACGTATGCTGCACATGTGAGAGCACCTTTCCTATCAGCAACTTCTCACCTGTGTGTTCATTCATTTACAACACGGAGCCATTCACTCTTTTTATTTCAAAGTTTCTGCATGAGCTCTTCTAATAGCTTTTCTGTCTGCATTGGAAAAAGGGAACATAACTGATCTAAAATGAGGGCTGCACGTGAACAGAGAACACATCAGTGGTTCAGCACAGCCTTCGCTGGATTGAGAAAAGAAGGAAAATAAGACCAACGGAGAGATCACACGGCTAATGAAAGTTCCGCTGGAGCTGTCGGTGCTTCGGAAAACAGTCAGGGAACCAATCTGCTAATGATATGGCTTTCATCTCGATTGGCCCATTCAGGAGCATTAACACACATGCTGAAACCACTAGACACGAACATGCACAGAAGACATTCACACACACACACCTTCATGTGCAAATGTATAATACACATTCAAAAGATCTCGTTCCTTTCCTCCGTGTTCACCTGCTTGCTCTTAATTATTCACACACACACACACACACACACACACACACACACACACACACACACACACACACACACACACACACACACACACACACACACACACACACACTCTACTGAATGGAAACCATCTGCTGGAGCTTGAATTCAGCATAGCACGTCCACCAAGAAATGGGTATCACGGTCACCATGGTAACATGTTCCCATGGGCCAAACAAAACAGATCTGCATTTGAGACTTGCCATGTTGTTCCCGCTCCTGCCAGATAAGAAGCAATCACTCCAAATGCTTTGTTTGTGCGGTGTGGAGACGAATCTCTACCATGTACTCCACTCCAACTAATCTGGGGGGAGATGACAGGCGTAATCGCTGTTTTCAGGAAAACAGGATGATGTCCGGTGATTTTTTTTTTTTGTCTGTGTCCTTGTGTGATTTCATATAATCCTGTCTGATTTCCATAATGCTGAGTTTTAGGTGGAGCAGACATGGTAATCCAGGACTGGACTCCATGGATTATGCTTGGATTGTCTGGGCAGCACAGTGGGAGCAGATTGAAGCTGTTTTCTCACACATGTAGCCTCAGAAAGAGCTTGGGGTCGTTATTGATTTGGACCGCCATTGGTCAGTTTGGGTAAACTCCTCCTCAGGTTTTGGTGTATTACACAATGAGAGTATGTTGGGGTTCATGTCCTGTGGATGCCGCCGAGATTCCAGACCACGCATATATACGGTCTCCAAAAATAAGACTTAATTGTCCAAAACTATGAAAACGGTTCTTGCACATGCACCCACATCAGTACAGTACAATCCCTTAAGGTTTAATTCACTGTTCAAAATCTGTACAATACATTTTGGGCGTGACAGAATTCGTTGCAGGTCCGTCAAATGTGTACAAACACCGAGCCATAGTGTAGGCCGTGACTCAGGGAACGCAGTGCAGGAACATCGTCAAAACATTAGCACCAGCAGAAAGGAGGCAAGAAGGAACACTAGGCATACAGCACACGAACGTCCCTGCAACACCAGCGTTACTAGCTTTTACAGCAGCTTGTCAGCGCTTGTCTGCCCTTCAACAAGCTGCTGTGACTTTACAGTTAAAGGGCCAGTTGGAGCCTCAGGCTACAATCGCTGCCATGTCAAGGACTGGTAACGGTTAGTGTGTCAACTTTGCCAACTTGATGCAAGAACTAAATGTAAATGTCCTGCTGGTATTTTTTTAAAAGAGGGAAACAACAGTTGATCTTTAAATTGAGGGTCAGCCTAAATTCAATTAAAGTTGCCCCTGTGCTGAGAGGCCCACATGACTTTTAATCTACTATATTTATTAAAAGCAGGGAAAGGAATCGGATGATTTTCAGCTGTAGCCCCGCAGGGCTATGGTTTCATTAGTCTGCAATCATACACTGACAAGTGGGGTAAATTTTGCTTTACTTCAATGTGAAAATGACTTGCCACAGGCTGTGGCTGCCATGCCTGTGTTCAAAACGGCATGCTTTATTATTATCAATCAGTTTTCATGTCGGGGCATGTCTGCCGCCTGCAGAGCTGATGACAAAAATATCACTTTGATCTATGAACTATGATCCAAATAATCACGTATGCCCAAGATGAATGTGTTACCCTGAACATGCACCCCATTACGGTACAGCAATACCACAATCTTTATATTATTTCTCAGAACAGAATATACTTGCATACGTTACAAAAATCAAACCAGAGGATCCACGTAAACCAGGGGTGTCAAACATACGGCCCGCGGGCCGGATCCGGCCCGCCACGTCATTTTATGTGGCCCGCGAATCCCCCAGCAAAAAAAAAAAAAAAAGATTTTTTTTTTTTTTACAAAAATTAAAAGTTAGATGTGAAAATAAAAATATCCCCATGGTTGAAATTATGAGATGAGCCATTTGCGCCGCCGGTCTCGCCGGGGGCTATTTTGCGTTCATTCGCACTGGACGCGCCGGAGAGGGGCCGTGGCTTATCGCCCTGAAAGCCGTTCAACTGTCCGCCATTAACCATGGAAAAAAGAACCTCTATTTCTGCTAAGTACGTGTTGAGGAAGTCACAGATATCCCGGGAAACTAAACTAAATATGTTAGGAGTAGTTACATTTACACCGTCTTACATTTACAACCGGCCCTTTGAGGGCGACCGTGATGCTGATGTGGCCCCAGAGTGAAAATGAGTTTGACACCCCTGACGTAAACCAATTGTAAAGTGACAATTTTCACATTTTGTTCTTTGTCCGAACGACAGCCCAAATCCCAAAGAGGTTGAATTTACAGTTAAATAAATTTTAAAAAGCAGATAATTATTACATTTTGGCCGATGGAAATGGTAATATTTTGGCATTTTCCTCTGACAATGGATTCATTGAGGAATTAAACAATCAAAATTGTTGTCAATCAACCAACCAGTTAATGTACTAACCAATTTGGGACATAATGCTCTGAGGAGTATTTTGTTGCTACTCATTTGTGCAGCAGATGTAGGCCTCTGTGGCAGATAGTTCAGTACTGTGTGTACTATGAGCTGTGTGAAGAGCTGTATCATCATGCCGTGGTGCTGCTGGTGCTCATCATATACACACTGACTCAGAAATGCCACCACTCACAGTAGATGTGTCAGCGTGTCGTCCTGTATTTCACACTGTGACAAACGACGGTGCGTTCTGACCCTGTAGATGTTTGCGTGCATGTGTGGGTTGCGGTTTGGGTCTACCTGCAATTACAAGAGTGTTTGCACATGTTCCTTTTTTTTTTTAAATCAGCAGACTTCTTTGTTCACAGGCCGCCTCGCTCCTTCTTCCGTGTCTTCGTCTCTTCACGGGTCTTGTTGTTTTTCAAGACAAACAGTTGAGATTTCGTGGGAAGTGTGACCTCCAGGGGAGAGAGGAGCTGTGTGCGTCGTGTCGGACCTTCTCACAAAGATCTGCGCGCCGCTCTGATTGGTAATTACAGGATGTATCCCAGCATGGAGCCCACCCACTCTTCGGCAAAACACATACCATAAACACATGCTATATACTGCACCCCCACGGAGGATGCATACAGTTTGGTCTGCACGCGCACACACACACTCTACTTTATCACCCACAACAGTCCCCAACAGTTTCCTCGTCTGCCGACCTCACATCTAGCATCCACATGCGTCACAGCCACTGTAAAACAAACGCCTTTTTATCCCCAAGAGATGTGACTCGAGTCCTCCAGTAAGCAGACTCAAAGCCCTGGAAACGCAGGTTTTGCAGTGGCGTGTCTCAGCCTGCCGAACACGGAGCCGACGAAACCAAACAGAGAAAAGTCACCACCTTCTTGTGGCCTCGCGTCGAACCCAAGAAATGTGTCCGTGTGTGGGTTGAAACATCAGCGGTTATGTCTGTTTTGTCACGTCTTTTGCAGCTATGATACTCTCTTTTGTGTTTATAGTCAAGACTGCTTTCATGCAAACTTTCATACAAATGAAACTGTTGTTGGATGTAAAATAAAAGGGAGAGATTTGTTCCCCTTGTTCCATTGTATTTAAAAAAGGGCAAAGCTAATAGGGCAGAGTACTGGAATTTTCCAAAGACGGGATTTGAGAAACATTAAAAGCTTTACATGCAAATCTGTCTGAAAAGAGGTTAAACCTTCTTTAAAAAGTGCTTCCCTCTAAATATGATTCGTCTCTATATGCTCTCAGTCTGCCTTCCTAATTGTATCACCCTGTTGGAAACATGAGCCAAAGTTCCTCCCCTCAACTCCTGACATGTTTTCTCCTGCAAAACTTTCTCACACTCGTGTCTGTTCTCCCTCTGTTGTGTTTTTCTCCCCCATTCACTTCCTCGTAGCGTGGGCCTCGCGATTGGTCAGAGGAGGTGGAAAGTTGGCCAATGGGAGGGCAGTTGCCAGGCAGCCTGTGCCTTGTTTGGAGGCAGCTGGAAGCTCACACAGCTGTTCTATTGAAAAGCAGCAGGATATAATAACAAGGGCCCCTCGCCATGCCTGCACACACACACACACACACACACACACACACACACACACACACACACACACACACACACACACACACACACACACAATATAGGCTGATTTGGAATTTATGGTAAAAAACAAGTCGGCTGTACTACTTTTTTTTTTTGCTGGCATCTGTTTTACAAACATCAGAATAATTTACATTTACACTTTTATGTCTTTATCTTTTCTTACAATGTGTATTCATTGCGTGTTCTTTGTCTCTCCAGATTTGGTGAGTTTCATGCTAGAGCGTTAGGCGGGAGGACATTGGGATGTTTTTCTTAACTTTTTTGTTTTTCTCGCTTTTCTCACTTCTCGTTTTTTATGCAGGGGAAGAGAAGAACATAAGTTTACCTTAATAACAAGTTCACTCAGCTTGTTGTTTTCAACATCGAGTTAATTGTTGAGTCTTAGGTAGCATCCAATAGATGTGTTGGTTTTTAATGAGGAATATAAAAAGAAAAATAGAGAAACAGATTTATTCATACAGGTTGTCGTTTGCTTCACGTGTGTTTGTTTGTGAACTTTAAAACATTAACTGGCAAATACTCCTTTGATCCATTATTGATATAAAACTTGATTAGATCAGCTTAAAGTCCTTTCATGGCAACATGCCAGTAAAGCAGCGGCTGTATTATTTCACAAAACATCATCTGAACGTTGTATTTGTCACAATGTACTGAAAGAGGAAATCTCAAGTGAGAGACAAAACACATGTCCACAGTAACTCTGACCTTGTCTATCAGCGTGACAGATTGCTTAATAGCACTGGAGAATAGTTAACTGGGCCCAATGAACCACATCACCCACAGCAAAACGCTGTTTGTCCATCTGCCCCGGTGTCCCGCTGAAACAATACAACCCCTATATACATCCTGCACATATTTCCACCCACGTTTCTCACACTTGTTGCCTCCGCAGAATACAATTTCTTGGTGTGGAGTTGCCGCCACGCTGGTGTGGAGAATAAAGACACAGGTGAGTGCCGACCAGTTGATCGACTGGGATATACTGGGGCCGACACATGAGTCCTTGTGCCATAGGCGAGGTTTTGGCTGATGGCATCAACAATCGGCTAAGCGCACACACATTGAGCAACATCATCATTGTGCTGTAAATGGAGATTTCCGCAAGAAATGAGTCACTCTGGAGGAACAATGGAGCAATTTAAAAAGGACAAAAAGGAGCCGCTCTGCTACAGCGCTCCTGTTCTGCTCCTGCTTTAGAGCAATATGTGGCGGCCAAATGTAAAAGCAAACCGATAATTGTTGCTTTCACAAGAAAAAGAGAGAAAAATTGTCTTCGACATGGGAAACATCAATTGTGAAGATGTTTGCAAAGGCCATACAGTTGCCAAAGAGAGGGGTCCGTTTCAGAAATGGGTCTTCTTGGACAAAAAAAAACTACTCAGAGATATATTTTCATATTCTACTCAAGTTAATGAAATGATATTCTGCCCCGCTTCCACCACCTATTGACTACTTGTTCTTTGTCCATGTCCAGCCAGTCTCTTCTGGCCTGACCTTGTTATGATCAGCCGTGGATCTGCTGACTGAAGGTTACCTGCAGGTTAGATAAGCTTCATCAACACCAAAGAAACAACTTATAATGCCAGTGTGAGCCTATCGATTTCAAGGGACCGCTCACTCATACTTCAAAGCCGAGTGTATAAAAAGAGCCTAAAAACCACGATCTGGTCTCAATTACGATTTCTCCTCCTCTTCCAGCCCTCATCCCTCTTTTCTCTTAAGCTTCTTGCTGTGTTGGATTTATTGACACAAAAGAACTCCATACTTGAACAAAAACACAGGTTTAAATTGGGGGGGGGGGGGGCTATTCCAGGCGGGGTTAAGCCAACAGTGTTGTGGGGCCTCCTCTCACATGGCTCCCACCCTCTCTGGAGAAAATATTTGGATGGTCTTATGAAGAAAAGTGTCTCTCTCTTTCTCATACAAACACAAATCATTCGACTCTTTTATTTTCACTTTATCTCATCTTGACACAGATGTTCATTAACATTCACGTCAATCGCCCAAAAACATGAACCATCCTGGACAGTGCAAGTCTCCGCTCTGCTGCCAAACACCTCTGAGCTGGAACAGTCGATGTTTGCTGTAACCTGAGTTGCCTGATAACAGAGCTATTTATATGTAAAGTGACAACTATTAAACGAAACTACAGGGACTGAGAAGCACACATGGACAGTAGGAATATGGTCGTGTAGGAGAGCAGAGGGAAGAAAGTCCATTTCCATTGTGTGCTGTTTGTCCAGGGAGTCACGCACTGCACACAATGCGGCTCTGACGCTCTGAGCCAACAAATTGATCACAGTCTGTGACCTTTGTCCGTGGCCCTTGTTAACCCCCCGCCGCCCACCGCCGACACCGCTATACTGCCAGCAGTCAGGCTCTGAGCAGATGGGATAGTTTGGGGGAGGGTTTATTTTTACACAGCCGTGTTGTCACTCAAGCCTTCTCCTTCTACCGCCTGCGTTCACCACGACCTCATTTTACTGGATTTTCTCCTGGACTTGTGCCCTCCAGTTATATAATATTGATGTTTTTTTGTGTGTTTACTGTAAATTAGATCTTGTGTTCTTCCAAAAAAAAAAAAAAAAAAAAAACAGGGCAAGCAGTGTTAGTCATCAATTATCTGTCCAGTTACCATAACTTACGATCAATACACACCAGAGGCTACGGGGCTCTGGACACAAAACTAAAATACCACACCAGTAGCTACTCACAATTACTCATTCTTACTCGCCGGTAGACACACACACACACACACACACACGTAGCCATTCACCCCAAAACCTCATGCAAATTCCACACTTACCTGCCCTGGCTTCAGTGTTTTGGTGACAAACTCATGACACATACCTCACTTTGAGTTTCGTCTTCACCACCGAGGTTACTTTTTGTCCAGCGAGGCCAGGGGGACAGGCTTTGACTATAGATCATTTTCTAGTGTCGATGCCACAAAAACACAGAACTTCAAATGAACTCTTAGGGCAAAAAAATGATCTTAACCCAAATCCTAGCTTTTAACCACTTCTGTAAACACCACTAGACACCCTGTACTGATTCAAATCAGTGACCTAGTTGGAAAAATACATTATTCTTTGTTCATTTTATGTGATTTTGGGGCTTTGCCAAAGAATAAAAAAAAAAAAACCGACTGGGGTATGGGCAACTGGTGAGGCTGCTGGGCAGCTGTCAAGGCATGTGGATGCTCTGGGGAACAACCATTCAACTGTGGAAGGGATTTAGCTTGAAGGCCGATGTCCAAACAGACAGATTTTATACCACGAGCTCTGACTGTAAAATGGATTTTTGAAGCCTTAGATGAGGTATGAAACCCTGAGAGACAGATACAGTGGTTGTTTACCTGAATGTAGTTGATGGGAGGGTATAAAAAGCAATGGTCTCTTACAATTTCACTCTGACACAGGAGATATGCGTCATTAAAACCACAAAATGAACATACAGTCTGCCTGCATACACTGACAAACACTGGGGGTATTTCTATGCTAAAACAGCTGCAGGTTTAATAAGAAACCACCCCCACCTTTCTGATTCTCCCATTATTGCTGCTTTTCACACCCCCTCCCCGATACATTACGTCACCGTTGACAGGAAATGAGATGCCACAGCTCAAGGTGTTAAGAGATGTCTTCTTGTGGGCTTTTATTTCAGTCAGTGTCCTTTTCCTGTCATTCAGTTTTCATACACATGGGGTTTTTTTTTCCTTTTCACGGAGAAGAAGAGCAGAATCGATTTGGGCACAGAGAGGAAATAATAAAAACCCATTTGCTGCATTTTCCCATGCGACGTTCTGCGATATAAGGCTCTCTCTGGGCAACTCATACTTATGCGTGGGGATATGCTGCCTCTCTGTGGTCTTTAAAGGCATTTTCACACTCCATGTTCTGCACACTAGAAGTCAGCATTAGCGCATCAGTCTATGATCTGTGTTTGTGTGTGTGTGTGTGTGTGTGTGTGTGTGTGTGTGGAAGCTCTTCTCTGTTTTACTGAGCTGAATGGATGAACAGATCAGCAGTTTTAGCATCAGATTTGAAGTGTTTACTCAGCAAAGTTTTCCAGATAACTAAAGTAAACCTGCATCTTGTTTCAAAGTCCTGTTCTCAAATGTATGAGCAAAGAAAACTGTGTCAAAAATAATTCATACTTCTGTCACTATACCAAAGCTCTGGGGATAAAACTCTTGGCTGTGTGAGTGTAAGCCCTTCCATGTATCTGTGTTTGTGATACAGATGTCGCATCCCCAAGCAAAAGTGACAGCGACGCTCGGCCTTGTGTACGAGCTGACGTGATGCACGATGCGACAAAAACAAAAGATCACAGACAAGAACTGGATATTCTCAGACCCAGTGGGAATGTGAAAGAGAGCTTTTGCTTTCTGGAACTATAGATGCACACGTTTTCAGGCAACATGAATATAGCTGGTGCAGCTGGGAAGGAAAGAAAACATCGGTGGTGTCACACAGCACTTTCTCGTATGTTAGATGCAACTTGTAGGAATCAATTCATTTTGAAGGCTGCATGGATAGTAAACCTAATTAGTCTAATAAATAAACTGATTAAAGGACTGAGTAATCGACCTACTAAAACAGATCTAGAGCTGAAACATTTTGATAATGGTGTACTTGTGTAATTCATTTTCCATACACAACATCTTCTGGTTTCAGCCTCTCAAATGTGAGGACTTGCTGCAAATCGCAAGCAGAAGAAATTGATACTCATCAAAACTCAAACATGCCTTGCTTAAGTTTTGACCTCACCACAGAGATCAATGAATGGGTCGTTATTTCCTTCAGTTCTTAGCTTTCAAGCACATCTGCAAAGGCCACTGAAGACCTCATATTATTTAAAATCTGTGACCAAGTTCTTTTAATCATTTAAAATAAACGAAGAGAACATAATAAAGCCAAACATTAATTACAACAGTCACTTTTCGATAAAGTCACTCGTTAGCATCAGCAGTTCCCAGACTTCCTGACGTAAGGGTCAAAGGCCAAGCAGTACCCAGGAGCTACTTGTCACCCTCATATAACCACTGGGATGTTAATGTCTCCTCACAGCGGGGAAAACAGTAGCCGCTGTAAAAAACCAACCGTCACCTCTGACCCCTCTTCCCCTAAAGTCGCCCGTCTTTCCCGCTATTGATCCTTCAGATTCCTCTGACGTTGAGGGTAAGTGTGACAATCCTCTTCCAGATAAAGGCATTTGAGGAGTCACTGCCTGCGGCTCAGCCAGTGTGTGTGTGTGTGAAAACTCTCCGTACAGAGAGGGCCACTCTGTCATCTAAAGTCTGTGTGCGGTTCAAAGGTTGCAACCATTTCTTTTGGACTCTCTCAGTCCGTACAGAGAGGCGGGTGGAGGGTCAGCTGGATAAATGCAGGAACTCAGCTTTGACATATAAAGGAGGCTGCAGGTAAGCAACACTGTGTATTTAAAGATAATACTTTACTACTAAAAACCTTTGTTGTTTCTTTTGAATGTGTAATGAAGTGGGAACCCTTCACTTTGACTCAAACGGAGCTTTCACATTTGATCAAGGTGACAAAATACAGAAATTAGTATGAAGGATCATTATTACATCAAAGAGGTTCAGGATATATTTGATATATTTATATGTTATGGGCTATGTCTGAACAAATATATATACTCCATTTGAAGTCACTCACAAAAATATGTTTGACATTACCCACACAGGACCATCTAGTCGAATTATTGACAAACTATTCATAAAACTAGACATATTCGTGAGGGGCTTTGCGGCGGAAATATTATTATCAAAACCAATCAGATATAGAGCAGATGAATTTTATTCAACCCTGTTCAATAAAAGCAGAATTTTCTTGATTAATTTTATGTAGTAGATTGTTGTCAGTTCAGTTTAATATCTAAAAAAATATTCAAGAAAATATATAGGGAAAGGGATGAAGAAACTGCACGATTGAAAGAGATAATCAAAATATCTGAAGGATGGCTTACAAAAATATATTTTTTACAGAAAATGTTGTCCTTTACAAGCTCATCCTTAATATATTCTCGTCTTTTTTTCAATGCCTTCCAACAGATACAATGGAAATGTTCACACTGCTGCTTACGCTCCTCACAGTTTCTGGTTATTCATTCGTGTTGCAACCCGGTAAGTATAACATCAGGCCTGTTTGACAAGCCTCCACCTAAATGTACTTATAAATGATGTTATAGTCTCTTGTAATTATTACGGTCCTAAAAACTACAGGTCATAAACACTTGCATGCTAATTATTTCATGAACATTTCAAAGGGAACGCAGACTTTTGTTTTGCTATGTCACTTGTTAGCTGCTTGATTTAGTTTTTGCAGGATTTGTGACGGGTACCTAAGTGATCTATGTAAGCTGTTGCTCTCTGTGTTGTACTGTAGGCCGGGAAGTCGCCCAGATAGCTGGGCTGGACAGAGACCACCAGTTTGAGATGAGGAGCGAGCATTTGGGAGATGTTTCAACACCAGTGGAAGAGAAAGAAAATGAGGGATGGAGATCAGAGCAGGAACCAAGGAGTGAAGGATTGACTCCGGAGACGAACCCAGAGAAGAAGAGGACGGCTCTGGAGACATTTTCCAAGATGTTGATGGAAGAAACGAAAAGAGCTGGCATTGTGACACCTTTAGATTCAGATAAAGAAATGGAGAGGAGAGAAGATGGACTCAATCTGGTCACAAAATCAGAGAAAACCGAGTTAAATGAGGAGACGGTTAAAGCAATCCTGACAGACACGATAAAAACAGTCAACAGTCAGAATGCGTGGATACAAGAGAATAAGAAAAGTGATCAAGTGGATAAATCGAAGCAAGAAAAAGTGGAAGAGGAACGAGAGAGCAGGCTGGTTGGAATTATTCTTCACGATGCGACTCGAGAGGAAAAGCTATTTACTGTGAATCAAGGAAAGGTGGAAGAGAAAGGAGGAAATGGAGAGGAAGATCACACGGTAGTTAGCGATCCCACACCTCTTTTAAGCACATCCTCTCCTCAGCTGGGGGAAGAATTAGTAACTCCTGCCACAATTCAAATTATCACTCAGCCTCAAAATCCTCCAGGTTCTCCTCCTCCAGTTAACCATCATAATGTCTCCTCCTCTCACCCTCCCTCCCCTCACGCCAAAGTTAGACCTCTCTTCCTTCCTCCGTCTGTCACTTCGCCAAATCCTACAGCAATCAATCACATCTCAGTCTCCACAGTGCTTCCTGGTGAGGCGAATGAACTGGAAGTTGAGGCTAGCCCACATTTAGAGGATGTCATGGTCAAAAATATATTGTTTAAACCTGCACGGCAGGAGCTACAAACCACCGCGGTTCAACCAAAATACATAACTGAAAATAACTCCACGGTGCAAGTGTCATCGCCAAAACCCCAAAAAGCAACGTTTATAACCAAAGAGCCAAATCCAATGCCGAACTCAAATGAAAATAATCACATGGTCGGGCTTAAACCAAGCGTGACTCAGCCCGGAAGAGTTGAACTGATGGAAAATGACACCAAACTAACAGTGAGGCGAAATGAAGCATCTTCTCCTCAACCACAACTGAGCAAACCTTCAGCCACACCGCAGCTGACAACCGGCAAAACATCTTCAACGAGGCCAACGGAACTCAACAGAAGTAGTCAAAATAAGACCATTAAGAAATCCAAGAAAAGGAAAAAGAACAATAAAACCCAAAAGCCCTCGAAGAAGAAGAAGCTCATCACGCCAACGCACTTTCCTTACTTTAAGGATAACTACTGTCCTCCTGAATGTGCTTGCTATGGAAGGTAATTATCAGACTAAATTGATTTGAACATAATGTATTGCAACAAATGTCTAAACTACATCAATAACAATTGAAGTCGATTGATTTATTAATCAGGCTTGAGGATTCACTGATTTTATGTTCTCCAATCTGATGTTTTCTGTTTTACATATTTTAAATCACACAAAAGTATCAACCTTCGGATGCTAAATAAATATTAAATAAATAGTTTGACGTGCTTTCTTCAGAGAGTTTGATTGATTAATACCATACAAAAACTGAAATGTAAAGATTACAAATTAAGGTTTTCCAGCATTTTCACTCGTGTGTGATTGGGACGTTTGAAGATCAATGCTTACACTCGTTATGTATTGTTTTCCAGAGTGGTCCAGTGCTCAGACAAAGGCGTGGACAAGATTCCTTATGGTATTCCTTATAATGCCCGCTACATCCTCCTCATGAATAACCACATCAACAGCATCCAGCTGGACCTGCTCAGAGAATACGTCTCTATGGAGTTCCTTGTGTTGAGCAATAATGGGCTCACGGATGGTTCCGTAGAGGGAGCTTTTGAGGGGATCCCGGCTCTGAAGCGCCTATACCTGGACAGGAACCTCCTGGACAGCGTGCCAACTGATCTTCCAGTTTCTCTGGAGGAGCTTCGTTTGGACAACAACCGTCTGAGTGTGATGTCTGAGGCAGCCTGGGCCCAGTGCCCCGGCCTCTTGGTTTTGAGCCTCAGCAACAACAGCCTGGGAAATGGATCTGAATGTCTTCCCAATAAAGTGCTCTCTCCTTTGTACAACCTGCGCACTCTGAACCTGGATCACAACCAGTTAACATCGGTACCTCTGGGCTTACCACTGTCCATCAAAGAGCTCTACCTCAAAGGGAACCTCATTAAGCACTTCCGTGGAGGAGCCTTCAATGGGATATCAGAGCTGCTGGTGTTAGACTTGAGTACAAACAGACTGACAAGCAAGGGTCTCCTTCGAGAGTCCCTTCTAAATGCGACCCACTTGGAAAGCCTCAACTTAGAAGGGAACAGACTAAAACAAGTGCCACGACACCTTCCCCACTCTCTGAAAACTCTAAATCTGGAGGGCAACCGCATATCTTCCGTAAAGAAAGCAGCTTTCGGCACCTTGAAAAACCTCGAGCACTTGGGTTTAGCAAGAAATAAAATCTTTAAAGTGGCTCCAGGGGCATTCAGGACATTGCCCGTTCTGCACCAGTTAGACCTGTGCCACAACAGCTTGCGCCAGGTGCCCAGACAGCTGCCAGAGGCTCTGCACTCTGTAGCGCTCAACCACAACAAGATTCAATCGGTGCCTCGTGATGCTTTCTGCTGGGGCGATAGAAGTGCGAGTCTCAGCGGGCTGGTACGAGTGCAGTTGGAACACAATCTAATCGATATGGGGAAGTTAGATGCACAGGCTTTCAGGTGCTTGCGAGGATTCCAGGTGGTGCACTTCTACTGAACCTTCAAAAGATACAAGCAATCCTGCTGATAATTCTGTCTGATATCAGGCAACCTATCAACTGGTTACACCCCGTGTTTCCCCCCTAACATGTATTTTTGTGTTGGAAAACAATTGATTTCATGCAACAAGTCTAACCACGATACCAGTAACCACATGTGATCTGTTATGGAATGTGCTGGTGGTTTTCTCACGACCATTTTCCAAAAGCAGAACCATTCTGAATAATGTCCAGGAAAACATTTGGTTTCAATTCATTGCAGCAGTATTTTGTAGAAAGTTGCATGAGATAGGTAATCATAGACACATCATCATCGTCTTTATTTTATTTATTTAATCCATCCCTGGTAATTTGAATTGTTGGCTGTCCAAAAGCATTTGTGTTTCATTTGAAAAAAATATAATTGAGCGTGCTTATAATAAGACATGGATGATGTGAAAAACATGCGAGTTTGGTCTTTTTTTCCTCATCATAATGTGAATTTCCTCTCTGCAGTTCCACCAACAGGCAGGGACGCTGCTCGCACTTTGGCAAAATAATTTACATGTTGATGTGAGAGGTGGTTTCGTTCTCAGGCACATTGACGGTGTCTGAGGGGATTTTCATACCACGGGGAAATGAATAACTCCCTATGAGTTAGGAAATAAATCTGAAAACTTGCTAAAATTGAAGTTTTGGGAAAATTGCCTGCAGTCATACATAAGCCACACACACCCATTCAAATGGTTTGAATGTTGTTAACTATATGAAAGTGAAGTTCCTTATAGCCACATATGTACAAATAAGTTCAGCTGCTTTTTAGAAAGTTTGATTGAAGCTAGATTGTGGACCCATTATTGTCGAGGCTTTTTTCTCCTTTGTCTGTGTTCATATTATTTCCGTATGAGCTCATTGATTGCAATCACCCCATAGAATCTACATGGGACTTGACGCTGTGGTGTAAATATTGTCAACTTGATGTGGATGAAATAAAGTTCTCTGTAATCGTGCATGAAACAAGCTCTGCTGGTTGTAACATGGCAAAAAGCTGGTCAACAAACACTCATTTGAGTGGCATGATAAGCTTCTTCTTCTGCAAATAAAAAACAGACTGGGCTTCTGAAAGATCGGTGCTGCTGCAGGAAAGTTCCTACATTGAGCATGTCTTGGTTTGTCTTTCAAAGTTTCGCCCGCATTAAGCTTTCTACAGAAAAGCCTGAACAACTCTTCTGACGGATTCATATATAGAGCGACAGGTGATTCCAATCAGTGAGCTATCAGCTGCGTTTCATCAGCCATGTGTCCACATTGGAGGGAATTAAAAATAGAATAACTAAATATAGAAAATCTCTGAATTTAAATGGTAGAAGTAGAAAAACATCTGGATGCACACATTAATTAAGAAATACGTTTACAGAATAAAAACAGAAATACATCCAAGTCATCCAAGTATTTAAGGTGGAGTAAAGACAGTTTGGAGCTGAGAAAAGGCTTCAAGGAAACAGCAGACGCATAATAACATTTCAAAAGACACATAGCACAGCCAAGTGCCAATTCTTAACGGCATGTTAAAATGAAATACACTTTGCTGTTTGAGTTTTCCTCAAGTTGGTTTTTAGTTGAGTTTTCCTTTGTTTGTGCCATAAACCCCTGGGCGGTAAAACATGTGGATAAAACTAACTGGCAGGAGCAACAGTTCCAGTTCCAGATTCAGTTTTCCCATGCTGAAATATGGACACTGGCCTAAATGTTCCACTGTACAGCATTTCTACCATTTTCCATAAACAATCGGTTAAGGTTGATGTTTTTCCACCGTGTTTGTGCAGCAATGATTCCATGGAGGATGCACACAAGAACAAGAAAGTCAAAAAGTTAAACAACTGTCTACAAATCTGCAAGGTAAAATGTATGATACAGAGGTATGAAGGGCAATAACGATGAGGAATATGAAAGTACGTGATTGCTTATTTCATGAATAAAGACAAATGGGATGTTTTTATTGCCAAGACTAACTTGTGTTTATTTGCTAGCTTATACCCCTGGTAGTTCCTTGTTTTCTCTCACGGAGAAAAGCAGTTAGGTCTCCGTAAACATGCTAATATAACAGACTGAGTTGTAAAATGCAAATGTATTGTTTACATATTATCCACTAGGTGGCAATAATGTATAAGGAAATAGTTTTGAGGCGTAACGCCTCCTGTTTAAAGTGAGATACAGAAAATATTTGAAGCTTGAATTTGGCTCTTTTCCAGTTGCCATATCAGAAGGTGAGGCATTAAAAAGAACACATGCTTCAGGTTTGGGGGAAAAATACTTAAAAATATATCTAAATATATATTTAAACATTCAGCAAAGGCAAGCGCACACACAGACAGACATGAGTCTGCATGATTCACAGAGAAGCAAAGATGTTAGTGGACTTATTGTTTGCAATAACATAAGAGCATTCAACCTTATCACAGGGCAGGAACAGAATCTACATAAGAAACAAAAAGCAGAAGGAAGGCTAAAGTGGAGAAAATGCATCAGCCCACATGGAGGTGCTTAGCACTTTTCTCCCTCTCCCCCCCCCCCCCCTCCCTCTCTAGCTCACTCTAATAAGTTCACTCAGCAACGTGGCACCACACCCATAGGACCTGGGAAAGAGGAGGAGGGGGAGTAAAGACGAAGATAGAGAGAGTGAAGGGGAGGGAGCACTTTTCAAGGATGGCTCCAGGCTCCACTTTCTTAGCGCGTGTCCAGAAGGGAAGAGCTTCGGCTGGGCAGGGAGCTCACCGGCACCTCCCTACGGTCCAGCAGGACCCTGACCCCGTATCACAACACCACATGTCTACCTGGACCCACTGGAAACCCTCCTCCCCTCTTTGTGTCTCCTCTCTCACTTGCTCTCTCTTTTTTCTTTTGCACATTTTCTGCTTTTCACTCAATCGTTTAAGATGCATTCACACATATGCATTCACACATTTGTGCACACTACCTGTGTGTGTGCACACGCACCGTCAGTCGTCTGGTGTTTGTGCGTGGGAGTCACATACGTAATGACCATGTGCACTGCTCCCTTGACAGAGTCTGAACCCAAGTGCTCATTTTAAGCAGTTTGGCAGATGGCGAATTGATTTGTGTAGCTGTGTATCCTTTGCTGGATGCAGTCTGATAGTTAAGCTGATCCAAACAGGAGGTTTGCAGGATTAGTGCCACCCTCTCCCGTCTCCGAGTTTACCTGTGTTGGTCACATTCTTACGTAAACTTTTTTTTTATTCTCTCTTGATCTTTTGTGACAAGAAACGTTGCCTCCTCTGATTCTTTTTCACTCAGACTCATAAGGCTCTTATGTAATGTAAAGGAGATGGTACAGCTCTGCATGACGTGGTAATACTTGAGCATCTTGTCTTTATGTGGGTTGTTTTTTTTGCCTTGCTGTTTTTTCATTGCTTTCAAAACTATAATTGAAAACATTTAAATTCCTATATATAGCATTTTGAATCTTTTTAATTATCTAATGTGCACAATTCACTCAAACTACAATAGCTGTAAACTGTAATTAAATTCTGAGCCCATTTGAGATTATTGTACTGTAATGCTGACCACATTCTTACAGGAATCTCCATGGAAAAAAGAGGAAGACAAAAAAACAGAGGGAACAGGATATTGAACCGCACCCTACATGTGAGCCAGCCAGACGAACAGAGTTGTGATACTATTCAGCTGTCGTTCCTCTTCTGATATTTATGAATTCTTGGAGGCCTCCTTCCCATGATGCATCGGGAGCTGGAAATTTAGGTTAAAACATCTCTATAAATGTGGCGTTGGCCTGTATCAATGGCTTGTATACACAAATGCTGCGATTCTAAGACGCGACTGGGTGAAACTTTGCCAAAAGTTTGACGAGCTAGAATTTTATAGAAAAACACATAAATGGGAAGTGGATATGTTGAAATAACAGTAGTGATTGGCAGCATATCATTTGTGGCTGTTCTTTTTCACATAGAGTAATTGAACACAGATGTAGGAGAGGCACAAACATATGCAATTTTGCTGTGCATAGGGATGCATCTGTGTCTCTCTTCTCTTCTTTCTAACACTCTTACTGTGCTCCTCCGATAAAACCTCCCACTGACAACTTTCAGTCCAACCATAGCCCTTCACCCAGCTATCTCAAACATAAGCAACCTTAACTCAAGGCCAGCCTAATCTCAACCCTAACCTTCATCGTTCTCTCCAAAGTTAGGACTGACCACAATGCCCTAATTCTCCCCTGAAACTCAATCTCACGAGGATATAAAAGTCCTTGTGAAGGGTTAAAATGGCTGGCTGCACTCAGAACCCGGAGCAGAGTGCTATTGCACGTGTGAGAGGGAGGTGGCGCTTTAGTTAGCCGATGGAAGGGGGTGAAACGGAGAGGGAAAGGAGGAACAGAGGGAGGGGAGAATGAGAGGGAGGAGGGGATAGAGAGAGAAACCATGGGAGCCAGAGGGACCTCAAGACACACACACGTACTGTATACAGCCCATCATCTGCTCCTGCTCCGGACCTGCACTGACAACACAATGCAGCAGTTACAATTGTGCACATAATGCAGAAATCGCATGCTTGTGAAGTTGTTCAGTTTTGCATATTCAAACCTACACAAACGCACATTTAAAGACGATATGCAGTAAAGCCTCTACACTGCTATTACACACACACACACACACGCACGCACTCGTTGTACCCTGTTATTCAGGCGCTCCACAAGGGGGCCTACCGTATGAGTCACTCTTTTACAGAAAGGCAGCTCATCTTGCTCTCAAGCCCGATTCAAGCAGAGCACGTGTGTCTAAGTAACTTCTTATTAGATGCACTTGAATGAGTTATAAAGAGGGAAAAAAAGACAATGCTGTTGAAAAGAGATCTGCATCTACATCTAGCTGTTGGCTACAGGAAGACGATAGAGATGTCAAATCAGAGATTCTTTACATTTCACCATTGACTGGAATTGGCTCCTGCTTTGCTTTTCTATTAAAACAGTGGCTTACTGTTGTGTGGGGTTGCACAATGTACATGTTATAGAGATGGTAAACATCAGACAAAGCTATAACCTACCTAAATCTGCCGACTCTCCATCTCATTACATTTGATGGTTGTTTACCATTAGGTCAGTATCTGTTTAGCCTTCAACAGATTTCCCTGTTGCTGGTCATTTGTTTGAGACTGTCTGCAAATAGAAATGACTGTATGTGCATGGAGCCAACAGTCTGTTCTCTATTCATTATGAGGACACCTTGGATCCTTTCTTCTGTCTGTCTGCATCAATTATTACCAAGTATATTACTGTACATTTATATTTTATATTTCCATTACATCTTGCATTATGCTCTGCAACATTTGGATTGCAGTGACCTGTAATAGCCTTTGATCAAATTCCACATCAGAGCTGGAGAAAGAATTGTTGCGGGTACATCATTTAAAACGGATTATATTTGTTTATTAGAAAATATTAAATGTTACCTTCATATTTGTAAATCAAAAAGTTATGGTATGCTTCCTCAAGTTTGTAAAGTTTTATCAGACAGAGTTTATGAGGGTGGAGACACGATCTAAATCCCTAGTTAAGTGTGCAACAGTTATCCATTTTTGTGCCTATGCTGTTCAACACTTACAATATATTAGATGCTAGATTTGTCAAATACATCTTTATGCAGATGATCCTGTGCTATACCGAGTTGCTTATTTTGTTAAATTTTCAATTGGGACATGATCTCTCTCTTCTTGTAATGCACTACACGACTCTCTTAATATTATACACTGTGTACTTGTTGTAAAAAAACGGAATCCTGTTTCTAATGTCACAGATTACAATATGAACATATAGTTCATGTACAGATCAGGGGTTGACCTGTCTCAGTAAAGATACACATGAAATGTCTCTCCGGTCTGAACAGACTTCATCTTCGACTTGGATTTCGTCGCCTGATCTCTCAGTCAAAGGTTAATCTTTACCATTGACTTTCTGAAAATTCCTGGCTTTACACTTGCAGGCCAGTAAAACCTGAAAACCCCTTAAAGCTTCAGGTGTTCACCAAACGTGAACCAAGTCAAAGCCACAGACGGGCTTTATTGGCATTCCACTTGGTGCTTGTAATGCATTTTATAAGGTTCGATAATGGACCAACGTTTAGTAACTCCTATGTAGGAAGAGTATTTTGTTTTCAGAATCTAATAAAATAACTATCTGGGGCATCAGAATGAAAAAAAGTGTGTTGTCAATCTGCAAGCCGTTGGCAATTCAGGTGGTCTTATGCAGTCTACTTTTTTTGTCCTCTGCCGCAGGCACGAGACATTCTAAACTATAAACCAGGTAACCACAGGAAGCACTTCCCTTGTTTTTTTCTGCTTCCTGTGTTGGCTATTACTATGGTAACACCCTTAATCAAAGTCTAGACAGGTTAGTATGAGGGAAACCAGGTCACTAAAAGCACGTGGAATACAGAGGCAGACTCTGAGGCAACAATGAGCAATTCACATAAATAATCAAGGAGTTTCACTTGTCTCCCGAGGATGAGAACTTGAGCAAAGTGTTTTTCATACTAAGCAGCAGACATTACCGACGCAATTATTCCTCGACTCCCATTGTTACCGATGTCTGTTTTCAATGTCAATGAGCAGAAAGTGAGGCAGACAAAGCCAGTCGAGTCATTAAAGGGGATATAGGAAAATAACTACTCAACTCTCCGAGGCCACTTGCTAAGACTATTCCAGAACTTGGTTGCAGCACCAATGGTACTCAGTGATAAAGTTGTCAACCGATCACCTGACACCAAAAAAAACACTTTCTGTCATCACCTAGCACTGAAACGTTGAGGATGAGAGTTGGCTCCTCTTCCTGTTTGCCTCTAATTTGACTGCCATGACGTGAATTAGCAGCAAGATGGCAACAAGATGGCAAATTAGAGGTGATTTGATTCCTCTGATCACAGCGGTTGTATTACACTGCCTTATTTTGCACAGTAGAGGAGGGATGTGATGCGTGCTGAAGAATGTTGGCGAATGAGAGAGACACTGTAGGCTGGATGCTTTGAGATGGAGGCAAGTCTGGAAACCATGAGATAGAAAGTGGAGTGTACTCTGATGTTTCACCTGGGACATTGTCCAAAGGATTGTCATGGCTGATCAACTTCTATCAATATCTTTAGTGAGACTGACTTATTTTCCATTGTGTAAACAGACACATGACTGACCTGCTCAATCATCAATATTGACAGCAAAACGAGTCGGCTGCTTTTCAGTGATTATACAGTTTATTAGACACGACAGACTCTTAAGTCAAAACAGTGACTGGAGGACATGATCAAAATATTTTGGACTGGTCATGTGAGATGTGTAATGCCTCATTATTAGACGGTCACAACAGCAAACCTAGTAATAAAAACGAGAATGGGCAGCAGACGAGGTTGGTGGATTGAAATATAATTTCATGATCCAATATACTTGTCCACATTTCTCTAAAACCCCCAAATGTTAGCCTCATGGTGGTGCTAAAGGAAATGTGGGAGGATTTAATGTCAATTCATCCAATAAATGTTGAGGTGGTTCCCTACAGCCACGCAGCCTACAGTACACCGCTTACAAAAATAAATGTAACGTTTTAACGATTAATTATATCTTTAACGCTGGAAAAAAAGCAAAATATCTCCCGTTTAGTCTCATTTTGGTGTTTCCTGGCTAATTCTTTCTAATGTTACGATGCATTTTGGTTATAAAACAAACATTGGCACCTTCAACATATAATTTATGAATATTTCTTCAGATTTCCTGTTTGTTTTCTACTTGACATTGTAACCCCGAGTGCACATGTTCTCTCGAGGTCACTTTGATCCCCCTTTCAAAGATTCACTGCTCTCGATGCATCAGCAGGGAGTGAAGCAAGTCTTGGCAACAACATAATACACTTAACTCTTCATCAGGGGGGGAATGTTTCCAGAAAGGAGATGGGAGACAGATTTCTCCAAAATTGTGACATGTAACTTTCATAGACACAAGACCAGACCAGTGAGTGATGTCTCACACGGCAACAAAGTCTTCCAACAAGTTGACTTCATTTCGTAGAAAGACGCATTTTAGTCCATCGACAAGGAAAACAGTGTGTTTCCAATGCAAATGAATGTTTCAAACAATGTCTTATTCTTAAAAGGTATTGTAAGCTGCCTTAATCTTTTCACAATTTTACATGTTTCAAGAAAGGATGTACCGCCGTTGAGGCCTCCAGCACTCAATAACTCTAAATAAGGCCTTGCACTTTCAACTCACACTCTGCATTGAGTCACTCTTATAACAGTGAAAGTAAGATGCCTGATTCATGAATTATTTTTTATCTCTTTACAACAGCCAACAGCCAATGACAACAGCCAACTAGCAAGCCTTGAGTTAGTGTTAATTTATGGACGGGCCAGCTGTTTGTGCGAGGTATTGAAACGCGGACCTGTTGCCAAACACTTTACAGCAGTTATACATCAATTCACAGATACCGAATGATATTTACATCAGATATTTCGTCCATGTTTTGTGTTAAAATGCTTGAGCCAAGTTTAACATCTGCCCATTTTTCTATTTAGTGAAGGAATGTTACAGAAGGATTATGGGAAAAACCCCCCCAGTGGGTGACCAGGGTGTCTTACATCTCACGCCAGTGGATCATTTAGTTTTCTTGACTGTGGTTCAGGTCAAAATATTTATATAGTTTGTCGTGTCTGTTTTTCCCTATTCACATCTGTGGAAACAGAAGACTTTCATCAAAACCTTGCAGTAACTTTTGTTGTAATGCTGACAGAGCACTATCAAATCATCTGGAAATGTACCACACCATTGGTGTCCAAATGTCCGTCCAATCTGTGGTTTGAATTGCTGTTGTAAGTGCTCTGCTCTTCGCTGGCAAATTGGGTTCATGTGTTGTTTAGCTTTCTACCATCTATCTTCTGCATCTCATCCATTCATTTGTAAAATTTGTATGTTTCACTTCTAAACTCAAAGAGCAATTTAATTCATGCTCTTTGTATTTATTGTTTGTGCATGTGTATGAGCCTGCCGTTTTCAACAATGCCCATAAAACATGAATCTGCATTCAAAGCCTCAATCATTGTTTATTTGGGCCATCTGGCGGCAAGCTGGAAACACAACATTGATATATTATCACCATATAATGTTTTTATGGCGTACATATGTTGTTTGCTTTTGAAGACTTTTGTTGCTGCCCTACATGCCAAGAGGCTTAAAGGGAAATTAATGAATATGTTGTTTGCATACAAACAGGGGCCTGTTTACTCAGCCATGATGCAGAGCAACATTATCACTTATTCGGAGTCGTGTTTCTGGCCACAAATATGTGTACTATTCGTATTATTATTCATACACTTTTTGTAGCCATACCTTTGAATATATTGATAAAAATTTCGACTTTTGTCTGTCCAAATGACCAAGTGTTTGTAATTGAGTGTTTATAAGAGACTATTGATGGAAACTGTTGGTGCCTTTGTTTGCCCGCTAAGCTGGAAACATCACCTCTGCTTTTGTGTGGCCATCTTTCCCATCAGTAGAAGCCTACAAAGAGGATCGGAACTGCACAGACACGTGAAAATGCGAACTATGTGGAAAGAAAGGGGGCAGACTCTAGAGTAAACTTAGACTATTCCAAGAGCAACTGAATGATCCTCTGGCCAGCTGGTCTTTCGAGAGCTAAAATATCCAGATTTAACCAGTCAAGCAGAGGTTCTGGATCAAAAATGCTGGGCCCAAGGAGTAAAATCTGAGCCTTAGACATTGGCTTAGGACCCTCTGATTCCCTGCCATATGTTGGCTGCTGCAGCACCAGTGAGTTGGTCAGAGATGGTCACCCCAAGAATATTCCATTTCATCTCAAACACACAGGGACTTAAAGGGTTTGGAGTGTTCATGGCGTTTTGGACAGCTTCATGAGAACGCTGGAGAAAGATTTTACCACATCTCATCCGTTCCATGCAAAGCTGGTCTGCCATTGACCACAGATAGATTATTCAGAGTCTGGGAGAGAACAGATGTGGCCAACACCTAATTGGCTCCACCAACACTCTCTTCGTCTGCTTTTACTTTTTCCCCTCCTGTTTCTGCTTCTCCCTTCCTCCAACAGCAGCTTTAAGTTTCTCGTCTGCACCAAAACAAATCGATGCAGTGTCCATCACTGTTTTGTTGACTTTAACATGTGTCTTGCACAGTACAAGCACTCGAAAGCTCTTTCCATCTCAGGGTAAGTGTTCCCCTGTGTCACTGTACAAACTGTTCCTACCACCTAAAAGGCATTCACGTGGAATACCGAGGGCTCCGGCTCCTACCAATCCAATTTCTTCCCCTTAATGGAATTCATGAAGTGCGGCTGCATGTGTAGCTGTACGGGAGATAAGACACGGCTTCATAGTTATGCTACGATGTAAAGGAGGAACTGGGAGACTAAAGTAAGCAAGCAAGCAACACTGGAAATGAAAAATTCTCAATCTTCGACCAAAATTCACAAACATGATTTAATGCTGTTGTACTGTGAAGAATGAATGATATGAATTGTATTCACAGAAGCACAATAACAAAAATAAGTGTGTCCTGTGTGTGTTCCTCCCTCAGAGTTACATGTTCCGTAACAAGTCTGCAGGTTCCCACCACACACTGAAGAAATAAACTTAAAAGCTAAAAAGGGAAGTTGGACTGCTGCTCCTCTGGCACACACACTGATGAATGTGGATGAAACAGGAGAAGCTTTCTCAGGATAGAAACAGTGCTATCTGTCTGTCTTACTGTCAGTCCGGCTGGACACGGGCCTCCAACGTACACAAAGGAAGTGTTTTGTCTGGTGAAGCGAGTTACCCGGCACACTCTGTTCAATTACGATCAACGCTGCCACTTAAGACTCATCTGGCTTGGATTCACAGTGAAGAAAGATGGTTGACCTTCTATTCACCAAAGGCCCTGACACATGCTTGTGAGAGACCATCTCGGCCAGATACCACATCTAAGTGTTTTGGTGCGTCATGTCTGAACAAGTGGCAGAAAGTTTCTCAAGAAGTTTGGAGTTTGGTTAAGACCCTGACAATTGAGTCACACAACCGTTCTCGAATAAGATAGATATTTTAACACGATCTGCTCATTTGTTTCTTTTGCTGCCTGGAACTTCCCAATCGATGAGATCAAGACAGGCTTCACTGTCCATGTAGTATAATGGTTCAAGATGTTTGGTAAGAACTTTCCAGTGGATCTGCTGAGATTTTAGCCAAATGTGGCAAAACGCTTTGCCAAGTCGAGTGATAAAATCAACAGGGCCTGCAGCGGTCTGCTTTCAATAACCAGGCACACACACTCAATCGTGGCACACGTCAGAAACCCAACTTCAAGGATCCCGCTGAAGCGGCAATGTTAAGGCCAAATAAGGTGAAGGTATCCATTACACTCCTGCCTATCTGGATATTTAGGCTGCTGCAGTTGTGATTTCTGAGATTCACTTTAGATACTTCTGGGAAAGCCTGTAAAAAGGTAATGTGAAACCCACTATGGCTTACTAATTACTCGTGTGGATCTCTGATTTTCTTAAAAAATCCAATTATAGTGGAAGATGTAAAAAAATAAAGAATCATACCATTTGAAGTTTTTAAAGGAATAGTTTGATGTTCTGCATGTTTAAATATCTACAGCCAGTAGTCGGTTATCTTAGCTTTGCTTAGCTTAGCACAAACACCAGCAGAAGGGGGAAACACTGAGCTTGGCTGTGTAAAAACGACAAATTGTTATTTTACTGTTCTGCAGCAGACTATTTCTTGCCAATCTCAGAGTGACGCCAAGACTCCAAGAAGCTAACTGGGTGCTAGCGGTGGCTTAATATTTCTTTTTTTCTATCTACTTTTTATTATGATTCTCTGTAAAAAAGCAAAGAAGCGTAAAAAGTCAAACTATTTAAAATGTTGAAGCTTTTTTGAGTATGTTTTTGTCAAAAACAAGCTACACTTGATTCAAACACTGTTTCTAATATCCAACAGTCAGTGTAGGCCATGGACATGATGAGATAGTGGAAAATAGGTCGTTGACTTGAGGGTAATATTGTTTTCCCTTTCTATTATAATTCTTTGATTACAGCCGGTCTGTTATTTGCACAATGTTTTCTTCCACTAGCCTCCTGCTGCGTTTGGAGTCCCCTTTCCAAATGGAAAATCGATAGACTGCAGTAATGTATACTGTTCAGGAACATTGTAGTCTTGTCTGTTGACAGCCTGTTTATAATCCATGTCCTCCAGACATGTTCTAGAAAAAACACTGACATTTTAAGAAACAATCGCTGGCCCTTCACACGAACATCTCCACTGTCCAGACAGGACTTATCGCTGTTGGAATGGTGCAATAAATATTGCTTAATACAACAGTGCATGTATTTTTCAGATTTTTTGTAGTGTTTTTCCCCTAACTGCCAAAGCCGTGGGATCTCAGGAAAGGGTAGTCCATCGAAACCACAACCGGGCCAGTATGAAGAACAAGTCTGCCTATTGCATATATACCTGCATAGGTGTATGTGTGGTGTCAACACCTGTTTATCTAGTTATTTGGCAGGTGTGTTTCATCCAAAGTAACAGAGCTCAAAACGGACTCTAGCTCATTGCATTTAATTGTAATTTCCTATTCTGTGAGCAGTGAGGATGTTTAAAAGAAGAAACATCTTTGGTGACCTCATTCACTCTCTCTCTCGCCACGTCCCAGTATTTTACATACTCTTTCCCCAATACGTCCATAATCACTCACACAGACGTCCACAGTGGCAATCGGACACAAACCAGCCTTTGTTCGGGGCGAGTGTGTCTCTGCCATGCTGAGCTGATGATGCCATGTTTGGCTGCTAATGTCTTTCCCAGTCAGACACCTTCTGCCTCTGTGACACCCGGGAGCTTTGGAGCTCCTGTTTTACAGTCTGAATGTTTCCACTCAAGCACTCTCATCTTCTCAGCAAAGAATAATGTAAATCTGCATGCAGTAAAAATAGAACCTGCATTCACACAAAATGTCATTGTAAATCAATAAGCTTCTCCAAACATTCCAAAAATACTTTTGAGGTTCGAGGGTGGGAAGGCGAGAGCAAATTTCATGCCCACACCTGGAGGGAGAAAAACTCATAAATCATCTTGCTGTCTTTTTATATGTATCCAAACCTGACTCTGCAGAATAAATGGCATCCAAGCGTTTACTGCTTGAACATTGCTTCGAATCATATCAAGTGTTTTGCTCAACCCATCAGCCGATAGCTATATGAACTGGAATGTTAAGACGGCTTCGCCTGGATAGGACAATTTGAATAGATTGTGCATAAAGACTGGACACTCCCTTTAATTTGACTTGGATGGACATCAAAATGGGCTGTCATTGGATGAATTTTGAGAGAAAATATATTTGCTTCACGTGTTTAATGTGATGCACTTTAAAAGTCCATGGGGTGACAAACGTTCCTAATCAAACAGTAAATATCATAAAATGGCAGTTTTTAGGGGGTGTGCCTCAATGCCTCAGTGACCTTCAGTGTCTTCTGATCCGTATATCATCATGAATGAATTCATTTTGGCAAGATGCTCCAATTCACATGTCACACTAATACTAGCCACACCATGTCACTACACTGATTTGGCAGCTTGTTGAAAGGCTCTCGCGCTCATATTCAACATATGTGCCTGTCTTTTGTACTTTGTTTGGCTCCGATGCTGTTGCTGCTATCAGCAAAAACCTTTGTGCGTCATGATTGAATCTCATGCTCATATGCTGAGTTGCGGGAGCACGCCAAAGTGCATTGCTGTCTTTATTACCTCCGTCAAGGCGGTTGTGTTTTCCATTTGGTTCGTTGGTTTGTATTCTATTTTATTTGTCCATCTGTCAACAGGATTATGGAAAGACGACCGGTCCAATTTCCATGAAACCTGGGTGGAAGGGTAGGAAAAAACAATTAAATTCAAAGCGGATCTGCGTCACAGGGCGGAAGACGGCACTAGAAGGTGTCACAGGAGTCGATTTGTACTCCTGTTCCAGTGTTTATTCACATAAGAACTGCATATTTATATGTAAAGACTGACCAAGTTTGTTATGAGTCCTGTGAAACTGACTCCCATCCCGTGGGAATTAATGAAGTCTGAGCTCTTCGAGTGCCCTACTTGAGTGATTCTGACAGAATCTTTCCTGTTCAGGTGGATTCCCCACCCTCGCAAAATACTGACTTAGATTATACCCCATCGAGAAATCGCACGAATTCATCACGACACATACAAAAGGCAGCGCCTAAGTCTGGACCATTAATTAGCGATCATGTCCACTTTACTAACACTGGGGGAAATACACATAACATTATGTAAGAGGAGAATGAACTGTGTTACATAGAAGTTAGGGATGTGAACAGGACGCTGTGTGTTTTTTTCCAGAGTTGGAACGAGACTCAATGAAGTGAATAAGCAGAAAACAGATTCCTTTAATCCTTTCTAAGCCTTAATATGAGGCATGTTTGACTGAGGAGAAAACCGATGCCTCACAGCTGAAAAATAATTTGAAAGCAGCTTCTCATTTGTAATACTTAGAGAGAGAATGAACTGTTAAGTTTTGATCACACAGTAGTTTCATCAAAGTGCTGTGATGGTTGGTGAATTCAACAATGAAAGTACAATTACAAAACGCGTGTCTGATGTGAGAACCACAGGCTGCTTGACATCATATGATTCTGTATCCTCACACTATAAAGAACTCGTTTTTTCTCATGAATACTCAATTTAAAACGTTTCCAAAGCCCTATAGCCTTAGATGCCTATAGATGTCCCATTCATGTGTGTTATTAATGACAGCTCTGGCAGTATACACATACTAGTATGTAACATTTGGCAGTGTAATGAAGGCCCTCTACAGGACTGCTTTAAGGAATAAGACACAGTGCAGCCGCTACGTGGCCATCCGAACAGGCAGGTACAGTTTTTGGGGATGACCAGCAACTGTAAATGGACCACAGCGTTACACCTTTTATTTCCATGACATCTAATGGTAAAATTGAGGGAACTTTTATGTAGATTTAAAAGCTTGTTTCATTGGCAGCTAACGTACCATTCTTGCTTCTTCAACCCGAACGTCTCTGGGAGGGACGCGCTCGCTCTCTTGGCAGACAAGGGAGCTGCTTTGGCTGCTCACCTCGGCCCAGCAAATCAGAAACAGACTGAAATGGAAAGAGGGGGAAAATACCCACCAAACATGTCCAGACGCATTCAAAAAGATTGATGAAGTCCATCCAACGCCCAGTGAACACTTGTACTAGCAGCAACTTGTGGCGCAGGGCTTCACTCACTCTCGATCGCAGATTTGCGGACACGAGTAATGAGAAAATGATGTTCCGCCGCAATGAAAAGGATTATTTGACAGCAGCACAGATTCCATCACCAAATGTTTATATGATCGTCATATAAAAAGGGGTAACTGGCAGCTGAGCATATCGGGGAATGGAGCCGCTTTGGTCAAGGTTACAATTAGTTTGGTAACTCAAACCACATTGGTTAGAATTAGAGTTAATGAGGTCATTAAAGAAGAAAAACAATTGGCCACTTTGACCTCCACACAAGCTCTCCCATGATATTTTAGTACCAATCTTCTGCATTTCTTTAAATTGTGGGCCTTTTTGATTTAATCCTCTTGTATTATATAATAAAACATTTAATCTGTGGAATCGGTGGAATCCACTACTCTGTCTAATAAAGGATTAAAAGAATAGTTGGTGGTGTGGTTTCTGTTTTATCTGTGGTATTCCTAGACTCAACACCTGCCAGTGGATGTATACATTTTCATCTAATGAGCTTAAATTCCTCCATACAGACATTATATAGTCCTGTAATACGTTGCAACAGCAACTTTAAACTATCCAGAATATAAACAATGCCAATGACAAAGAAAACTGTTTCACTCAAAGTGAAAAATTGCCTTTACTACTGTGCGCTTGGGTTCCTCCAGGTCCAACAAAGGGAGTAAAATCAGTATTCTTTAATCAATCATTTTGATGGAAGGATTTTAGAAGAATCAAGAGTTTGTAAAGAAATCCGATCAAACACCGGAGACTCTTCTCATCACATCAAACAAAAGCAGACATTTTATGAAATGTAATCATTAGTGGACTATCATCTATACTTCCTACTGATTCATGCGCAAATCAAATTAACACGATGTGATTTGTTGACAGAAAGGAAGAGTGCATTCCATTCTGGTCGTGTTGATAAGAAGTTCCAGCCCAGACTTGCAGCTTATTTAGACGGTACACCCACTCATTCCCTGCAGCTGAAATCCAAAAGACATAATGGTTTTAACTGGCACAAAAGTAGGCTGCAAAGACCAAGGAATAACCTGAGTAAAAGACCGGGGTTTTGCTGACTATCATAAAAGATCCACATAAGAATGAGGTCGTTAAATTTCATTTGTTTGCAAGTTTCCTTTATTTAAAATTCTTGCTTCTTCCATTTCACATTGCCGAACTGCTTCTTGTTGTTCATAAACCTAATCCCACTTCCACATTGTAAAACCATGCAATCACAATAAATCACTGCTCTAATGCCATAATATTCTGCTTCCAGGCAGCTGTGTTTGACTAGGTATTTATGATGAGACTGTGGGAATGATTTTAAAGGCAGACAGTACGCCCTGGGGACTGCACATTAACTGATATTTGTTCTCCTTTTTATTCTACAGACTAGGTATTTAAAACGGTAATAACCCAGATCCTTCCCCTCGTTTTTTAAAACCATACAATCACAATTAATCAATGTTTTAATTCTACGCTGCATGCTCAGCAGCCAGGCAGCTGCGTTTGTCTATTTCAACATATCCCTCCTTGTTTTATTACAGGGTGCGATGTAAACTTGGCCGGTTGGGAAGAGTTCCCTCTTTCACTTCGCTTTTCCGCCGAGCAGGAGTCTGTCACCATGGAGACAAAAAGTCCTGCGGGCCCTGAATGGCCACGTTTATACCAAAACATCACTTGAGCGAGTGTTTCCGTCGCCTGTGTCCTTTTTTTTTTTTTTTTCTAGAGCCACGGGGTGAGTGAGGAGGAATAGTGAATGAGTCGCCTCCCTGAAAAAAAAAAAAAAAAAAAGGCTTTTCTTTGTGTGGATTTCCATTATTATGACAATAGGTGATAAACGTTTCTTTGGGTTTATGGAGATGCTATTCAGCATTGTTGTCGTCCATCTTTTCACACATTCCGTGGGACTACTTTGGAGTAAATTCCTAAAAAAACGACATTGAACCGAGTCAGGTCCATATTATAGCAGCATAAGTTATGTTCACCTTATCTCTTATTCGGTTGATACTTTGACTCTCCGGTTGAAGAATTTCACTCTAGGCCACTAATGCCAGAGGGACTGCTCTTTATTCTGCAGTAATGGTTTATCAGACTGGCAGCATGGCATTCATCTCACCCCCAAACATGAAAAATACCCATTAAAGCTCGCAGTTGACTGGCCAAACTTGTGGGTGAGTCTTTGAGTGAGAGAGAATGTGTGTGTGTGGCCCCTCGTGATCTAAAGGAAAGGCTGTAAACAGTGAACCAAACCGACGGGATTCCTCCAGTGTGATTATCATATGAATAAGTATCAACACACAGCCTCACTTTGATTGGTCCAAATAAGGTCATTTCCCACAGTACCGCTGGCCCAGAACCCAATTGTCGTCCTGTCACTGCCATCATTGGTGCCTCTACTCTGCATTTCTGTGTGTGTGTGTGTGTGTGTGTGTGTGCAGGGTCTGTTTTGTCCATCACGGCTGAGACACTCCAGTCAGAGATGGGAATGACAGAGCTCCTCCGCCTCACAGCTGGTAAATTACTGAGAGAGTCTGGGATGAGTTGTGTGTGTACAGTCATGCACTCGGTACTTTACGTTAAAGGCTTCCGTTGGTTTATCATTGAGTGACATATGATAGACAAACAAAACTTCTCGAGGAATGTTAGTGTGGGCAGGTTGATATAATGCTGGAAACAGGCACTGGAGGTATTTTAATATAGCTGGGCAGGATTATACTAAACCAAGCGAAATACAAATTCTCTGGCATTTGCTCAAAAAATGGGACTAGTTGAACCATACTTGGTAACTGGGGACTCCATTATATGCCATCTGGCTTTACGGTTTCACACATGCAGCAACCCAGAGTCCATCACGTTGCCCTTCGCTGGTAAATCAAGCCACATCAAGGCTCCCCTTACACCGACTCTCTAAATGAAACGTCATTTTAGCTCGTTATGGTCGAGTAGAGTTAGCTGACCACAAACGACATGCAGGGTCGTTCTCTGTGTAAGAGAACCTGACAATTATTTATTTTTTCCCCCACAGTTGGTGACTCTGCGGGTTTCACGGCTGTCTTGTTACAGTATATGAACTGTGCAGCCATGGAGAAGAGGCTTTAGGTGGGAACGTCATTGTATATGTCCACAAGCAGCTGATATAATATCAGAAGTATAAGAACCTTATGACTAGCCTTCCCGTCACCCAATAGCTGCCATCAAAGTGAGCGAAGCAGTGAGGCCGACAGTATATCTCACTAAAAGCCATTGCAGTAGGAATATACTCGGTAAACTCAACATGATTTCAACATGCTATATGAAAGCGGAGCAATCTTAATCAAACTCAGTTTTTTCCAAATAGTTTTCAGCATTAGAACTGCTGTCACTGCTGAAACGCAAAAAAATGGCAAGGTGTTAAAACAAGTGTTTATGTAGACATCCCCCGATGGTACTTATTTTATGTGAACCACACCCGTCGCCCAGCGTCCATTGATCAAACATGTCCAGACATACAAATATAACCCGTAATGGCTTCTTTACATCAATGTTGTGTCATCAACATTCTCTTATATTCCTCTTTGATATTAATGCCCTAAAATGCTTTTGTAACACATCAGTAGAGACGGAGTTTGCGTGAGAATGGTAATGAGTGGTGCTTTGAATAGTCCGATAGTATTGGCTTGGAAAGTGTGAGGTGAGGAATTTTTCTTTTTTTTTACAGAAAACGTTATTTAAATTGAGGGCAGAGTGCCAGATAGTATAGATATAGAGGTGAAACAGAGCGTAGACATAGCTTGCAGCTCTTTTCAGAAAATTGTGTGGCGTGTTATATGTTGAGTGATGAGGTCCTTACCCAGCATGTCAGCACAGGCAAACAAACCTATGTGAAATCCCATAATGTCTCGATATTCTTTTTTTTCCACACAAAATATCTTCAATACAAGCCAAGATATTGTTTAATCTTCATAAATTGTCTTGAAATTTACTGAAAGACCATATTTTAAACCATATTCTCCTGATACGAAGTGCTCACATTGTAGCTTCCTTAAAGCACTTTTCTGAAAGGAGAATCACAACTATCAAGACCACCGCATTGCCCTTTTGCTTTTGCCAAATCCTCTGGTTTGCAGCAAAGTGAAGATATGCTGAGGGTCTCAACTTGATATGGACCCTTTGACCTCCCTCTGAAACCTCTTTTCTTTTAAGCTCAGGTAATAATACCTGCTAAGCCCTGCTCATCTTCCCCCATTCTTTCATTCTTTCTTCTAGACACACATACACACACACTTGAATCCCACTTTTAAAAAAAGTTAACTTCCTTGACCCTGCTCATAGGTTAGATCTCCACTAAGTCCCCACAACAGCCACGTGTCATTGCTTCTTCACTCCATTATAAGAGGCCTGCTTTCCATCATCTGCCCGATATCAAAGTAGGCAAACAGATTCTTCTCATCTCTATCAAAATTTTGTAAAATATGCCAGGTATGATCTCATGGTTTGTGTTGGACACTTGGGTTCATCCAATACTTCACATCGTGCTGTAATCCTCCTTGCCTCTGACCCTTTTCCATGCTTCTATTTTCCTCCTCGCCTTCCTTCCATCTGTGGACTCAATTGGAGCTTCTGCTAAAGATTACTTGAACCCCCGGCGACAAAATACACGTTAGCTAAGGTCATAGGTTTGTACAAAAGAAGAAGAAGAAGTAGTAGTGCTTATCCCTCCGAAAAAGGAGCCTTCTTGGGACAGAGATGGAGCATTTCGACACTACTTGTGTGGTCTGCCCTTTGCCTTCTGCTGGGAAAGACAATCGAGGCGAGGGAGGAAAAGGAAGACAGGATGAAACCTGCTCTTCTGCTATCTGATTCTCTTTAGTCTTCAGCAAAACACGGAGAGAAGGATAGCAGCTGAAGGAGGCAGAGTCTTTCTTCCGAGCTAAAAACTCGTCCAGCATTTTTGTAATCAAAATCTAGAGTTTGATAAATGAGAGAGATTATATTGGTGGTATCAAAGTGGAACTAAGTTTCGGATTCACACAAGAATCGTTTCCATTGATGACCCAGAGGGAATTACAACAAGGAAGCAGATAGGAGGTCACTTGCTCGCCAACTGAGCACATGGCTGCTGATGGAGACATTGGCCAATGCAAAAGTTAAACTTGTGACCTTCCTGAAACTGCATGACACTCTCTAAACACTTAGCCACCCCAAAGTTTCCCGTCATGGTGATAAGATGAGGTCTGGTTCAGCTGGGGTTAAAAAGCAGATTCCCACCCCCACGCTTGCCCTGATTAGATCCAGCTTTGGCATGTCCAATCCAGCAAGCACAACGGTCCAGATTTAAAGCAACTTTGCTCATTGGAGAGCGAAAATATCTTTTAGTAAATCTTTTCAAAAGTAGCAAAGTAGTCCTATCAGTTTCATATGTTGCAACCAGCAAACCAGTCAAAGTTTTCACTTATCCAATGGAATATCTCAACATCTACTGGATGAAGTAGCACAGGATTTGGTACAGCCATTTATGGTTAGTGGTCCTAACTTTGATGATCCCCTGACTTTTCCCCGAGTGTCACATTTGTGGTTTACAGTGAAACATCTGGAGAACTATTTGACAGGTTCACATGAAATTAATTGCAGTTTCCCTGACATTTAATTTAGGGACATCATCAGGTAAAGTTTTTAATTGGTCCAATATATTGGTTGATGACATAATACCTGCAAACCCGATGGCATTCCCATCGACTGTACTGAATGCTAATAAGCAAATCCCACACAAAGATGGTGAACATAGACATTAGAATGTTAGCATTGACATTTTGAGCCTGTAAGCATGCAGACATTACAAACACGTACAGCCTCATAGAGCCGCGTGACTGAACTCTTAATCTTCATTCACACCAAATCAGTAGAGTTGATTCTGTTTCAGCACACGCTTTTTTTTGTTTTGCATTCCCAGCGGTCTCCACCACCGCAGCACAAATGCACAACCCAAATTCAAATGAATGGGAGGACTTGCGCTTTTGCCGCAATGCCTGATTAGGTGTTGGCCGTTTTTACCAACTCACCCTGACCTTAACCACATGGTAGTTGCCATGTGAATCCAACATCGTTATTCTTTTCTGGCTACAAAGAAAAAAAGACCTTCTACCTCCCACATAGTCCTCCACTGTTGTGGGCCAATACAATCCAATAGAGCCAATAGTCCATTAAAGGACACCTAAACAAACCTAATCAAGATTTGGGGTTAAAACAGAAACGGAGGTTTACTGGGAGGATGTGCCAATCTGAATAGATTAGACAAAAATGTGTGTGTGTGTGTTTGTGTGTGCTGTTTTTGTTTTTTCCCTTGAGGGTAGTCAGAAGCTGAATGCAAATGAATGACAGAGAGAGTGTGAAAGAGGGAGAAAGCGAGATTGTGTGCAGCGTTCTCCGCTAAGCTCCACACAGGACCTATCATTACCAGATGTCACAGTGAGGGTGGCTGCCAGCCGAATCACTGCTTATTGCTTTAAACTCAAACTCTCTGCCTCTTTCTCTTCTTCTCCTTCCTTCTTTTCCCTCTCCCTCTTTTTTTCTCCTTCCTTTCCCTTCTCCATTTCCAGCTGTTTTTGGAGCACGCAGCGAGAACGGGGGAAGTTCTCCACCAATTGTTTCGGTCCTGAGAGGAGCTCGGCGGTCGGACCCTCCCTCCTTCTATCTCTCTCCCCTCTCTTTCCTCTGTCTCTCTTCCTCTCTCTCTCCTCCCCTTGTTGTGACAGAGCACACCTGCTTGATCTTGGCTGCACGCGTTCTGAGTCTAATTACCCCATAGGCCCTCGCAGCCACTTCAGTCTCATCCCCCCCACTCGACTGGATTTTTGGAAGTCAAGCTCATCTAGCACAACTTTACTCTCTCTGCCTTGCTTCTTCTGAGAACAGGTAGGTTAATCCTTTACTCTGATAGAGGAGGAAAGTGTGGGTAATAATGGCTGAAGTTAGGTTAAGATAATAGAGTTGGGTTTCAACAGGGACTCATCTTTAAAGAGAGAGAGAATAGTCTTGAGAGAAGTGTTTGGCTTTTGCTGGATTGTAACTTTTTGCATGACAAAATCTAAAATTCATGATTTAAAAGTCACATTATTTGCTCATGTTGTTGTATAAAGATAGGATTACTGCAGTTTTTTTTCGCAGATTCTTAAATTTCATGGGTATAATTCGATTCACTTTGTCGTACATTAATCTATGTTGTGTATATTCCGGATGTTGCCAGGTCTTGTTCCCACAGCTCTCTTGGCTTTGTGATGAGAGACCTTTAAATCAGTTCCAGTCCAATCGCCATACAGCTCAGAGAAAAGAGCAGCAGCTAGGGAAGGGGGTGTGGTAGTGCAGTTGATGCTGGTACCTCACTCCGCCGCCAAAAAAACCTTATACTCCTGGCCCATCGTTAATCTTCAAGGTATCCACCACCGCTGAGTGCCATGTGATGCATTCAGCACTGTTTCGATTTACAACTTCAGCTTGCAGTTTCGTAACGTTGTTGCTGTTTGACACTTGTTTGTTTGGATGTATCCCATATGGAAAGGCATTCCTCAAACTAGCTTTGTGAGTATTAGTTGTATACACGGCAAGTGAATCAGATGTGTAATGCTTACATAAAGACAAGGGGTTGAGTGAGGGGAAGGCAGAAAAGTGAGATCTTCTACTTAAGTGGTTTGCTTCAGTGGAAAATGCTTTTGTGTCATTAATTTGTTCCTTTTCTCTCTTTATTTAGCTCTCTTTCATTCTTTACGTCTCTCCTTTTCTTCCCCTGTGGCCTTGGGGCAGTCTGCAAACCAGCGAGGGGGGGGAAAAAAAAGCTGAAACAACAACATTTCTTTGTGTTGATTCAGCCCATGTTGCTCGGCAAGATTTTGATTTGGAAAAGTGGTTTCTGCTTCTTTTCACACTTCAGCAGTTCATTTGAGAATGCAATCAGACCGTTTTAACCCCAATCTCTTATCTGCTCTGCGCCGGCCCTGTTTCTTCTCAATGTCAACCTTCTCTGCCCACCGTGGCGTCTGCTGCTGTGTTTTCACAGGAGCAGGACAGGACCCAAATTGCTAGGGGCAACTCAAAGTGAGCGGCTTTGAAGAGGAGATGAAAAAAAGCTGTACCTGGCAACGCACAGTGCCATTAATCCCGTAATGGTACAGCTTCCTCTATCAAAGAGGTCTGAAGGCTTCCCGGCAAGCCACCACACAACTCTCAGCTAACTCATTACATCCTTTATGCCAGCAGGGAAAAAAACCTAATAAGGCTCAGCTGCACTGAATTGAGTGAAACTGAACAAGGGGAAAAGTGAGACAAACAAAACAGACTGAAAAGTGGGACTTAGAATAGAGGCTGAAAGAGGCAAACACTGCAATAAAAGTACTTCAGCAGTTCATACTTTTGTTTTGAGCTCAGCAGATGTTTAACATTTGAACTTGAAGTGAGTGAACGCAAGTTTAGGAGGAGACGAGGCCCAGAGTTGCACCCAGGGGCTGCATTTCTTCCATCTGGACTTAAACTCCCTGGGTAAAAGACTGCAAAAGAACAATGGAATTGAATTGACATCAGCCATGAAGTCTCTCAACCCCCCCCTCCCTCCCTCCCTCCCTCCCTTTGCTCATTGGAATACCAGAAAGTTCCACATGTCAGTCTTTCTGGCCAAAGTTTTAAGGGTCAGACAGAGAAAGAAAATACCATAAGCTATGGGAGAGAAGCCGGGGAAGGAAGGAAGGAACAGGGCACAAAAAGGGAGGAGGAGATGGAAAGAGAAGAAAGGGAGAGAAGGTTGGACAGTTTGTCCACGTCTGTGCAGTGCAGACTGTTGATAATGGGACTGAGGTTGATGGCAGGCTGACAGCTCTTCTCATGGAACAGCTGAAATGTGGTTGAACCGCTCGCTGGCTTTCTCATGCCATGGCTCCACTAAACAGGATCTTTGAATAATAGTTATGGCTCTGAGACTTTTTCAGTTTTTCTGCATAAATAAATAATATTGATTGTAGTGGCCAAAAAAGTGTCTTGGGCATCTTCTCGAAGCCAAAAAACGGTCCATGCTAGCATAAATGGGAGCATGGACGGCTATTTGAAAGACTAGTCTGATTTGGCGGAACCCTATTACAGTACATGAACGGTTTGGCTCTGAAATTGTTTGTTGGCCGTGTCTTTGCATATTTTCAGATACACATGTTCCCGCTCACAAAATCCCCTGATATAGCAGAGATTTCTTGAAACTAACGGCCACTGACTCCCCACGCCACAGCCAAAAGGAAGAGTTTAAAAAACATCACTCGCGTTTTTACATTGCAGCATTATCGATCATGCTTTTGTGGAACGGCATGGGAGAGAAACTCTCGTTCATTTGGCGATGGGTTAAAAGGGCCACACGTGTTTTAGAAACGTCCTGTGGCCGTGTAAATACCTTCCAGTGATTCATTGCTGACAGACGCTCTGCAGAGGCAGGCCTGTGGAGAGTTAGACGGGAGGGGGGGGGGGCTAATGGACAGGGGTGGAGGACGGGATGGAATGGGTGTCTGCTATATTGTTTCCTTCTTTGCAACATGGCTTGATTTGCTAAGACCCTAACACCCTGGTGCTGAACACAATCGTTGATGTGATAATCGCTCTGTGGTGTCTCATTGATTTTCTTTGGGTCAGAGTTTCATTAAACAGGCAGTGACAAAGAGGAGAAAGTGACAAAGCAAAGCAGGGAAAATGACTTTACTCCCTCATGCGATCTCTGCTTCCTGTCTGGGAATCATTAGCAATGCTGGGGCCAGACTTGGGGGAGGACGAAGGGAGGGATGAGACAAAAGAGGGACACAGGAGAATTGACAAGGATGCGGCTCCCACAGGAAATGTCAACCTCCGGCTGTTTTTTTCTCCATCACATATGGGATGACGAATCGCAGGATTCAGAGACACGAGAAGAAGATGGAGGATGGTTCATGGATTATTTACCACATGTACTTTTTCTGGGATGTGGTCGATTGTAAATCTTTTGAAAATACAGACTAAACTTACTCACAGCTGCTTGTGCTTTTTAATTTGTGATACATCTCTTCGATACCCACCATAGTTCAACGTGCAGTGCTTCAACGTACATCTGCTGACCATTCAAAGCCTCTTTGGAAGGCCTTGAACAATCATTCCAGTTGAGTTTGTTTTCTTGGTTCACCAATGATTGAAGTCCAAGGAGAAATGACTTGCATAACAAATAAACATAATAACTTTAATCAACTTTCTTCGCTAGTTTTCAGAATTGTATAATTGGGTAAAAGAAGGCTAAATTCGTCAGATGCATTCTATTGCATGGTTTTTAAAAGTCCATTAGTAGGAAACAAGCGTGTACCAATTCCTGCCACATTTGCACTGATCAGTGTGTTGTTTTCATCTTGCAAGCTGGCAGACGACAGCCGTATCACAATGTGACGCTGGACAGCGAAGCTCCCCCCATATCATTTCATAATGATACATTATGAAAAGAACTTGGGAGAGAAAAGTTTATAATGGTACAGTATATTTAACATTACATTAAAACCAGTGTTTTAAAAAAGGAATGCCATCAGTAAGTTAAAAAAACAATGTGTGAAACGTGTTGTGTTTTCTAAGCTGCAGGGCGCTAGATGACACGTTTTCCAGCATCAAGGTTTGACCTCCAGCTTGGTTTGATCCCTCAGTAAAAGTGAAAATGATAAGGGGATACCTTTAATCCCATAACATCCATCTTCTTTGAGGGGATTAGAAATGGCAAGATACAGAGTTTGCATGATGAAGTCATGTTTCAGCTTGCTCTGTTGGCAGCGCTCTGGGGTTAGCATGCGCACATGCACACGCACAAACAAGTGTAGTTGAGGAGCCTGTGTCGTGTGTTCAGGGGATTATTTGAGTGTGTGTGTGTGTGTGTGTGTGTGTGTGTGTGTGTGTGTGTGTGTGTGTGTGTGTGTGTGTGTGTGAGCATCTTCTTTGAGCAGGCCATCTTGCAGGGCCGATGGACACATCTGAGCACGCTGGTAATGAAAGAACCAACGCCTGGGGCACGGCAAGTTGCCTCATGCATAAAGCAGGGAAAAACCTTGAATTTCAACTTTTGAAGAGACGATTGCATTTGGCCATAATTCCTTGTTCTGTGTTTTGAATAGCAATAACTCTCTACAATATTCAGCCCTCTATCTTCAAGTCCAAAACCCCCTAAGTCAATATTTATACCACTTACCACGTATTATTCTGCAGCTGTGGTTGCAAATTGTTAATTTATGTCCCAAACAACAATCCTTGAGAATCTCTTTTTCCCGGATTTGTTTCAAAATCTTGGTTTTAGTCTCATCATCAACAATTCCTGGGCCTGCCTATGACTTGCGAAATAGTAGTAACTCTTGTCTTTGCAGTAATGCTGCAGCCAGTAAATGCCCATAGAGCTTAGTTTGAGATTCCTCCCCTCTTCTTCTTGCCGGTCTGGCTTACATTAAAAGCTGCTGAAGCTTTTATGGACAAAAGGTTGATGGATTGATGGCAGAACACATGGAGGGCCATCTGAAATCCTGCACCAATGCACATGTATATTGGTTTATGTGCTTGTGACTATGGGTCAAAGCAGGGACATAGGGTTCAGCAATCAGCAGTGAAACCTCTCTTACTTTGTGTGCATTGCTGCTCCTTTAAAGCAGAGCTGGTACACTGGCTTGGAGGATAATTCTGAATGTTCCAGCCTGCAAGATGTGTATCATACTACGAGTCAAACCGATCTGGATTTCTTGCAGAAAACAAACTATCAAAAGGCATCTACAAAATCTTCTTAACCCAGAAGTGCATCTCTGAATCAAAATCTACTGCTGCTGCTGCCAAGTCTGCAGACAAGGTTTTCGTTGGACAGAGCTTTCTGCTGCGCTTAGATAAGAGAGCCTGACACAGCCAAGATGACTCAGTCTGTCGAAGACTGGAACAGCGTGTGCTCTGGACCAACTGTATGTTCAGACCGGAGCTCTTAGTTTCAAAGCCTCCCACTACACTACAGTACGTACTCCATGTTTCCTAGTGAGACAAAATGGCAAAAGTTCTGCATGGAAAACTGCATCTACATAACAAACATTGTGCGAAACACTTCCAGGCTCTCATTGCCGACTTATGAAATCGCCCTTTTAAACATTTTAGGTTTTTCCACTTCATAGCAACAGAACAAGAGTTTCAAAAAAAGAAAGTCAGAGGCAGAGCTATCCCAGCCAACACAATTCTCCTCTGAATGGAATGGACTTCAAGATTGCAAGCACTGTAACCACTGGACTGAAGCTGTACAGTGTGTCAAAGTGGTGGCTGCTTTGTGGACATGGACTATAATTACTGCTCGTGTTGAGAGTCCCTCTGAGCCCTGAGCCAGTGACCTGGCGTAACCCTAACCTGGATTTACTCCACATCAGCGTATCTCCTTCTCTTGCATTCTTTCACATTGTCAAAGACACATGCTTAAAAACCGTTGAAAGACTTAACCCTTTAAATGTACATATAATGGCGCACATACAGCACTACTTGTATACACTTAAAAACACAAACTATTGCTTTATTCACACTTAAAAAACATGGAAATATACACTCGTATGACAGAAAGTAAGCAAAGATACAGCACATAAGCACCATGCACACAGACCATATAAACCAGAGTCACTTTCAGCTCTGGCCAACTGATGGTTTTGGGTCGGTTTCATCACCCTGGTCATGATGTTCAGGTCAAGGTCCGTTGCAGACCAGCTACTCCCAAATCATTTGTTAGCAGCTGCGGCTCAAATCTGCCCTTCAATTATTGTGGCAGCAAGAAAGAAGGAGCAACTTTTGGCTATACGCATGACAAGCACTTTGCTGGGTCTTTGAGATTGTGTGTGTGTTGCTGGTAAAAAGGTCAGGCAGTTTTATGTATCTCCACACTGTTTGAGTTTGAGAGAGAGTGCGGATGTCTCAACTGGTTTGTGGTTGTGTTTAGAAATAAAATACAGCAAAAGGAAGGATGATTCTCCCAGAGACTCCACTAGTAAAATGCCTGCTATTTAAAAGGCTTTAATAGTAATGTGATTTATTACTTTTGAATAAATGATGTAGCCCAGTGGCAGTCATAAGATTTCCCATGATGCATCCCATGTGTAATTCTGTAAAAGCTAATGCAGATGTTCATTTAGAAAATGACAAAGAAACCAGTGTTCCTCCTGTAGTTGTGAGGTGGAATAATTTTAGAGTAGCGCAACTGATTTGGGAAAAAAACAAACAAATGATGAAATATATCCACAGTCACGTTTCATATCTAAAGACTGCGTGGTCATTTTATGTGTGTGAAAAAAAGATAAAGCTGACACCCAAGTGGGTTCTCCACCTTTTGCCCTTTGCTTCTCTGGACTTCAATCAATGTGTTTTTGTCTTTCATTCACTGTGTCCTTCTCCCTGCCCAGTGGGAATCAAAACTTCTCCCTTCACAGTGAACGAGAAACAAACCGAGTATGGTAGTTTCAAAACTAATCATACACAGACTGTTTTGAAAGTGTATCCACCCAAACCTTTGAACTGTCTTCTCGTCCTCCAGGCTCCCTGCTAGCAGCGCCATGAGGTCAGCCTGTCTATCTCTGCTCCTGGTCACTGCCTGTTGGGCTCTGCCCTTCCGCCAGTCCGGCTTCCTCGACTTCATGATGGAGGATGAGGCGGGATCGGGTGTGACTGAAGGGCCTCCAGATGCATCCTTCCCTGCCATGCCTGTAGGACCCACGTGCCCCTTCAGATGCCAGTGCCACCTGCGAGTGATCCAGTGCTCTGACCTCGGTAAGAAAAGGCATATTTTCTTATAGTTTTCCACCGCTACACGCACACACACATCATGCTGTGCACTGCTACGTACAGGCGTATAACCTTTTATTGGTCTCAAAACCTGTGCATTGAAAAACCAGGCGCCTGCACGTCATGAGGCAAAGATCCTGAGCAGAAAATCATCCTCGCTCTGCATGCACAAATTATCGCATATGCCACCATTTTGGTCGCAGTCTGGAGCCGTGATTGTACTGATGCTACATGTAGCCCACAATCCCTAAAATGAATTGGTGTTAATTATAGTTCAGTCCAAATGCAACAAGCTTCTCGTTCATGTCCATTTTATTTTTCCATTCCTCATTCCTCCATCTGGATTTCAAACAAAAGAAACTGGATGAGATGAGGTCAGATGGGTGTCTGCAGTAATTTCAATGTACTTTTATTGTGTTGAGTGACATTATTGGGGTTTTTTTTGGGAGCGGAAAAAGTCCCTGACTTTACAAACCGTCCACCCAAACCCACATATTCATTTCAGGGTCATGTTAAGTTATGCATTATTGCAAAATCCTCCGGAGAACATGACACCCATGTTGATACCTTAAATGCTCACAGATGCTGTGAGGCGTATTTCACTTCCTGTAACAATTATTTGCCTTTTTTTCTGGCCAAATTGTTTTTGAAACGTAGGCGGAGATTAAAAAGATCAGATTTGGCATTGGAAAGTCCTGAACAAACCAGAATTTTAACAAGCTTGTTTCTCAATGTAAAGCTGACTCATCAAGGTTTAAAGACTACAATTACTCTGCCGGCTTTTTAATTCAGCACAGTCACAACTATTTACTCGATTGCCATCTTTGTTGTTTGGAGCCAATCCGCTGTGTTAGTCTAATCTGATATACAACAGCTTGAGTCAAAGAAAAGTCCCGACCTCATTTATTCTTGTATATTACATAAAAGTGCTTCGCTACGCAGTTGGGTTTGATCGTTTTTTTGGCTCAGCTTTTATTTGGAAAGGATGGGGCACGAGCTTCAAGGAGGCAGATGAAGGAAAAGAGGGAGTGACACAGATGGACAGGATGAAAGAAAAAAACGGAGGACAGACATAACCAGCAGCATGCAGACAGTTGGGAGAGAGTGAGGTTCAGGAAAACACCGGTTCCATTACATCAGTCCTCCAGCCGGGGCCCCAGTCAGACGCAGCTCCATGGCACGATTCTCAACTCCTGCATCAGTACTGTTGGCCCCGAGCCTCCATCTGTTCCCCAGACCGGCTGGCCTGCATGCATGCAAACACACACACACACACACACACACACACACACACACACACACACGGTTAACATTTATATGTATATATTTGGGCACAAACAAACAGACAGACGAGTCTGCTCACCATCCCAAAGCAGCCTTTCACTTTGTAGATGTGGATTTTCCTGTGTGAGTTTGCAGCTGGCAGGATGACAGCTCAAACATTCAGGAGAGAGAATTAAGCCTTGGGTTCAAATGAGTTGGGTTTATATTTGCTTATCCATTGACTGGCACAACTGCCTATTGTTGTTGTTGCAGGTATTTATATAATGGCACAATCAGCAGCTTCACTGATTAAAGATGTACCTTTTTATAAACCGGGATTGTGTAAGATGTGCAGTTATAAATCCAAACTTACTCAGATCCCACGGGTCTTTGATGATGCAGCCAGATCAACTTGTCTTACTTGAGGAAATGACAAACACTGTCAGTAATGCTTGGGAGTGTCCAGCGCAGTCCAAAACAATCATCTCCCAATCACTTCGCTATAAAATGGAGTGAACAATAGTGACTATTGAAAAAATAAGTAAATAAAATTGAGGCAGCACAAGATGAGATCGTCTGACTTTAAGAGAGGAACAATAAAAACAAACGCTTGTGCAGGTATAGGAGGTACACAGTGTGGTGCTGCCATGATGGTGGTGACCACAAACAGCTGCGATGGTTCGTTGGTCATCCACTGCCGAGTTGGAAAAGCTGGAAGTAATGTTTGGGTGAGCTGCAAAGAAGTCGTCACAAGCTTTCAGGACAAAATGTGTCCAGGCCTATGTATGCGGCCTGGAGATGCAGAATGTAAGCTTCTTTGTTAAACAGTTTATTCTACGCCTCTTCCTCTGAAATGTAAACTACCCATCATGAATCTCGGTGTACTTTTTGAGCTACCACGGATGCAGAAGAGCATACACCGTGACTCCCAGCTGTCTTCGCTCTACCCACTCCACCAAACAAGTCTTTCACTACAGATGTCATTTTCTGTGTCACATTAACCATGACGCGCTGCGATAAAGGCCAAGCAAAACGTTTCTGCGTGAGCTCAGTGTTCAGGTATGCAGCCGCTTACTTACTCCAAAGGAAATTTGTGTTAAGGTCCATTTCCACCATGTGTGCCTCGGACCACATCAAACACTTATTTGGTCCCTTTGGAATGTCGATATAAAACCCATTCTGCTCTAAGTCCCGATCACCGAGACTTCATGGAGCATGCTACCTTGACAAAGCAGACCCTTATTTGATGGACAGTGGTAGCAGCTCAAACAAACAACTGTTATCAGATTTTGACTTAGATGTTGCTAAACTCTGATGCATGGGAACATGTACTTTATTGATCCTTTATTGGGAAATTATATTACAGAAGCGGGTTATCCAGGCATTGCACAGGAAAAGTAAAGATACATAACACCAGGAGAGTTTTAAATCTTTAGAATATAAATAATATACTAGAATACCAAACTACTACAACTAAAATTTAAAGAGGCTAAAATGCTAATTTGTTGTTTTTTTAAATACAATGAAGTAAAATGTAAGTACGAAGATTTACCAAATCACCTTTTTCTAACTGCCCACTTCAAAGTGCTGACAAAAAGCATGAACAAAAAACAAAAATGTTCTCAAGCAAAATCACCAAAACTGTTCCAACTTTGACAGAACATTTTCTCACAAGCCAACATTTAATCAAACCTCTTCCACGCTGTACAAGCGAACCCTAGTGTGGTTCAATTGCAACATAATGACACGATAATCCGACCCAATCGCAAGAAGAGAACCAAAACGTATCGGGGCAATGGGCTGTGTGCGCTGGCATTTGTTGAGATGGACACAGGTAGACTACAGGTCAACACAAATGGGAGATTACTGACTTGGGCTTCTGCAGAAATCGCATGCGTACGTGACAGATAGGCAGAAGAAGAGATCCAGCATATGCTAAATAAAGGGTCATGAAGTTTATAAAACTAAAAAAACACATCTAAAAATCCGCGACTACCAGCATTGAAGTGTCCCTCAGCAATTCTTTTATTTAGTCTGCTTTAATTTGTGCACTGTGAAACCAAACTAGACTAAAGAAGTATCAATTTCCACTCTAATTCGAACGGACTATGGCTGGTAAAAGCACTCTTTGTAGACCTGATTTACAAGACCATAGGTTCACAGTAAGATGTCGTAAACTCTTGAAACATGGAGACAAGTAGGTCCATTTCCTGTTGAGGTCAGAGCGCGATTAACCTCTCGTCACAAGAACCAGGGCCGTCACCGCCTCGCCTCTAACCCACCATCTGATCTAAACAATGTCTCATAAACGTTCACCATCAGGTCTGACGACAGTTCCTGAGGACATCCCAGACGACACCACCCTGCTGGACCTGCAGAACAACAAGATCACTGAGATCAAGGAGAATGACTTCAAGAACCTCAAAGGACTACATGTAAGAGACATTTCACATCTGCAGAGCTTCATGTCGGTGTACTAATGTAACCGTACTGCAACCCTCCAATATGAACCTTGGTGATCTCCATGGGGAAACATCTTGTTTTTGAATTATTTGGATGTTCTTGGTTGTTTGCCATATTATAAAATGTTACCACACTCAGAGCTGCTCATTCTGAAAACATGGACCCCACTTCACCTCCCACCCCCAAACTCTCCTCAACCTCCTCCACATATGCTCCACTCCCCCCAGTCACCAGGTGCATGGAAACTATTCACCCGAAGGCTGTGCACCCTCACGCCCCCTTTAGCTTTCTTGCTTGCAATAAATACCTCCGTCTGAAGGCCAGAGCTGTTTCCACTGTAATGTAACTCTCAGGGGAAAAGACCACATACCCGAGGTGCAATTGTAGCAGGAAATGTCTCAGAGTGGAAGAAAAAAAAAACAGCGAAAGCCTCCAAGGTGTACACTTCCAAATACAGGTCAAATTCCATAATAATAGAAGTTGTGAATTTAAATAACAGACAGAAAAAATGCTGTAAAAAATGAATTTTTGATGCACTTCTTTTTACTTCCCCAAGTGTTACAAAATACACCATGCAGCAAGAATTACAGAAAATATGTAAGAGTAGTAGCTAATCTCATTTGCTGTTCTTCCTTATAGGCTCTGATCCTGGTGAACAACAAAATCACCATCATCCACGCCAAGGCCCTCAGCCCTCTGACCAAGCTGCAGCGTCTCTACCTGTCCAAGAACATGCTGAAGGACATGCCCGCCAACATGCCCAAGAGCCTGCAGGAGCTGCGCATCCACGAGAACGAGATCACCAAGATCAAGAAGACCTCCTTCCAGGGCCTGTCCCATGTCATCGTCATGGGTATGAAAAGAAAATGTTCTCATTTGTTCAAAAATGGCAATATTTATATGGATAGCCAACAGCTTGAAGAGGTTTGTGGCATATTTCAACTGGCTACAGTTCAACAGGCATGATCAAAAAGAATTCCCCGGAGGGAAACCAGTGTTTTGAATTTAAATTTTTTTTTAAAGTTGAGGATTATTTGAGAATGTATTGAGGTATACATATATTCAGTAATGTTCCACACAGCAATGGACCCACTCCAATAGTAAAAAAAAACCATCATTTACATGCACGATTACATCTCATATGTTTTCGTTTGTTGTCCTTTATCCTCCATCCGCTCCATTTCCTCCACTTGTCACTTTGACAACTCATCTCCAACATCCTGTTCCACGAATTAAAAAGTGTCATTGCTCAACTGAGGCTTAAAGTGTGGATTTAAATCACTTAAAAAGCAATGATATAAGAATTAGGATCTGTGACAAATCAGGGAATCTGGCATGGAGAAAGGCTGCGTTGCAAACACAAGCTATTCTCTTGCCCAAGACTTTGTTTACGCGTGACTCAGCTCTATGTTCCTGTAACGCCCCGGGAGAGGAACCAACTTCATACACGTGATCCGTTACTGCTGTTCTCTCTTTTGTTTTTTTCCCCTTTCTGTCTGCGCTCACAAGTGTTTGTATTCATTTTCAGAGCTTGGGTCCAACCCTCTGAGGAGCGCAGGCATTGAGGCCAGCGCTTTCGCTGACCTGAAAAGGGTCTCCTACATTCGCATCGCAGACACGAACATCACAGACATCCCCAAAGGTAAAGCTCTATCTATTTCCACAAATCATTTGGCTTAATCCAAGTTTTATGTCGCAAGGGTCAGCCAGAAACGTCAGTTTTCTATCAAAAAAATGCGTGCTTGGATTTAAGTGTTCCGCAAAACAATGGACTCGATGTGAAAAAATAAAAACACACAAACTGTACTGCATGAAAACTGTCACCCCTTGATAATTAGTCTGTACTTTAAACTGAAACGTATTGTTGCAAGTTGCCAACGAACCATAAATGTTTCCCCAACTCATCACTTAATTATTGGTGGTAATCCTTGTCATGTGGGTTGCCAGGTCTGCCAAGCTCTCTCTCTGAGCTCCACCTGGATGGAAACAAGATCTCCAAGGTGACGGCTGGCACCCTCAAGGGCCTGAAGAACCTGGCCAAGTAATACGACTTATGATTCTCTGTTTACAGTAAACCCACATTCAACCTCATTTCTTTCCAACTTAGATTTAAGTGCTGAACAGCAGACAACTGCTGCCATGAATGGCATTTGCAATGCCACCGTGCATTGAGTTTTCCTTAATTTCCTAATGTTCTCAAATAATGTCTCATGAATACAGTTTGTAAGAGGAGGAGTTGTTATTTCAACTTGAATATGTCAATTACACAGCTGTATCCATCTTCGGTTGGCTAATATTAGCCACCAAAAGCTATTCGTACCAGATTACCATATTTGTTTCCTGCCGTCTCATGTTTTCATTCTCTGGTACATGTATTAGCTTTACTCTGGTATTACCGTTCACAGGCTTTTACTGTATAACAAAACCTGAGACCTAAGCGGTAGTTTTTAGATAATCAAAATAACTGGTTTGCTCAAAATGTGGATCCACTGTGTTTATAAGATTACTGCTCAGATTGTGCCAAAGATGGCACAGACCAAACCTGAACAAAGAGGGCTTTGATGTGTCGTGAGTAGTTGGAGAGGATCTGAGAGAAGGATGGTTTTTATTTTCTATTTTCTCATAATTTAGAAATGGACTGGGAAAGTAATGGTCTTAATCACAGTTGTAGATTATCCTCATTTCCTCAGCTCGTTTTTTTTTTTCGTTCCATATTGTTATCCAACAATCATTTTTTCAGCCGGAGACAATCATTGATTGGTCACTATCTTTTTCTCTCATGCATTTTGTGTTCTGCTACACATTTCAACGTCTCGTCTATTTGCGGGTTTCTCCTGCAGGCTGGGTCTGAGTTACAATGAGATCAGCTCTGTGGAAAATGGCACTCTGGCTAACGTCCCCCACCTGCGAGAGCTGCACCTGGACAACAACGCTCTAATCAGCGTTCCCACCGGCCTGTCCGACCACAAGTACATCCAGGTACACACTGGTTTGATGACCATTATAATTAAAGTACTTCTCAGTGTTATCAGTGCAGGTTTGAATCCCCGACACGATCAGAAGAACCGGGGGAATTGCTATTGCAACCATTTAGTTCCAGTAAATTACCTCTGAGCATTAGTTACAGTATGTTTCTCATTTTCTTACGGTGTGATCACACACACACACACACACACACACACACACACACACACACACACACACACACACACACACACACACACACACACACACACACACACACACACACACACACACACACACCATTTTCTCTGATCCAAACCATACTGGAAAAGTTGACTTTGTTGCATTTTTGAATTTGGTTTGCTTAGGTTCACACTGCCCGATTACAAGACAAGCAAGGCTTCCATAACAAAAAGGCACATGGATTCATTTAGTTTGTTTATTGAGTAGAGTGTTGGTAGCCTGTCGTACTATAATGTTACAGCTTTTGGCAGTAGGGGGGAGTGTAAACAGACCTGATTCAAGGCCTTTTAACTCTAGTTTGACCTCAGTATATTTCATTAGCCCGCTCAAGGCTAAGTCACTGCTGCATCTATCCCATCCCTATAAAAGCTGTTTGGGTAATTATCTGTAGTTTGTTGGGGTTTTATATTCGCTCCTAATGAACTGCACTGTTTTCTGAGCACCCACATTTCAATGGCATTGTTCTTAGCAACCAAAACTATGGGACGGAAAAAGTTTGGAGAAACGTCTTCCAACAAGCCAGTGTGCACAGTTTGTGCGAACGGAATTTCTCAGTGAAATCGGTGTAAATTAACTATAACATTATTATAAGTTCCTCAGTGTTGCATGATGAGGGCTACTGTGCTCAAAACAAAGTGCTCAGCTGCATGAATCTTAAGTTTCAGATATGCTTTTTATGGGATTCTGTTTCTTATATGCATCTAAAGCCGTGCTGGTTTAAAGCATGATGATGTAGGAAGTCCTTTTACAATTGTTTACAGTTAAACATCCTGAAGGGGAAAGAAAATCGACTTGCTTCCTTGAGCCATCATTATTTCTTTGGTGACTTATGATCATCTTCTTTATCTGCTTTGTTTTGCAAAACCTAATTTATTGCCAAGCACGTCAGTGACCAAAGGTTGTCATTATTTAAATCCCTTCTCTAGGTGGTCTACCTCCATGCCAACAAGATTGCAGCTGTGGGAACAGAGGACTTCTGTCCTCCTGGCCTCAACCACAAGAAGGCCATGTACTCTGGCATCAGCCTGTTCAGCAACCCTGTCCCTTACTGGGAAGTTCAGCCCATCACCTTCCGCTGCGTCTTCGACCGCTCCGCCATCCAGCTCGGCAACTACAGGAAGAAGTAGAGCGTCCCGCGCACCTCTGCGAGGAAGTGTGTGCGTGTGTGTTTGTAAATGAGCGTGTGAAAGTTTTCCAACTGTGCGTGTTCGACCACAGCCCCACAACACTGACCCCCTAGCAACACTGCCTCCCCACAGACGGTGATGTCATTAGTCCACGCACTCATTCCAAACCGTTAATGGACATGGACCTCAAAACACAACATATCATTTTCATTATTTAGCGGCTTACAGCAAACACCAGCATATGGCGGTGATGCCCTCTCACACACAGCACATCATTCATAGATGCAGTTATAAAGCAAGCAATTAACATTTCAAATATGTTCTCACACACATGCTGTATCATTTGCATTCAGTGGACAAATCGAAAGTCAGAGGTGAACCCTAACCAAAAAAAGATTTGAATCCTCACTCAGTGGAAAATGTTATTAATCCCACTTCGATCAACTTTCGATCCTTTAGCCAGTGTATGAATTTGTGTCAGAACGCTGGCCTGTAGAGCAGGCAGCAAAGGGTATAACTTGTGTTTTACAATACCTTTAACAGCTGGTATACTAGAATGTACTAGATATTACCTGTGTACTAGGACTAGCATTCAGAGTGTAACATTACCATGCTGCACTCTTTGAAAGAACTCAGTTTCTATTTGTATTGTACTCAATTCAAGTAGAGATAAAAGCAACCGTGACTTCTATCACATTGTGATTTCTTGTGCTTACTTCAGTGTTCTGGGTTTGGTTTACACTTTTTCTTCATCGCATTTCCTCTCATGTTCCTTTCCTAGTGTATGTTGTTCCATTTAAAAAAAAAAAGAAAAAAAAAGGTGAAAATAGCTTATAAAAAAAATGTAGAATAAACAATATGTTTTAAACAGAAGCCATTCCCAAAGATTTATATGCATGCCCTTATTTTTTTTTCTTTCTGGAATCTCTTGTTAATCCCTGTATGTATTCCTCTCCATGTTTCCCTGCCCTTTTAATTCTTTTTTTTTTGTTTTAAGAGTCAAGAAAAATATGGTGTATGTGGACTAGCATGCCCACTGCAACCATGTTGGTGTGACTGTTGTATGTATAGACGCTGTATATAAATGCTGTATAAAAACCTCTCATTTGCTTAAAGGCACAAGCACTTACCATAGCTCAGACTTAATATATCAGCAACAAAGGTGTTCCTCTCTTTCCCGCCCAGGAGAAGGGGCTCCAGCTAAGGTGTCCTGAACAAAATAAAAATACTAATGGAAAAAGTAGCATTTTTTGATGGATGTAATGACCAGAACTTGCATTAATTATCAACGATGTGAATGGAGATTTGTGCTCCCACTGGATGGCGCTGCAATAGCTGCAGCACAAATAAAAGGGAGGCTGGCGGCTTCCTGGGGAACAAGGTCAAGAGGAGGCACAGGTACCGTTGTGAAGCAGGTGAGACGCCTTAACAATAAACAACAAACACACACACATAAGGTGAATGTGCTCCAGGCACATATTCATGATTAAAAAAAAGACAGATATTTAGAAAATGTGCTATTTTTATTAGAGTCATGCATATAAAAGTTTCTTCAAAAGGAAATAAATGTGCCCAAACAACAGACTTCTGCTGTCCAGCCAACAAGAACAGTACACTCCACAGAAATCTGTCTGTTAACATGTTTCGGCCAAATGGGTACTTTTAAAAAAAGTTCAAATGTTCACTTTTATTAGACACCATCAGGTTTTGTCATCTGGTAACAATATATTAATATGGTTCAGATTCTTCGATACGTTCTATTAACGTAACATGGGGACCATTCATCAAGTTCATTCACTCGGGATATGAATTTCATATGCAGGGAATAGTGTCGTAGCTACTTTGACTTTAATAACAGCATTGCACATGAAACTAATGGCAGCATCCTGTTAAAGACCCATGTTTAACAAACTACACTGAAAAATACTGCATCAAATCATTTAGCCCCATCGAGCCTTTGAGACCTATTTTTCATAAAAGATTAAATTATATTACCAGTGGGTATGTAAGTGCAGCCTCCCATCTATTTTCTATAATCCCTGATCCTGTGCAGGGCTCAAGGTGGGTGGAGCCATTCCCAGCATCCATTGGCCGAGAGTCAGGGTGCATCACAGGATGTACTGTATACATTTACAGGACATATATGCATCTACATATACACAAATAGACGGGACAACGCATTGACTTTAGAGTCTCCAGTCCACCGTTTCTGTGGTCTGTGGGAGGAAACCGTATGCTCCCTGAGGAAATCGAACTGACACGGAGAACATGCAAACTCCACGTGGGCCGGCAGGTTCCATTATAGATGCTCCTGCTGTGGATAGAAATTATAAAATTACTGAGCCATTGTGCAAACACATCCACGTATCGGGGGAGTAAAAACAGCTGGATGGAGGATCTAAAAAAAAAAAAAAAAAAAAAGTTTACAAAATCTGACTTATTATAGATTGATTTTCTTCGAGCTACTCTGCAGTCTCCAACTCGTATTGATGGGTTTTGTGGTCTGAGGTCAAATAAAAAATATTTGCTCAAGAACCATTTCTGGCCTCTGCCACCAGTGATTTAAAATCCTTCAGTCATTTAAGAGACTAATGGGATATTTTGGTGAAATAAAAAAAAAAAACATGTGGTGGTTGAGACTCCTGCCTCTGCGTGCAGATTGTATGGTGTCTTCAGCATTTGTTCACCAATTTTTTATTTTGTTGCATTTTTTGAAGTTTCAGAAGTGAGAATTATCAATAGCATGCTGTCGGATGAAAAATAATAAGTAAATAGATATTTACCCCCAAAAAAAGCTAGGTTTTCTTTTTGAGCAAGAGTATCAGTGCATTACTGCCACCAACTGCATATTTTAAAAACACTCCTGTTTCTCTTATTCACCACTAACACATAACTATAAACAAACTATCATTGTTATGAGCAACAACAAAAATGGAAGGTTTGGGATAAAAGTATACGTATTGGGAGGAAAACGGGAAAATAAAACAAAATGTGTGGGTAGAGGATAAATGATTAAATGTGAGACAGGATTGAAGTTGTCACTCTTGGGCCTCCACAAGAAAAGCTGCTTTCCTCACTAAAATTCTAACTGTGTGGCATTGAATTACAAATAATGCATACTGCCTAACCAAAAAAAGAAGTTATAAAAACACAACATTTAAGAGCTATGATTGGCTCAAAATCCTCTCCCACTGATATGACTTTGGTCTCTCTTTTTTCAGACAAGAGCAGACTGAAAGGCATCAGTGTTTGAGCGCTGGCTCTCATCCCAACACCTCAGAATCCGTTTATCGTAGCAAAGTGAATGCACTTCAAGCTGTTGCCCCCATGTGGTCTATATTAGAACAGCACTCTATATTCTTTGCCCGTCTCTCCCCCTTGAAAGTGCACATGCATGAGCACGGTCCAACTTGATCTCCTGAACAGACGACTATCCTCTCTAGACCATAAGCACTGAGACGTATTGCTTTAGGCCCGCTGCCAGTATGTGCGTGTTGGTGCGTGTACTGAAGTGTCTGCGAGGTTTCCACGTGTAAAAAGCTTGAGAAGAAGAAATACTTTGGAGGAAATCAGGTGTGCAAATATGTTTCCATCGACTTAATTCAGAGCATATATATACGTACTGTACACTCATTGCTTAGTGCGTTTTCACATGCACGTGTGTGTGTGTGTGTGTGTGTGTGTGTGTGTGTGTGTGTGTGTGTGTGTGTGTGTGTGTGTGTGTGTGTGTGTGTGTGTGTGTGTGTGTGTGTGTGTGCGCCTGTCTTGTGGCGCTTATGGAACCAAAGTAAGCTGAGCGGCTTCACCGTGTTGAAAGCAAAGACTGGTGAGATCCTGCAGAAGAGCAGATGTGTTACACATTCATGCAGAGAGTTATTTCAATGGCACAGAAGTAGAACACAAAAACCTGCGCTTATACCTGTAATGAGAGGCTAAATTCCTCAATCAAATCCTATCAACAATGTGTTAACCCCCATTATTACTGTGCATGAGATTTTATATGAAAGAATTCACTTTATCCTTTAATTTGGAGTTTGTAAAATAATCAGGGTAATTTGTGTTATACAGGCAGGTAATTTAAAAAAAAAGAAGAATAGAGGAACAGAGGTCTGTTATGTAGAGTATATTTTAATTCCACTTCACTTTTGCAGCACATGTCAGCTTGTGAGAGGTCACTTGGTCTCTGGTTTTAAGCGCAGTGCTTACCACATGGCAGGAGCAGAAGGTGGTGTCTGAGTGCTGTCTGAGATTGTGTTAGAAGCCTCTGTGTGTCTGTGCCAAGAAGTCCAAAAATATCCCAGTTTGGCTAATATGCTTGGATCTCCATCCTGTGTACCTCTGTCAGAGCACGTGTATGTGTACCTCAGTTTGGAAGTTTTTTTGTTTGCTCATGTGCTCGTATTTATCTGTAACGTCTGTGTATGGTGTTGACAAGGAAGAAAAATCCAGAGGAGATCATTTGCACTGCACAGACTTTAACATGTCAGTTTTTATGTTACATAGATATATTTTTTTTGCAAATAAGGAAATGTGTATGAAGAGGGTTTCAATGAGAATTTGAAAGTCTTTGGTCATGAGATGATCATTAGTCAATCACAAACTCTTGCACAAATAGCACTTAGGTCTGCCCTGATGCGAGTAACCTAGTGAAAAGGTGTCCTTTAATATTCACTCAAGAAAAGTTTAGACGGTAAAGAAGTCTCAAAGGGTCCTACAGACAGGAGTTTCTTGCTGAATATGCTAAAATTAGGTCTGCATAAAGTCAAGGGTGAGCAATCCCCCACCTCTCTTTAAGCCCTGAAGAAAGGCCATACTCACAGCCTGATTGGCCGAGAGGGGAAATGCACCAAGCTGCTCTCAGGTCTTTACTGGGAGCCAGTCCTTGCACAACAGGTGATCTCAATAACCCTCCAATCAACTCATGGGAAACGTGACATTTGGCTAAAATGCAGTATTTCTGGTTGTTATAACTGAAACTGTGAAGTTTGAGTGTAGAATCATTGAATTCTTTAAATGATTTCACTTTAACTGTGTCCTAGAATTTCCAGTAATACAATAGGTGCTGTTTTGTAGTGGAACCCGAGTATTGATTTGAATGTTATGAAATGGATTGATCTGAATTAGACAAGACTGACTGGAAGCTGTTATATGATATTTGTATGAGTACTATGGCAGTGGTTCAACTTATATATATTTTTGTCTCCAAGAGGTAAACTACAGACAAAATCCTCAGACAAAAGAAGAAAGAGAGTTCTTTCCACGAGTGTACACACATTGTGCCCTTCGTCTGTAACTTGGCCAGAATGTTTGGTTCAGAACAAAACACTTCCAGGAACACAGTTATTAAAGGCCCCCAACCCTCAAAGAAACAGAGTCAAGCTGTTGCAAACTGATTTTATTTTCAAGGCAAGAACCGCTCTGACATTTCACTTTGTCATCCTGCTTCCTTTCCTCAAATGTGTTCTGCCCGACTTTTATCACCGTTTTTCTCCAAATTTTTTCATCCTATTACAGTAAATTTGTTGTTTTCCTCGGAATAAAGCCAAGTGATGGATGACGTCCTCAAACAAACATGTTAATAGGTTTGGGTTTCTGAGTACTCATAAACCTGGTTATTGCCATCCTTTCTGCACAGATAAAGAATTATGTTCACAGCAAAGCAACGGTGACAGGGTTGGTAAACGCTATCATTTTATAAATAGATCATGTAGGCTGTGTTGACGACTACTGCGAGTACGTTTATCTACACAACAGCATTAGGCAGTAGGCTAACTTATCGTTCCTTTTGGTACTTTCTGCCATTTTCCTTTTACCAGTATGAACACCACCCATGGCGTTCATGCATTTCCTGCTTTGTTGATTGAAATTGCCACACTTTCCTTCAGTGTCCCCATTCTTTTAAACTGGATAAGTAAGAAAATACTCTCATTGAACCTAAAAACAGGACACAACATGAGAGAAGCTAATGTTTTTATTCTTTTAGACCAGTAAACTAAAAGAATTAAAAGCTGCACAGAGCTGCAGAGTGATGCATCTTCATTATCAATCTAAGCAGCACCGACCATTTTACATTTCAGGAAGTGATTTGACTTAATATGAAATATATTGCGAACATTGGAGGCCTTCTTTTACATACGGCAAAAAAGTTATTTGCAACCGGTAAAAACACTGAGGTTAAAAAGAGCAAAGAAGGGGCGAGCAAAGTGATTTTATTGAATATATTACATCATTTGACTTTTGAAGGACAAAATATTTCCAATGCATGGGAGACAGTTGTGTCTGTGTTTGGTTGTTCCATGAATTCATGTTCTCATATAATTCATTACTTGGCATTACTGCAGGGAAAGTAAACAAGTTCCATTTAAGTACAAACAAAAGTATTAGGAAAACAGTGCAGAAAGCCAATGTCTGCCATCTGGCCCAATGGAAAGGACGTGAGCGCATGAGGCAGACAACACTCCGGAGGAGAAGAAGCAGTGACTAAGCAAAACGTCTGTTTTCCAGCCTCCATTATGCGAACAGTCTGGAACAGCTTAAGTCTGGGTTCACACAAAAACACTGCCAGTTACCGAGGTAAAGACACACCAACCTCCAAGAAATAAATATTTTTTTCCTGATGAAGGGCACAAATGTTAACTGTGTGCAGACCGATGGAAAGCTGTTTTTATTCAGTATGACGGGTTCGTCTATTCTCTGCGCTTTGAAATGTAGTGGGACAGCAAGTATCAAGGGTTATTTTTGGACCACTTCTGCACATAATTAGTGTATTCATATGTGAAAGGTGATGCTCGTAGTGTTGGTTAAATCGGACCGAGAACGAATTTTTAACGAGCCACCTGCGCCGTGTGGACCTGTGTGACACCAGGTGTGGCTCATTAACTACAATGAAGGAGATTTATCTTGGCCCTCTACTGTGATGCAATGTTCGTCAACTCTTAAAATCAGGAAATGTCAAATGAATATCTTATCAGGCATAAAGGTCAAATAATGTTAAAGTGTATGTTATCTATGATGAAATATGGCTTGATAAAAATGAGTGGACGCATTGGGTTTTGAGATTTGTTTAGAGTCTAAGAACTTTTTGGTGCATGTGTTTTGTGACCTTTTTAAGGGGTTTTAAACTACTGACCCAGAAATACTAATGACTCGCTCACATTCCTTTGTTGCATTGACACTAAAGGCATCCATCACTGAATGTCAGTGGAGACACAAATAAGGGAGTAAAAACAGGAGAGTAAAAAGTTCATCTCTGATCTATTATTCAGAAACAAAGTTCTCATGAGAGCTGTGTCAGAGAAAGAGAAGAAAAACAGGAAAAAATGGGTCAAAATTGGCTTGAGGAAATAGTTTACGGGCATTTTTCACCTTCCCAACAATGATCTGAGACGCATTACGTTTGCTTAGATAACTGACTGTTGGAAATGACTACATGGTTTCTCATTGAAAAGGTTTCGAGCTGCTTTGTGTACTTAAACGACAAACTGTTTATTTTGGTCTTCATACTGTTTCCATCCACTTTCCCCACATCAAACATTCCATTCTTTTTTAACACAGTTGCAGTGCAATTTCACTCCGCAGATTTCGGAGAGTCTGCAAAAGCATCCTTTGGGCCAATCGACCAGCAGCAAAATTAGACTGCAGTCAATCAGCCGCGGCCTCTAAAGGCCCTCTGCGCACGACTTGCTCAACTCAGTCCGCAGAGCCCTCAAGCCCTCGCTGCTGCACAAAGCGCAGATGAACAGATATGCGAAGGACCCACAGGCACACAGACAGTGATTCCTTTCTTTAGAGTTAGCTATGCAAAGCGAAAACAAAAACTCAATGTCTAAATAAATACTTTTTGGGATCTTTCAGATGGGCGGTAAGGAAAAAGATGATTCAGTGAGTCAAACGAGCCTTTAGATGCAAGCAAGGAGGTAACAATTCTAAAAAGCAGTCGAATGACAAACGGATTGTCTGGTGTGGGAGAAATATCAGGGGAAATCTGATATTTTGTGTTAGAATGCGAGGTATGAAAGTTTTCCACACACTTGTAAATGTGTCCAAGATGATCTCTACGAAAGGTATGTGAGGAGAGAAACAGACCATACTGCGACCAATTAAATCCATGCATCAATTCCCTGCATGCTGTGATGGTGTGATGGACGTCCACCAACAAATGGCAGAAACATTTGGCCATTGATCTTTTCCACCCCCTTCCTTAAACTGCACCTATCCGATGAGTAAAACTCCACCCTTGATCATTTGTCTCACTATTTGTTTTAAGGAGTATATCATAGGATAAGAGGAGAATAAATGATTGTGTTACGCAAGTCTTCTCTGGCCGTCTCATAACCTCTTTGTCAGATTTTCCAAAGCCTTATTCACAGATCGAGAGGTACTGCTAAACGTATTCCTCTTCACAACCGGCGTCTGGGTTAAATGGCTGCCAGAGATCATTTTCACATTTTTCCACACATCGCTTCCCCTACTGTTTAGCTTTTTCCACAACCCGCCTTTGCCAATTTCAACTTGAGTTTCTTCTTGCACACATTTTGAGATGGTTGTTTGGAGAACAATCGCCAGAAGAAGTGGTTGGTCTGTAAAGGCGATAGATATTAGAAAAGGTGGAGGTAATATTAAGTATCATACTTTTCTTTTAGTTTTTTTGCTTTTTTGTGAGATAATATTCACGTTTCTTGATGCACTTGCTCTTTGGTTAGTTAACAGTAGTTTTTGGATGATGCGCCCCCAGACAGTAATAATGATGACACCTTCAATTTATGTGACGACCTGACTGCAGTTTGCTAAAGAAGCCTCCCCTCCTCCCTCTCTGTCTCTCCATCTACCCCTCTCTCTCTCTCTCTCTCTCCACCCCCTCTTTCCTTCTTTCCCTCTGTTTTTCTCCAGAGACCTCCAGTTTTTAAACACCACACTGTTCTTACCTACTGGCCCTCCACCCCACGCACACGAAGAGAGAGAACCACAGGTAAGCTTTCTTGTGGAAGCATGGATTTGTGATTTCCTGTTTAATTATTCCTGCTTATTTTTGCTTTCCGGATGGGATTATCAGATGTCACAGCTATGGTCCGTGGCTAGTGCTGGTACAGAGAAGGCAAAAATTACCAACGCATGAAACAAAAAACAAGTGGTAGAAGTCTAACGATTTGCCTATTGTTTCAGAACAGTGTATTTACTTAGATCTTACATATTTTTAGGACTGTTTCTTAGGTGTTGGTCACTTTAGAAAGCAATCTGTTGCACTTGGATCCAGTTTCTATTTGCATTTTTCATGTGTCTGGATTCAATTATTCTGGTTCTGCGATGTCTGCAGGATTGATGTTGTTCAGTCATAATCCTGAACTAGTTATATGTCTGGTTTTAGTTCATTCTCCTGTGTGTTTGCTTCATTGGATGAAAATCACTTTATTTGGTGTTTCATACAAAAAACATACGTTGAAGATCAGTGTAACATTTTGCATGTATATATATTGTGCATTCCAGGAACATCTGTGTTGCATTATTGCTCCCCTTGCCAGTTTATGTTGAAATGTGACAAGTTGATGGATGAAGTGGTGGGAGCAGTGCAGTTTGGTTCAAGCTGCAGCTGTAATGATGTGGCTCGACACAGATAATTGAATCAAGGAATCTAGGACTTGTTGGTCAACAATGGGTTGACTTGAACTCTTGACCAATTATATTGGGGTATTGTATTATAGTTATTTTATCCTTCAACCCATTATGCCACCAGAATTCTTACAATGAGGCTTCAACTAAATAAATCCATTTATGTCTCATTTCTGTTGTTAACATTTTGTCTTGGCCCCTCTGACCTTTACATCTTATTACATGCCTCCCCCTCCCTTCTGTCTGTTGCTTCCCAAGAAGTTATGTTCCCTCTCCGTGCAACCCTCTTTGCCGTATTGGTCAGCGTAGCCCTGTGCCAGTATGAGGACTATGACGACCAGCCTGTTTCCATGCTCGGACCCTCAGGGCCCAACTGTGATCGAGAATGCGACTGCCCAATCAACTTCCCTACCGCCATGTATTGTGACAGCCGCAAGCTCAAGGTTGTTCCCATGGTCCCAACAGGGATCAAGTACCTGTACCTTCAGAACAACCAGATAGAAGAGATCAAGGCAGGGGTGTTTGATAATGTTACTGATGGACTTCGCTGGTTGGTACTTGACAACAACCAGATTACCAATGCTAAGATAGCAAAGGGCACCATCGACAAGCTCACAGGCCTGGAGAAGCTATTCTTCAGCAACAACAACCTGACAGAGCCAGTCATCCCTCCCTCAAAATCCCTCGATGAGCTGAAGATGATGCACAACAAAATATCCAAGTTCCCCTCTGGACTCTTGGCTGACAAGGAGAACTTGACTTCCGTTAACCTTCAACACAATAAGTTAAGTTCCGATGGCATCGGGGGAGCATTCAAAGGGTCGAAGAAGCTGCTGTCCCTGGATGTGAGCCACAACAAGCTGAAAAAGCTGCCAGCCGGAGTCCCTGGTTCACTGGAAATCCTCTACGCTGACTACAACGACATTGACAGTGTCGGTGCAGGATACCTGAGCAAGCTGTCCTCGCTGCAGTACCTGAGGATCTCCCACAACAAGCTGGTGGACTCAGGACTCCCTGCTGGAGTGTTCAATGTGACATCGCTGGTGGAACTGGACCTGTCGTTCAACAAACTGCAGTCCATCCCCGAGATCAACGAGCAACTGGAGCAACTCTATCTCCAGGCCAACGAAATCAACAGTGAGTGTCAATTGGCAATCTAAGAAAATAGCCAAAAATAGACATCAAGAGATAAATGTTATGTGTATGATTAGTATGCCTTACCAACCCACATGAATAACAAAAGTGCTTCCTTTTTTGAATAATTTTAATTGTGCATTGTTTATGGTTGCAAGCCCATCTTTGCAGGTGCATTGCTATGTTTCTTTGTGCTTTATCGCCAACGACTGTCGGTCAGCAGAATAGCATGAAACCACAGGAATGTGTTTTGCATGCGTCCTCATGCTAGTGATCAAAAACTCCACAGGGTATCTTTAACCCCCAGTAGAAGGGGGTTGAAAGGTATATAATAACTTATAGTATTTTGCTTTTCTGCCAACTTCCATAACTTTTTCTCCACTTTTGATTCTCTGTAGAGTTTGAACTGACAAGTTTCTGCAAGCTCATCACACCCGTCAACTTTTCCCACCTGAAGCATCTGCGTCTGGACGCCAACCAAATCACATCTGCCAGCATGCCCTATGAGTACTCCACCTGCCTGCGCCAAGCTTCAGATATCATGTTTGAATAAGGACCTCCCTCAAATCAATACCCTTGCCATGACGTCCTTCTCCACAAGTCAGCCCAAAGCCTTCTGGGTTTCAATGGCGTAATATTCCCTTCTGTCATAGTACTCAGATGTCCTTGCATATAACTATTATGCAAAATGTACTGTAATGACATCTTCATCAATTAAATATATATCTTGAATGAATCAAGAGCTGGGTAAATTTGAGATGCAATAGATGAAAGGACAAGTTCCAACATATTTTGCCAAACATGCAGTCAGATTTTTTTTAATTCATTAGGTGTCAAACAAGTGTTTTTAAATATTTTACTCTAGATATAAATGAATATTCTTATTGTTCAAATAATCATGAAGGCAAAAAAAAAAGAGGAAAGAAATATAGAAAATATTAAAAGGACCAAAGGTTCTGTATATAAAAATGTATTTACATGCTTTGATTGAAAACACACACTTTAAACATTCCAAACTTGTATTTGGTGATATTGAAGAAAGACACAATGGAGTAAACAATGGCTCCAATGCCTCAATTCAATCATCATTTTGTTGTCTGTATTGTATGTTCCATTGTATTATAGCATGTATAATAAAAGGTGGGTACAACAATGAATCCATTGCTGTGCAAAGGACCAGCAACAAATGTAAAATAGCAGTTACATAGAAGTCACATTTTTCAACATCTTGAATGAATCAAAGTGGTTTTCAGTAAAATACCAGTGTTATTTACTAGTGTCTGCCGATGTATGCCTTCTTTAAAAAGGGTGCCTTGATGCAAATAGCATGATGTTCCACTGATTGACTTCTTTGAACTACAAAGGAAAAACATGTATACATATACCCAACTGAGAAATGTCGATTTCTTATTGGAAATAACTCTTTTAATTCCGATTTAGAGCAAACTAAGCTGTTTCTGAAGTACTTGGTGTCAAAGAGTTTAATAAATGGCACTTGATGAAGACGTTGGTAGTATTCTTGACAGAACTTTTTTGTCTGCTTCACGAAACCTTGAGATGATGGATGATGTTTCCAAGAAAAAAAAATGTTTCTTTACCATACCTAATTCCTAGCTGTCAACTTAAATGTGCATCGCTGATTTGTATACATTTGCATTATTTGCATGCAACCAATGGTACCATTCTTTCATAATAAACTACTAGCTTTTGCAGTTGAGGTGCCGTCATTGTTACGTTGTTGTTCACTGTGTTTGATAAATGCTTCGTGCCCATACAAAATCAACCTGGCAGCAGTGTCATGTTGGTTGACGTAATAACACATTTTGTTTAGGTCATTTTCCATTTTATCATGATTTCTTTTTGTGGCCTTTGACTCAGTAACTGCTCTTGGATTTGCTGTGAGGAAACCAAAAACAGTTGAATAAACTATGTTTCCAACATATTTGTATGATATTGCTTTTTAAGCCTGCTGTAATTAATTTCAAGCATGTATGGAAACAAATTGATGAAGCCATCTTATTTGATTCAGAGGAAGTGTAATTAGCTTTAAGGATAGCATTTATGGTATTTATAAGGCAACTTTCAAGTTAGACAAAATAAATGCATTTGGCTGGTGTAATAAATCCATTGGTTACAAAGTAACTAATGTTTATAATCTTTGCCTGAAGGTATAATATAACCAAATTGGGGTATTCTCTGCAAATCTCGGAATTGATGTCAGTGACAATGAATTGACTGTACCCAGACCTAGACCTAAGAATGGTATTGCTCTATAATGGTTACATGAATACAAACATTAGAAACCCCTCTCTTATCGTCTGCTTTTAGGAATAAACTTTAGCCAAGTAAACAGAGCCACAATCTACAGTCGGTTCTGTCCACCGAGATAATATATTACAGTACATAATAATATAAAAGTTATATTTACTACTTACTCAACCCAATGTCACGGGAAGGCATATAAATAGCATGATATTTCTGACATTTACGCGTGTCATTATTAAGCATTTTACATGTAATTTTACGCCATGTCGACACCACGAAAATGGTTGCAGTTATATTAAGGCAACAAAACGACTGTGACGGGAGCAGTTAGGTTAAGGCAATAAAAAACATAATGGCTGGGCTTAAAATAAGTACGTCGAAAATACATTCAGAAACAATGTAACAGGAAAACACGTCACAAACGTCAATGACGTAATTTGACAAAACAGCAACAACACTGGTCTCGAACACCGGTCTCCTGGCCTTCTCGCCCACCATAAGAGGTCTCGCTCACTTTATGCTACGCTACGTATTCAGAGCGTAGCATATTCACGCAGATGTGTTTGCATTGCAGTCAGTCCAGACTACATGCTGTACAAATTACACGCAAAAAGCAAAAAAAGGCTTTCTTATCGCACACAGACGTTTCTTCGAAATTGTCGCGTTATTCACACGCCAGTTGCTGAGAGTGGGCTGACTTGCTATTTTATTTATTTCAGGCCTAAATCTTTAGGATGAAGTCATAATGTTTCCCGTGATTTACAAAAGGGAAAAAAAATGTTGCCTGTTGGTGTGTTTCAGCTAAACTGTTTACACTCTTGGCCCAACTGTTTTCAAAGAGCCGTACCTTGTGGTCTTCATCTGTATCTTGTATTCTCCTGACTTCCCTTTGTGTCTCTCAGGTCATTCATTTACAGTATTTACTGGACATAGAGTACCTATAATCTTTGTTCTATCCTACCTTTAAATGTAGCCTCGAGTGAAACAAAAAAGAACTGCTGGTCCTGGAGGGATGCAGGGGTTGCAGGGTTTTGCACAATTCCAGATATTTTCGATGTAAATCTACCCTTCCAACTGTCTCAGACAGAAACCACAAATACCCCATGATGATTTCAAAGTACGTCGTTTTTTTCAGTTAAGCTTCCCTGTGGAGCTTCAACGCAAACAGAGAAAGTTGCCTTAAGAGAGGACTGTCCAAGCGTACAGTTTTCAATTAGATACAGGCTCACTCGTGGTCAAAGGTGATCAATGTTATCGTTTCTCTAGAACCCTATGTCTCAACTTTTCTTTACTGAACTGTATTAAGAAACCATTCATGCAGGTTCATCAAAGGTCTTTTGGGCTATTTTCCTGCAGAGAAAACCATAGCTTAACATTTGTCTCCACAGTTTTGCATCTCAATAGGTTCAAAACTAAATAAGGAGGAATAAGGCTCAGGTTTTTGGCCCCTTCGTGGTAGTGAGGTGCTTTTCATCTTGCTGTTGGAGGAGTCTGAGAAATGTGTTTTTATTGTGTGCCAGAGGGAAATAAAACTTTGAATATCAGCACATTCCTTTTGGTTTCTGCACCGTCCAATTTACCAGAAAGAAGACTGAATAAGTCTTTATATGGAATTGATGTTGGTGTTTGAATATTGAAGTCTTTTTTTATTTACAAGAGCACATTATCAGATGTAACAGTTGAAACTAATTTACAATTCAGTCATGGTGAATTATATATTGTGTGTGTTTAACTGCAGCTCAAAACACGTGATTGTGGACTATTTGGTAATGATGACCACTAAACTGGATCACATTGTGCCGACATCAACAGAAAAAGACTCTGGATATTGTCAACGCTATAAAATTCTGCTTTTCATTATCAGTGCAAGTGTTCCAACGAGTATCAGCATCTGTAACATCTGGAAGCCACCGCAGACTATTCTCAATTCAAGAATTGGAAACAATCTTTATGTAATAAAAGACAATACAGATAACTGTCATCATTGCAGGAAATGACAGAGAAACCCTGATACATCCTCTAAAGTGTTCCTCATGATATATGAACGCACTGTGGACAATAAATCAGGAGCAAAGATTCAGAGTCGCTGTCTTTACTTGACATTAACTCTTTCTACAGTGGCAATGGTGCCTTTGCAAAGCTCTGCAGTAACTGTAAGTACACCACAAATCCTCGCTGATGTGTACCACATGTGCTGGAAACACTTGTTTGGGTATTAGTTAAGAGTTCCTTAGTACAGCAGACACTATTTAAAGTTTGTAGGTTAGTTGATTAGGTTTGTGGCATTTGTAGTTGTTATGTAAATGTCTTCCAGATGTCCCATTTGATTCCTGCTAGGTGTTCGTAAGTAGATCCAGCTGTAAAGTTGAGTTTTACTTCACATTTGACCCACTTATGAGAATGAAAGTCAGTAGTCTTCTGTCTTGGAGTTGCTGGGAGGTATCAATGACACTCAATACTTCTATATGCCATCCAATACAAGTCGGCGCGTAAAATCATTAGCAGTCTGCTCACTACCACGACCTTTAAAACATGCTTTTTGCACATTTCACATGTTTTTATATGGTCATTTGGATCGATTTTCAATCCAGGACAATTTCCTCCTCTTCCTCCTGGGTCGCCCTTATTTAAATCCTGAGTGGAGCTCCTGCTGCCCGTGTCTAGACAATAGACAAAGTCCTTTTATAAAGCCGTGAGCCTCACATCTTCCTGCTTGAGATGGTGAGTATAAGTATAATCAGCTGTTGCAGCCAGGCAGCCCAACTCAAAAGATTGTGCTTCAGTCTAGACCATCTCCAGCTCTTATCTCTGTTTATGTCTGTTGTTATTCATATTCTGCGTCCATCCATCGTCACCCTAATCTATAGTCTCTAACTTTTCTCAACAGATTTTACTCAACTGACACTTTGCAGTTGCTTCCTAAGTGCTGTTGGATTTTTCCCTTCCCTCTTTTATTTCAAGCTCTCTCTCCATCTCTTGTACATTTCTTGTTTTCACAATTTTCCCCAAAAGTGTTGGCATAGGATCCAGATGTCCCATCTGATCCTTCAACGCACACACAGCTGGGCTGAGACAAAAGGCAAGAAGATGGGGAGGGGTGACAGACGGCCACAACATAATCCATCTTCCAAGGTTCTTCTTTGGATGTAGTCAAAGTAAACTTGTGTCCTAATCTTAACAAATAAAATTCAAGTTTAAAAGGAATACAGTCACATATTTGTTGAACTTAATATCCAAAATTTGCAAAAACATAAAAAAGAGAAACTACCTGAAGTTTTTAGTATCAGTCAAAAGATTTGATCCTTATTACCCACCCATATATATAACAACAAGTTGTATGCACATCACGGCTTTAAGCGAAATATGAACATTCATTTTATGAATGGCAATGCTAACATACTGTTGTTTAGCAGGTATGTTTGTCATGTGCCCCATCTTATAGTGTAAACTTCCTCCTGAGGTGGATAAGAATGTGTACCCAATTTCATGGCAATCCAGCCACAGGTGTCAAGACATTTCACTCAAAACCACAAAAGTCGACCCTGTGATGGCACTGGAGGAAATGTCAGGGGATCACCAAAGTAATTCAAATTCATCATCTGGAAACGACAAATTCCTTTTCCAAAATTTCCTGGCAATCCATCGAACAGTTTTGAGTCTACTGACAGACAGACAGAGCCTGTGGACCAACACAGAAAAACAAGGACCAACAACCAAACAGCAGCACATTTGCAGATCAAATACAAAGGAAACTCTGGAGAACAGGGTAGGCAGGTATTCTTAATTGATATATTGATGTGCACACATGCTGTTTGGATCTTTGCATACAAAGCATCAAACTGAAAATGCACACTAACAGCAGGATAAATGCTTGTCTACAGCCTCAGGTTCCCTTGAATTACTATTTCCCATGATATCTTACGGGTGAGCCACTCTAAAACGAATGAAGTTAAACTTTTACTTCCAAATAAGTGGTTAACTTTAATAGTGGTGTGGGGCTTCTGGTCCACCACATTAGACAGTGTTGTATTGTCAACCTTTTTCTGGCAATGACCAAGTGTAAAAAACAATTTGACAGTGACGTAAGTGAGTAATTAATTGAGTTGTAAAAAAAAAAAAAAAAAAAGTGAAATTTTCCTATAAAACGTTGGGTGCGAGTGTCTGAGAGCAAACCCCTCTAAGCTGCTCTGCAACATCACCTGACAGCCTAGTAAACACACCCAAAGGCCTGTGAGCTGAGCACCCATCCCCCATAGTACTGCATCCTCCTCTGTAGACCAAATGGTTAAGTTGGGTGGAGTGACAGCCGTTTCACCCTTAACATCACACTGATGACTTCAATTTCTACAACAAAAAAAAACAAGGAGACAAAACAAAAAGAGGCGGAAAAAAATGCTGGGCTGGCAGAAAAGCAGGCAACACAAACTCTGAAAGGACATCCCAACTCAAACACAATCGTCCTCCCACCAACAGCACATGCTCCATCCTCTCGGTTCAACCGGTGTCCAACGTGCAGCCTTGGGGGAATCAAACCAACAACATTACAAGTCTAACAGTGACACTGCAGACAATAATTAGAGCTATTCATTGGAGAAGCAGAACCAAACCACACCTGGCTGCATGGAGACCACTCACATCAGTCGGAGGACCAGGTAAAGATGATCTTATATTTCTTAAGTAAAAAACAGTTTGAAGAGGGGGAGTGAAAGGCTTGGACTGCATTTTTCAGATGGTTTAAATCTGATTGGATTGATCTTTGCATTTGATGTGGTGCACCTTGCATGCCTATGTTTCTGAATTTGCAGGTATTACGTAAAAAAGGTGAAGGAAATTTTGAAAGTGTTTTATGTAAATGTCTCAGTTGATACGTGCAGTTTCTCTTTCGGTCACAGTTTATCTAATGAATATGGAGGCTTTGGTCGGGATCAAGATTGATTGATTGATTTGTAATTAATGAATTTGTAAAAGTTTTACAATCAAACCTGGAAATGAATGAACTACGAAAAATTGAACTACGAAGTTTGCAAATGACATACCTCTTGGAAAGTCACATATACTGCCAAAGCTGTATTTATTTCCACATAATCATCCATAAACACAGTTACTTTCTCAGCTCTGGATGCAGTGTGCCATGCAAACTCTTCCAAATGTTTCAAAGTCATGAAGTGGATTTCAGCTAAGCCATCAACTGGAACCGATCCCACAAAATCCATGCAACGCAAACACAATCCGTTGTATAATTAACATAGCTGGCTCAGACACAAAAGCCCTGGCAGGAAATGAGCATTATCATATTCCTCTGCATGTGTTTCTCCTTAGTCTGTCAGGGAGATTGTAGCCAACATTTGTTTTCAGAAATTTCTGTTCCATTTTGCAGATATGTGAAGCCCTGATTCCCCATTTTCAACAGTTGGACCATTCAACGCACATTATTAATGACTATTAATGAGACTGGAAGAATACCCCATCTCTTGTGTGCAAGTCAGTAAAAAGTTTTATCAAACCACACCCATTTTCAGTTAAACCAAATATAAACAAAGAGTTATTTACACCTTGTTAATTGTATTTTAAAACTTTGTAATTTCTGTTATTTTATATAGCTGCTTGGTTACTCATTGTTCAGGTGCCTGCCTTAACGTAACGGTTGCACCAAATGCATATCAGTTTGACTGATTGTTGATTTCATCCCAAAACTTTTATAAGGTTGCCGGTTTCTGTAACTGTTGTTAGTCTCTGCAGCCTGACAGAAAACTGTATCATCCTGAGAGACAAGGACATTTGTCTTCTTTAATTTACTATGAGCTCAAAGAACACATTGGAGATGCAAAGAAGCGAAGTCACCAAGCTTGTTAGGATAGGATGCAAAGGTGTGTGCAAACATGTCCATTCATCTAGATAGCGATTTGTCTTTGTACAATTCCTTTAAATCTGCTCAGGGCTAACGTCTGGATGTGTAACTGATCATACAAGATTACATCCCTGTTCACAAGCGCACCTTGGCAAACAGAGGAGGAGCTATGATGGGATTGCATGGCTGATCATGGATAAGTCTTGCCCCTATCCTCACCCAATCCAGCTGTGATTATCCTGCTGCCTTTACCGTCATCCCTGGAAATTAGCTCAATCTCATGCTGGCATGTTGAAGGGTCACCAATCCTGATACTGGCTAGCTTGTACAAAAATTGTAACTTAGATTCTCACCAAAATCCTCACAATTTACCATACAGAACAAAATGTAGTATCTAAGAGTCAATTACGCATACTGTACAGCATTTATATCGTCAGGCACAAAATTCCAATGAGCACTGCCTTGTGAATATCTTCTATGTTCTATATTTACTCGAAATCTGACCTAAGATCTATCGGACCAAGGCCACATCTTCCCAAGTAAAAAAGTCTCATTTTGGGGATAATGTCCTTACATTCTTGGTAAACAGTCTTGATGGCCTCTTGCTTGCATTTAGAGACGATCATCTGTAAATTACAATTATACTGAGCTGTATTTGTGGACTTTGTGTTCATCCCACATTCTGTGTTGACTGCAAACACTGTAAGACTGACAATGAATCCTGATCTGATCGCGTCGTGGACAGCAGCAGCACTAAATTTGCGCAAAAGTCACTAAAGGACGCTAAGGGATTTGTGAGTGGAGTTTTTAAAAAAAGGATCAATCATGCCAACCAAAGGAGGACGGGTTGTACATGTGGAAGCCAGCGAACGAAAAAAAACAGGTAGGCTTGAATTAGCCTGTTTGTAAGTGGGTCATGTCTCAAGTACTAAAAAGGCTTAGCACACTATACAACACCATGGGATTATGACCTTTGATCCTGGGAGAATCTCATTGGCCAAGGGAAGCTTTGGTGTCATCATGAATGACAGGTTGGCATGGGTTGAAAGAAAATAAATAACAGTACAAATACAGGGAAGAGAGAGGTACAGCCATCATTTGGGACTACGCTTGATAACTTGCTGAGGAAGGACAAAGGCAAGAAGGAACATACAGAGTTTAAAGGTAAGCTGGGTTTCTGGAAGGCAAAAACATTGATATGGCTTGATGGTGGTTCGTTAGATGTTAGTCTTGCGTCAAGTGATTGGGTTTTACCTTTACGGAAACATGGATAACAATTTCATCATTTGCACCACACCTCGTATCCCAAAGATGGGTCAAGAAGCTTTTACCCGTGTACGGTGAAAAAGCAGGGACACAAATCTCAAAACAGGTGTGGCGGCTTTGTCTTTGATGTACGCCCATCCCGAAATGAGTTCCAGGCAAACGTGGAGCGCATCAAGAATTCAAACAAGCACCAGATGGCAGCTGAGGGGAATCAAGTAGAAACTTCAAGTCTGAGCTTCAAGATTGTCCTAATACCATTAAAGTTGACCTGCTTCCTGTCTTTGGAGCTTCACGTGTCATCGGCAGGCAAAGCAAAAAAAGAAATGACCCAGAAAGAGCAGGTTACCCTCAGCTGCCATTGGAATTTAATGATAATGACATCAGTGGTACAGTAGGCAACATATGCTGGTGGCTAATTTGGGCCCGGATTTTAACGAGTGTGCATTTGTGAACGCTTAGTCAGCCGATGCCTTCGTATTTGATGCCAGCTACATGATTTGCAGGATTTAAGGTGTGTGTATTTTAGATGTCTATATGAAAGAACCAAGACTGTTATTAATCTTGAACATGAAACAGACACGTGTTCTAACAGTTGTATCGGTCATTAGAGATAGTGTGGTCCTATTTCCTCACAGTCCCCAATCCTTTGCAAATTATCTGATCCTCTTGTGTGTAACATTGTAGCACATTACACAAGCATCTATAATATAGTTTTGTCTCCCTTTCCATCATAGGTTGGGCATCGACATGGCACTTCTCCTGAGCCTACTCTGCTTGTGCCTGGTTGGGCAAGTTCTCGGCCAAGAAATGCCCTATGAGGAATATATGGCCCAGATCCAAGGCTGCCCTAAAGAGTGTCGCTGCCCCACTAACTTCCCTCGTGCTGTCTACTGTGACAATAAAGGCCTGAAGAGCATCCCAAACATCCCTCCACACACATGGTATCTCTACCTGCAGAACAATCTAATCGAAGTCCTGTCAGCAGATGCCCTGCGTAACGCCACCCAGCTGCGCTGGTTGAACCTAAACCGCAACCAAATCAATAGTAAGGGAGTAGAAGAAGGTGTCCTCAGTGCAATGTCTCTCCTGGTGCACCTCTACATGGATGAGAATCTGTTGTCCTCTGTGCCATCTCCCCTGCCAGCCAGCCTGGAGCATCTACGTCTCTCTCGCAATCGCATCTCCGGGATCCCATCTCGTGTCTTCATTGGTCTGGATAATCTTAACCTCTTGGACCTCCAAGGAAACAAACTGATGGATGATGACGTGACTGAGGTGAGCCTGAAGGGTCTAAAAAACTTGGTACAGATCAATCTAGCCAAGAACCAGTTGAATAGCATGCCTCTTGGCCTACCACCCACCACTACCCAGCTTTTCCTTGATGGAAACAACATTGAGAAGATCCCAGCCGGCTACTTCAAAGATTTGCCAAAATTGGCATTTCTGAGGCTCAACCACAACAAGCTTGGCAGCAGTGGAGTTCCCCAAAATGTGTTCAATGTCTCCAGCATTTTGGACTTGCAGCTGTCTCACAACCAGCTGACCGAGGTTCCCTTCATTTCATTAGGCCTTGAACAACTTCACCTTGACCACAACAATATCAAAAGTAAGTTTGACATTTTCCCAAAACACCCACAGCTGTTTATTCTATGTATCTATTGAATAGGATAATTTATCAGAGAGGTATCCTGTAATGCTATAATAACTCATTCATTGCCTTTGTGTATTTACAGGTGTAAGTGGCGCCAACGTCTGTCCTGTCGCCTTCGACGCTGTGGACGACTCCGTTAACGAAAGTGTTCCTCGCCTGCGCTATCTCAGACTGGATGGCAATACGATTAAGCCACCAATTCCCAGGGATGTTATTCTGTGCTTCCGTCTCCTGAGGTCCATTGTCATCTAAAGGAAAACAAATCATCGGTGTGTTGTAGGCAAATTCTAATTTCCCGCAACTGATCTGTGAATCTGAACTGTTGACATGAGTAATATTTGCATGTTTTTGAAGCGGAAACATTTGCCATTAGTTGGCATCATTGCTGTGGTTTAGGGAAAAGTTCCTTTCAGTTCCAGAAAACATTGATTTTGTTTCAGAGAAATTTGAATAACATCTAAAAGAAAGGAACTGGCAGGTTAGAAGCTGTATTGATGCTGCAATCTATTGCCCACTTGTTGTGCCTTATTTTGGTGTAAACATTTGCATTCAGAGTAAAAATGTGACTATAATTGAGCATTCCTTAATGTTTTGTATACAAAATAAATGTGATGACTGTTTTAAAAGAAAATGCCAACACATTTTTTTAATTCTGTTATTTTTCTGAATAAACTGACCAAGAGATTTCATTTGAATTGTCTTCAATTTGAATAAAACATCTGAAGATGAGCATGTGTCCCAGTGATATGTTCTCCTCTTTTTACAACGACTTAAATATACATGTACAAATAATAATTGTACAATTTGTGGTATGAGGGAGGTTTTCCTCCAAATTCTGTCAAAATTATATTGAATAATAACATTAGGGAACTAATCTTTTCATTAGAAAGTGAACATACAGTAGATAAACATCCACATCATATGGTCAAAAAATCTAAAGTTTTTTCAAACCTGGGGGAAAAAAAAGGTTGGCTGTTGTGATTTAAGACATCTTATTTTTCTCTTTATCATCTATGTTATTTTTTGGCTAAAAATAACTATTTACTTTATCTCACTGACAACTATATGAATGCCTTCACAGAGTGGACCAACTCTGCAGGACTTCTGAGGCTCTTTACAATAAACTGTGTCATACACTGTGCATCAATCGTTGTCTCAAGCTTTTTTGGGGCATTCAGCTCTTTGCCTTTTGAGAATGCTTAGCAGAAGAAAAACCCTGAAGATAAATCCCAGCCTATATGGCAGGTGCAGAATGATTTCTGGCATTCCCGCTCAGTCCTTTTCCCGTCACTCATCAAAAGGTCTTGAGTTACCATGGGAGTGAGAGAGAGGGGTTGAGACACAATCGTGGGCAAATAAAGCTGACAGAGTAAAGCTAGCCAGTAGCATCCTGTGTGTGTCCTTTTTTGTTTTGCTTAAACAATGCACATTGAAGACAGTCTATGAGTGTATAGCACCTCTTTGAACGTTCACCCACATTGCTACAGAAATGCACAAGAAGCACGTCCCTCAGGTATCTTCGGTTCTCGTCTCATCGGCCATGTTATAGTTTCCCACGACTGCACTCAAATCTGTAGTTGAGGCAGAACGTTTAGCGAGCGACGGTGCAAAGAGAAAGCAGCTTCAACCAAAAGGGAGGGCAGAGGCCTTCCTCCAAGAGGGGACTTCCTCTCAGCACCATGCTAACAGGGGCTTCTCACAGAGGTTCCATTGTGTACAAGGGCCCCGTAGATCCCCCCCCCCCCCCCCCCCCCATACATGAAAGCAACACATGCCAGAGTTTCACCTCAGGAAAAGGCAGACAAATATCTCAGTCCGATTGAGCCACAGTCTTAGAAAAATACAGGATACTCTTGTAAGGGATAAAAAAGTATTTTGCCATCGGGGGGGCTCTATTTCTCTCTGTCTGGTGTCTGTAGGTGTGTGTGTGAGTGTGTGTGTGCGTGTGGTATTTCAGATGGTCGTGCATTTGGGTGTACGGTGTGGGGTGGGTGCACTCCGACTGACCAAAAGCAATGTGCTCTGGTCCAATCAGTCTCAGTGCCTACCTTCACACATAGGCGACAGGGCACTCAGGTCTGCCAGAGCGCACAGACCTACACATACACGCACACACACACACACACTTTTCACACACTTCACACACGCGCCCTCCCCTCTTCAAGGCACCCCGTGCGACCTCTCACCATTGGCCAAGTCCCGGAGCCCTCAGCATCTCCATCACGGCTGAAGGGACCATTCGGGAAAGCAGGAGACAGAGGTAAGCGTTCTTGGTGCTATCTTCATGCCGGCTCAATGGCTCTATAGTGCAGGGGATCAGGCTCTGCTTGCCCCCTGACAAAAAACACTGCTATTTAGCAGCCGCTTGGCCAATTGGTTGGCGGTGCAGCTGCTTTATTTCCAATCAGCGATTTGTTTTGGAGACTGAATTGTGGATGTCGTTGTTGTCCTTTGGCAATCTTAGTGGTTTTGATATGGTGGCTGGTCGTTTTTTTAAGCTTCAGTAAATGTGATTCAGGTGTGTGCAGAGCGTCCGACAGGTGTTTGGTTTTTTTTCATTATCATTACAATTGACAACATTATTGATATTGACTTATTTTGCAGTTTTGACAGCTGCAGCATTATTCATTTTTTGATGCAATATCTAAACAAGCAAGCATACATGAATTTTGCCTCAAGAGGTTTATCGAGTCATTAACTTTTTTTAGTCCGTTTTGCTAGAATATAGCTCCCTCCAATTCCAAAGAGTGTGATTAGAATCTATTTCATTTCATACATTCTGAATTTTGATCATATATCATTTTTGTTTATGACTTACATTTTTGCCGCCTGCTTGATTGAGGATTTTGAAGTTCCTTCAAACCCTTTTTTTGTGATACAAATACACCAGTTTGTCGCACAACCTGTCGTAACGGGACGTCCGTCAAGTTTGCCGAAAGGTAAAGAAGGTAGAATCACTGGATATCAGGAATGCCCAACAGGAAGCCAAGCATAACACGGAGGTAGTCAGGAGGCTAGACTCATACACAGCTTCCACACACTGTACACTGTGATGGCCTGTATAAGCACACCTCTGTCTCTAGCATAGTCCCTCTTTCAGTGTAACCATGCTGGATTTCATAGCCTCGTGACAGAAGGTTATTTCAGTGGGGATGCTCACCAGTCTGCTCACCTTTTCTCAATAGGGTGCACTCAGTTCATGCTGGACATTTCCAAGAGATCCTGACAGGTTGATTTGCATAATTCGTCTATCCCCCGGCTATCAACACAGATTTGATTCAGGACTTAAATAACCTGTGAATGTGTTTGTGGGTTTCTTTTTTGTTTTATATCTGTCCTCATCCCCAAATAGCAGCAGAGGTTTCTCAATTTTCTCTCTCTGAAAGATAGGTGTGTTAAGACAGAGTGTGCATCTGTGAGAGGGTGTGTCTTTCCAAGTGTGTGCTAGAATGTGTGTGTGTGTGTGTGTGTGTGTCTTTGAGCACCCTCACTGCTGAATGAAGCTTTTCCTTGCAGCAGTAAGTCACTGCCATCCTGTCCACAAACCTCGGTGGAATTTGGAGTTTGAGTGCTGAGACAGGCAGCGACCGGGCCTCATAAAGGCCCTCTGTAAAGGGCGAGGGGTCGAGTTAACTTAGAAACATGTCTCTCTCTCTCTCTCTCTCTCTCTCTCTCTCTGTCTCTCATTCTCAGTCATTTCTTCACTCTCTCCATCTAACCCTGAGGGCCAACATATTGCTCTCTCTCTGTCTCTCTCTCTCTCTCTCTCTCTCACTCTCTCTCTCTCTCGCTCTCTCTCTCGCTCTCTCTCTCCGTCTCTCTCTTTTCTTCTCTTCTTCCCTTCCCTTGCTCTCCGTTTCTCTGCCCCGGCCTGGAGGACTCTCTTTAAACTGTTCTTCTTTTCCTGTTTTTCACATCATCCATCTCGGGCCTGCTGACATGTGTGGCTACACCTGCTAATAGTGTGCTATAAGATTCCTCCACTGACAGATGATTTATGACAGATGATTTATTCCTACTCCTAATGTCTGTGGTGCCATCTTATTAATTGTTAATTAACATAAGCTCATTTTATTAGCACTTCCCACAGGGGTTCACATTTATGAACTCACCTCACTAACATTATGAGCAGCAGCTATCTGGGTCACGGCGGTGAATGGTAGAGCTGCACCCATGCAGTGAAAATCATAAATGCTAATTTATGATTCAAGTAGAAAAAAGGCTCGCTTGTCTATGCCCTCAATTCGCGTTTGTTGCCAACAATTCTGCTGCAGATTTTCTGACACTTTTAGAGACAAAACAACAAAATAAATCCAGGCGGCCTGTTTGAAGCTCATTGTTAAACGGTTGAACGCATTTAAAACCAAGAATCCTCCAAGTTGAAAGTAGATTTCCTTTCATAGAAGTGCATAGAAGTGCTTAGCACTGCCGATTGATGAAAACCTTCCCATGGTCCCTTATCAGATCAACTGTGACTTCTGACCTTTGACACGCCACAGGCGACCTCTGATTTGGGCCAAGATGGCTGCTCCCTGGAACAGGGAGCCTCCGGCTACAGTGAGGCAAGAGGCTCCCATGTTTTGATTCCTCCAGCTGTCTGCACCTCAGTAATGAAATCACTGATCTTAACGATGTGACATGATGTCAAACCCTGGTCTGTGGTACCATATGGGCTGGTTAAGAAGCCAGTATCATGAAGACATGTTGAAATGCTATGTTTTAATACATTTCTAACAGCTGTGCTTTTGTGCTTGGTAGTAATGTAGTGGTATAGTATATATATATTCAGCATTTAACTAGTTTCATGTGACAAATGATGTCCTGTACTGCATCTACAAATGTAAATATTTGAATGGACATTCCCCCGTTGACTTCACATCTCTCTGTCCGTGTAGGAGGACTACAGTATGAGGATGCTTGTACGGCTCGCGTTGGGACTCTTCGTCCTCAAAGCGGTGGTGGCCGGCCCCAGATTTTCCCGACAGGTGGACTTGGACTCGTACGACAATGCCAACTATGATGTGGATCTAGACAATTCAAATTTGGAGAACCAGGATATCTATGACTATGAAGATGGGCTGACAATTGATGATCCTCAGGTAAGAAACTGTCCCGGTCAAGAGAAGATGTTTGTCCCTTGCCTTTAATTGTACAGCTATACGAATTGTCATTACAAAGGAAACATTTACATTATTATTATCTTTTTTTGTATTTGGTCACTTTTAATTGGCAGTTCAAGTAAATGAGTTGGGTCATTGCTTTGCTTATGCCTAACTTACTTATGCAATATTTACTTTTATCAGTTTACTTCATTGACAGTGTGTTTTTTTGTGCTACAATTCCCTGAAGTACACAAATCACAGCCATGACGGTGTAATACTGGGAACGTGCTGGTGTTGGACCGAGGTCACCAGGTTCATAAAGCAGACAAGCGTCCTGCTGACTTCAGCAGTTTGTCCATAATGGACATTCTGCTCTCCAGCTCTTTGCACTATTGTAGCCAAAATATTTCACTTTTATACCTTGGCCAGATTACAATGAAGTTTCCACAGGCTTACTTCTTCTGCATCTGGAGTATTTTTCATACCTGGCATCAAACAATATTTATGCCCCAATGATATATGATGGGTATATTTTTAGTTTCTTGAAAATATATTATTTTATTGCCCTTTCATTTGACAGATGGCAGTGTAGAAATGGGGGAGAGAGAGAGAGAAGGGGGGGTATGAGATTCAACAAAGGTCCTGAGGGCGGAATGGAACCTGGGATGTTGCGGTTATATGGCATCACTCGTAATCACTCGGCCACCAAGGTGCTCCCACAGTATATATTTCTATCAGTACCAGGTAAAGAGCGTCATCTGCTTGTGCTCAAACTCTCAAACCCTACTGTTCTCATTCTGCTCAAAGTCTGCTAGGCACAACATCTTTCAAAAGACAAGTGGAGAACGTTGGCAGGACGGGTTACTAGCTGGATGATGGTGTCCAGAAGTTCCCTTTAAATCAGCTCAAATTGAGTGTTATGTGGCAAGACTGCAGGGCATGCTGGGATGGCAAGCTTTAGCCAAATTCATGTTCCCGTTCATACCTCTCTGTTGCACGGAAATTAGGCCAAGGCATGTCAAGATGGTGGATTTTCAACAGGCTTCTATTGAGCCTGCGACTTAACTTAGACCTGATGTGGATTTGCATTCACACCACTGCTCTTATCTCAAACCAATCCCACAATCCAATACAGATTCAGCAGATATGACAACATGTAGCAGAACGAACAATTTAAAGCGGCGAATTAGTTCCATCCACCATTGCAAAAAGGTACAACAGGTACAACAAAAAGGTACAACAAAGAGGGAAGAGGAGAAAACGTTCCCATCTTGTTGTTCACGCTGAATAAATACAAAGTTTTGACTCGTACTCTTTGCTTTGCGTGTTGAGAAAAAGCACATTGCAAGAATCTGTCATGTTGTTTTGTTTTCTGCAGTTAAAGGTGAGAGGGCAGCTCCTCAGATAGTCTTGCTGCTTAAGAAGAGTGAGGATTAAATGGATTTTATTCGCACACGCACACATCAGATGTCAGGGGAGAAATGAAGCTGCCCTCCGTGCCTCTGGAATGCTGACTCTTTACTTTCCACATCCAGCTCTCTGTTTGTATTTCTCTTCTTTCTCCTCAGGGCTTGTCTCAGCGAAGGCTCATCTACGATGTTATCCAAGCAAATTGTCTTCAGTCTGCTGCATTCAAAACGCATTAATAACCGAGTGTAGATTCATTTTGGCGTCTTCTTAGTTTCAACCAGACAGTCAGTCGGTCCTCTTGAACCAGACTTTAATACTTCAGGTTTTAAGGTCATTTCTGAAACTGCTGCTTGTGCTGCTGCTGTAGTGGATTGTATGTATATAGTAGATCAGCCACCTGTAGATCTCTATTTGCGTTCAATATGAAGCTACGGTCGGTTTAGCTTAGCATAACGACTGGAATCAGGGGGATACAGCTGCTCTGCCGTGCTCTGGCCAAAATCTGCCAACCAGCACTTCTAAAGCTCAACAATTAACATGATGTTTGTTTAATCTGTTAAATACGTGCAGAACTTTTATGCTGCTATCTTGGCCAGGACTTGGCAAGAAAAGCGAATAAGTATGTTTCCCAAAATGTTGAACTATCCCTTTAAAGATACAAAGGGCAGAGATTGTGTTGGCATTCCCTCTGGACAGGATAGCTTGATAAATGTGACTCAAAATGTACCACACGTCTTTTTATTAGACCAAGGACTTTACATGAATTGACTTGACATTGTCCCTGCTGTGCAGTATCAGTGGATGAAACACGAGCTGCGTGATGTCCTCATTTCTTCTCAGTGATCACTTTGTTTGTTGTAAAGGAAGCAGCTGTTGAACCGTTGTGGGGGGAAAATGAAGTGTGAAACTTTACTTCTCGTGCTGAATGCCCGTACTGATTGATACACTATAGACTACAGCATAACATTTGGCATCAGCTTGATGCTCACATTCAACGTCCTGTGCATTCTGTATTCCCGTGCTGTTTCCAGAGCATTTTTTTTTCCTCAGTACTTTTAGTTGCCAGCCTTTCGCCTCTTCTTTCCCCTCGGGTGTATATGTTTGCTTTGGGGAAAGGGGGGTAAATGAATGGGAGAGCTGCAGCGAGCAAACTCTGCACGACGCTTTTCAAAGGCCGACCTTGTTGTATCCCAAACTGTGTCTCTGCCAAATCTCTTTCAAATGTGACTGGGCATCTCCTTCATTGCTGCATTTTAAAGTCTCAGCAGGACTTTTACGCATAGTCATTGTAACCAATCTCTTAATGGCTTATTTATTGTAAGGATGTATGATTTTTGATACCTTTTGGCTGACTGACATCTGACTACCGTGGTCGCAAGTAGCTGAAAAGACTAAAATATGGATTTGTGCAGCTACCATGTGTGTCTTGGTTCCACAAGGACCATTCCCTTTTCTGGAGGGTTGAGTCAGCCTCATTGGGCGTCAGAGAGTGTCAGGTATTACCTGAGGCGGTGAGTGGGGGCTCATTGCCCTCACCTGGAGAACGATAGAACTGCAGGTTTGATCAAACGTCAAAGAGCAACTGCAGTGACTGTAACTGCAATTATACCGCCAGATGGATATACCTGAAGCTCTTTATGAAGAAACCACAAAGAACTGCACTTCTTAAAGCTTGGGTGGTTTGGCAGAGCTGTCTTTTCAATTGTTACCCAACGCAAAACGTAAACGCTGCTTCGCCTTTGTTTATAAAGTCATTTTATATTTTGGAATGAGATAGAGGAGACATTGACATTGACAAACCTCTGCAGTTTGTCTAGTACTTAAGTTTACTGACTACAACCAGTTTAGGGTGAAATAGGTACAAACAAGAGCTCCAAACTGAATCTATATCAAATCTGAAAAGAAAGTAACTTTCTTTGTCGCAAATGAAATGGCATCATACCTGTCTATGTTCTTTTATCTGTTGGTATGAAAAATGCATTTCATTTACAAATGTACATTCTGAGAGTGCTAATGGTTGATGGCAAGTGAAAGTAGGTCAATCACTCTTGTGAAATTTCCACTATCGTCTTTCCTGGAAGTTGCACGTGAGTGGTGTTTGGATACTTAAATCTGTACACATGGCTGCCATCTAGTGGTTCCTTCGTGATTCTTTGTTTTGGTCTTTGATACAGTAATACATCAGTTGTGCTGTCACCTCAGATTATATTGGCTCAGTTCTGACCTTCCTGTATAATATATCTGCTGATAATAAATGCAGATAGAATGGATGAAAGTTGTTTAATGGATGGGATCAATACTTTTGTTTATGAAGTAATAAATACCAAATGGGATATCAAGAGACATCTGTGGTGCTATAGTATGAATAGAGCAGAGTTTAACATGTTGTAAATGTCCTTACACAATTAAAATGATTGTTGGGATTTTGACAAATCGAGAGATGCAAAAGATTTAGATTTTCCACATTTATGGGTTATGTGGTGCAGAAGTCTCACTACACAACAAGATGCCAAACACTTTGCATGTTGCCCTCCATAATTCAAACATGACTATTGTACAGTATTGATGCATGTGTCAAGTCAAACTATCTCTTTGCATTTTTGACTCACTGCTGCTGTCTTTCCCTCAGATAGAGATTGGAACACTGGCCCCACCTGACTATAACTACCCTGTACCTGAGGCCTCGTTGGAAGAAGAAGTAGAAGAGGAGGAGGAGGAAGAGTTGCCCCTAACACCCCAGCTCATCCCTCAGGGTTCAGGGGGATCTGGGGTCCTCATGGGCCCAGACACACAGAAAGGTCTGAAACAGCACACACCCTAAACTTTGAGTCGCTTAAGTTCACTGGGTTTAAGAGAGGGCCTCGCTCCTCCCGCTGCCGATGCAAAGCAGCATCTCCACGAGAGACATCCAAAACAAAGATAGACTAATCTTCTTCTCTGAACTTGTCGTCTGCATCTTCAACAATCATCTTTCCCTTGTGCATGTCTTCCATTTAACTAGCTGTTAATGGTTAAATGTGTCCTTTTCAATGTCCATTTGTCACCATTCGACTACTTAACCTGATCATCATTGTGAGCTGATTAATGATCCATTTCATCTGTCTGTTTATTAATACCTAATCTTGTCTCTAACAAGAGGTGGAGCTGCGTCTGACGCCCATTGACATCCTTCATGTGTCCGGGGACTTTGGGGGCTCCGTAGGGTCTGGGGCCTCGGGAGCTTCTGGGGCTTCTGGGGCTTCTGGGGCTTCTGGGTCGGGAGGCTCCGGAGACCTACTGGTCTCCAGCGGCTCCGGGGGTTCTGGTGATATTATCCTGATCTCCGGAGCCTCCGAGGAGTTCCTGAGCTCGGGGGGATCTGGGGAATTCTTGGTATCTGGGGATATCTTGATATCTGGGGATTTCTCAGGATCCGGGGATATTTCTGGAGCCTCCGGGGACCTTGGCTCTGGGATTTCCATTGAATTCCCCCTGGGCTCCGGAGGGTCCGGGGACCAGTCTGGTTCTGGGTTCTCTGGAGATCTCTTGATCTCAGGGGCCTCTGGAAGCTCTGGGGTTTCTGGGGACTCTGATGAGTCCGGTTACTCAGGGATAACATTGCTATCTGGAGGTTAGTACAGATGGCAACTCTGCTGTTTTTCTTGATGTGTTGATTTGTTTGTCTTCAATTCCATTTAACTGTTTTTTTTTAATGTAGTTAAATGTTGATTTTGCTCATAATCTTACTTATTTGTTAACTCTGTTCCATCGTTTTTGTGTTACTCATAATCAATGTTCTCCTCGCCTCCTGTCTCATCTAAAATGTGAGTGCGATTGATTGGTTAATGGGTTGATTGATTGTCCATCTCACCCTCCACCCTTCCTAATCTCGTGTCGCCTAACCCCAACCCTTGGCTCTAACAAGAGGAGGAGCTGCCCCTCATTCCTGAGACGACCCCTAGCGAGGCGTCAGGTGCTTCAGGGGAGTTCTCAGGAGCTTCAGGATCCTCAGGGGCCTCTGGGGATCTTGGAGCCTCCGGAGACTTAGGGTTCTCTGGATCCTCGGGGGCTTCTGGTGTCTCTGGCTCTGGAGACGCAGAGGTCCCTGAGGTAACTCTGGTCCCTGACACTGATAAAGGTCAGTATCTAATCTAGACTTGTGGGTAAACACTGTTCTGCCCGGCCCAGCATCGGCCCTGGCAGCCAATGAATCTTTGTAATAACTGGTCATTGTTTGTCAGTTTTGTCCACTTCCTTTGACGTGTGAATTAGCTTTGCCAGTTTTGTTTTTTCTTCTCCTTTATCAAATATCACAGCTTTACAAGTATGATACCTCTTCGTAGTGCTATGGAGCATTGTCTTAAGGTGTGGGTCCTAGTTTTTTAGTATCGTGCACAGGAAGGAAGAGACTGATAGCTAGTTTAACGAGGATGTAAATCTTGCGGCCAATTCATCCCAGTGGCCAGTCGTGGTAAAACGTCTACATGCACTTCTGTAAAACTTGTGACAGGTCACCTCCGACAGTAAACAAGGTCTTATTAATTCTTAATTCTTAAAGGTTTTATATTTGTAAAACTTTCCTGCAGGCTACAAAAGCTTGGGGCCATACACGGAATCAACCCCAGAAGCTAAAAATCTTTTTTTGTCTTTCACACTGAATCATAAACACAAGAATCTTTACTTCAAGTGAATGTGCACCATCTTTGAGTCCATTATCCAGTTACTAATTTACATCCATGATGTGCGGCCACTCAGCAGGTCACACGTCACGCTATTAACACCAAAAAGCCATTTTCATTTAACTTCCATTCATCAGTTAAATGCCATAAACACTTAGTTAACACTGCTAACATACTTTGTGTGACTTATCACTGCGGCAAACAGTGGGCTGCTGTTTGCCAGACCTGCCCATGCTGATCTAACCTGTTTCTTTAACACCTAATCTTGTCTCTAACAAGAGGAGGGGCTGCTTCCGGTTACACCGGAAACCCCTCAGGAGGGTACTGGCGGTGTAGAAGGGTCAGTGAGCTCTGGTGAACCCGACGAGCCCGAAGAGCCTGTGATTGACAGGAAAGGTCAGTATTTAACAACACAGGCATTGAATTCAGAGAAGGGGGATAAAAAAAATGCCAGTTTGGAACTTGTCTGCTAACCCTGAATCCTGTGGAAAACATTCTACCGCTTACTTTTTTCCATGTTGTATTCCCTCCATCTCCTCTTCTCCTCCTTCTGATCCATGTCCTCCAGGTATGCCCACTTGCTTGCTGTGCACGTGCCTCGGTGGGTCGGTCTACTGCGATGACTTGAAGCTGGATAGTGTTCCACCTCTTCCCAAAGACACCACTCACTTCTACGCCCGCTACAACAGAATCACCAAGATCAACAAGTCCGACTTCGCCTTCATGAGTATGTCTGAATATAAAATAGATAAATATTAGAGATATTCAGGACGAGATATGAAGCTGATGTCTTGTCGGCTTCTGTCGCCTCCTTGCAGACAAGCTGAAGAGGATCGACCTGACCGCCAACGAGATAATGTCCATCGATGAGAGAGCCTTTTTGGGTCTGCCTGAGCTGGAGGAGCTGGTGATTCGAGAAAACCATATCTCGCAGCTGCCTGCTCTCCCAGAGACCATGAGCCTGATCGACGGCAGCCATAACAACATCGGCAGCAAGGGTATTCACAGAGAGGCGTTCAAGGTACGTATACCACTACCATTTCTGTCACGCACTCGAGCCCAATCAATGCCGGCCGATACATCGGTCAATATCAGCTTGTTGATGTTCTAATAACGACTTATACCTTGTCTCCTTGTATCCAGGATATGACGAGCCTGCTGTACCTGTACCTCACAGACAACCACATCGATTACATCCCCGTGCCTCTGCCAGACAGCCTGCGGTCTCTACACCTACAGGTACATCCGCTTTGGCCTCATGACTCATCACCCCCCCCCCGCTAGTCAACATGGACTATGTTTACATGCACAGCAAATATTCCACTATTATTCCGAATGTGAGATTATTACAAATTTGATATGGGTCGTAAACAGCATATTACGTTTGGCAATTTTGAATTCCTAATATAGGATTCGGCGTAACTGTAGCTACGCATTGTACGTTTGTATGTATGACTGCACGTAAACAGGAATATTGCAGTGAAAGCATCTTTCATAGTTGTTATTTCATGTATAAATATCGTTACTGAGAAGGCAATCTGGAATAATAAATCCCAGGTGCCGTTCACCCACACAGGTGTTTTCACTTTGGCCTGATTAGTCCCCTGCTGACGCTGAAGTGGGCGGAGCTATGCCGAAATTACATCACGTAACAAACCAATGAGAATGCTGTCACTCAGTGGTCCAATTAGGCAAAGTAACTGGAAACACCTGTGTGGGAGGAGCATGGCCTTTAAGTAGGTGACTTAAATGAAAAAGTCCTTTCAGGTATTCGCACTTCACAGATGCTGCAAGCTCTTGTCACTGAATAGCTCCTGAAACAAGATTTATTTACCCCCCAAAAACAGAAAACCCTGAAACTGAGAGGGGAATAGGTTTAGTGTTCATGTCCTCTGAAGCTAGTATCCAACCCATTTCAATATGAATCCTTTCAAAACATCTTAATATGTCTATTTAGGTTTTGCTTAAAACAAATTGACGCTGATGACGGTCACAAACCGAAACGTGTCGGTCTGACAATGAAATAGACTTTTACCTCTTCAGACTTTTTTTCCCTTCCCCACGCAAATGTAATGTTCAATAAATAACTTTGCATTTCAGAATTGAGACTTGAAGACGAGCGTTCAAAGAGCTGAACCTGAAGTTTAACCAGAGACGTGATATGTTTGATACCTCACTGAATGAATCTGGTCCTGGAAACCAGTTCCAAGTGTCCCATGCAATGAGATGACATCTCATTATGTATCCTCCTCCCGTCTTCTTTCCGCAGCGTAACAATATTCAAATGATGCACGGGGACACGTTCTGCAACCTGAAAGACTTCAACTACATCCGCAACGCACTGGAGGACATCCGTCTGGACGGGAACCCCATCAACCTCAGCAGGACCCCGCAGGCCTACGTCTGCCTGCCCCGCATACCCATCGGGGATCTCATTTAACCACACAGGCATCACGGACTCACACCAATACAACCACATGCACACATCCTTGTACATATTGACACACTTGTACTATATGGATCAGTAAAAAAAAAAAAAAATGTATATTCCATAAACATACACAGAGTCAGATTCTGGTGATACACTGTTCTACTTCTTCTTTGTTGTTGATACACACTAAAACCGTCACTCTCACGTTCCCTCCCCTATCAAAACGCATGCACACACACACACACGCACACACACACACACACACACGCACACACAATAACTTTCTCAAAAGCCAAACTGTTCCGCAACTTGATGAAGAGAAAAACAATCGGTGGCATCCGGAGAAATCCGTTTATTATATACATCCTCAAATGGCATGTATGTGTCTGTTTAGTGTCTGTTCATGACTGGCAAGAAAGAAAATCACAACCAGTAATATTGTTTAAATGTTTGTAAAAAATAATAATATTAATATTATTGACAAATCGTAACACTTTTGGAAATGTATACTAGCATAAAGTTATTGAAGCTGGAGCTTAATGGAAGGTAAATTGATTATCTAATGCAATAAAAGACGCATTTAAACACGGATCATTTGTTGTAAAGTCTGTACTGTAATATAAAAATATATATTCTGAAAAAAGATTTTTTACATGAACTGCAATATTTGGTATATTACATTTTTTAAAAAGTGATGTTTTAACCGTGCACAATAGCCGACACCAAAGACTCTGTCTCTGGAGTCGATCAAATAAAGACTGTTGTTTGATCTGGGGGGGGGGGTTGACTTGGATTGTGGATGGGGTTAAGAATAATGCGAATAGCTTGCTATTGTGTACTCTGTATGGAATAACCACAAGTTAATAAAGTTGTTGTGAAGACCTCTCCAAACCAAGTGTTCATTGACGCCTTGTGGGTGAAGTATGTGCATTTTCAATCGATGCAGCCAAGGTGGAGATATGTTTCTTCAGGGAACGTCGTGTGCCGAAACACCCCGAGGGAATCAAAAGTTTTCGATAAGTTTTTCAAACAAGTTGAGGAAATGCTCCTTCCTGTCCACGAGAACAGAGTCGTTCGCCTCGCTGCTGTCCTCCGGGACCTCCTCGGTCCTTTCTTTGGTTGTAGAGAGTCTGTCCAGCCGGACTTTCTCCCGCTCCAGAGCCAGCCGGTCCCTCCTCACGCCATCTCTGTCCTTCTCCACCAGCGCCCTCTCCCTCTCCATCACCGCCTTTTCTCTCTCCATCGTCGCCCTCTCTCTCTCCAGCGAGGCTCGGTCTCGGTCCAGAGCGGCGACCTCCCTGTCCAGCGCCGCTCTCTCCCTCTGCAGCACCTGCCGCTCCCTCTCCACCACCTGTTCCTCCCTCTCCATCACCCGTTTCTCCCTCTCCATCACCCGCCGTCCGCTGTCCATCATGTCCCTCCCCTGCTCCATCTCGAGCATGGCGCAATCTATCTCCTGGCTGCCCTCCTCCAGCGCCTCCTCGTCCTCATCTCCGTTCAGGGAAACCTCGATCTCCGGTTCGTTTGCTAACGGAGGAGAGTTCACCACCACGGATATTTTCCTCTTCTTGGGTTTGGAGATGGAAGGGAATTCGCCGTTGGTGGGGAAGGCCTTGATGATGGGGGCGTTGCCTTCAAGCCGACCCTCCATGGCATCGTCCATCAGATTGAAATAAGGCCACACGTCAGGGATCCCTTTCATTCCATCTGACGGGTACTTTAGCCCCTGAGGAAGAAGAGAGAGGGCGATGAATTGTTTAAATACTTGATGAATCTAAGTGGTTTCCTTTGTTGTTTTTACTGTACCTTGTATCTCTTCTTCAGGTTTTCCCATTTTTTGGATGCCTGACTGTGCGTCATCTTGTGGTGCAAGCCCATATGTTTCAGGATGGCTCTGAAAATATAATCATCTTAATAGCACACAAAAACATCAGAGCTGAAACAATTAGTTGGTACATCGGCGAGTCAATTTGACAGAAAGTTTGTCAACTAATCTGATGATGTCATGAGTCATGGATTTAAAGTAGCAATAGCAAAAAATTCACTGGTTTTAGCTTCTCAAGTGTGAATATTAAACAAACATTTTGCATTATTTGATGTTATGCTGCCTTAGTGTAAAACCATCAAAGACAAATCTCAATGCAGAACATCCCACTATGGTACTTTCTACATATTTAGACCGTGTAACGTCTCTCAGAGCTTTAACTTGCTGTCATACCTCCATGCCCACATGGAAGTATTTCTCTTCCCAGAGAAGAGGTATTTATTAGAAACCCTCAGCTTCACGAGGTCTTCCACTTCTTTCGTACTCACTGAGAGGGGGAGAGAAAATAAATGAGTTAGACATGAGTGAAAAAATGTAGAATAATAGAAAAGAAAAAACTGCAAATCCACAATTCTCAACTCGAATATAACATCAGCACTTAATGACAAAAATGTGTTTAACACTGGTTATTATGCTGTGTGCATTTCTCCCTACAAAATAAGATGAAATACTCAATATTTTGTATTTCAGGTGAGTAATTAGCACAACCTGTTGTGATGAACCAGATGTACTTTACAACAAGTGTCAGGTATCAATCAATAGTTAACGTGAGTGTATTACTAAGTTCGGTGTGTTGCCTCATGCCCATTTACACAATGTTGCACAACAAATAAAACCTAGCTTAGTCACCACTGGAGGCCAACTGAGAAAATGCACGTTAGCTATATTCACTTTTAATCGTTGCGTGAAAGCGTGCTTGTTGGGAACTTTCACCGTGGAGCACACTTGCTAGGTGCCCGAGCTAGCTCCAAGTACGTTAGCTAGCTTGATTAAGACGTGGTATTTCTTGCTGCCTGTACTTACTTTTATACGTGAACACCACGGGGCTGACTTTATCATAAGTGGTGCTCGTGTAGGCGTGATCGTTGATTTCCATGTTTTCTTATTTTCCGTTTCTTCGGTTTGGCCTTGTTATCAAGTGCCCTTCGTAAGAAAAAGACTCCTCGTTCCTCCTTCAGAGGGACCCTATCTTCTTCTTCGCTTGCTTTTAAAAGAGTGCTTTACCGTGACCGGTGAACCGGGAGGCGCCAACGGCATAACCAGCTCACTATCGCCACCCAGTGCCGCGGAGGTTTAGCACACTACAAAATAATATTCCATTGTACATTTTAAGTACTCTACTGTGTTTTTTATAAATCCATCGTTCATACAATTTACTATTTCATTTATTCATTTATTGATTGATAAGTATGTATACAAAACAAACAGTTATTACATTACCTATACAATATCCCAGCACGTTTTGCACTCCACTTATATTTATAAACCTCTATCCAGTTTACAATAACACTGAACTTTATATAGACGTTGTATGTTATCTATTTGCATGCATTTACATGCATATCTACATATATGTTAACCTACATTACAATGTAATTATGTTTAGTTGTCTGTGTTTTAGCTTTACAAGGAAACAAAGTTAATTTATTTGTCATTTTACAACACATGGTTGCACAATGAATTGGACGTTGTACCCCCTTCACGCTTTGATGTCCTTGTTTTAGCTGAATGTCTATGTGTATCATCCGGTGCACTGTTTTTTGGCACACATACTTGGTTTAAGGAATCGGACTCAGATTTATTTATGTTCCTTGTTTTTATCTTAAATATTACCGGTGGATTATTTGCTAAAAGCCTATAGGTACAGATACAAAAAGTTGTTTTTATGTTTGATGGTTGGCCTATAACGAAAATGTCAGCTGGGTCCTGATTTTTTTTGGATTTACATCTAATATCTGTAATCACCGGTACCTTAACGATAACTCTTTGTAGCCCCAACAGCCTGGCGGATTGTTTTGCTGTGACTCAAGCAGCACCAGCCTCTTGCCAAACAACGTCTGGGTGTGTCTGTATAAAAACAGCTGGGTAACGAAAACGAAAGTATTATGCCACATAATGGCGGATCGTAAGTACCTTCCAACACTCAATAATCAATAACTTGTGTTCTAGCGATTATCTGCAGTGAGATTTAACCCCATGCTTATGATGTATGTGGTCTGTATGTTTGTATCGTTTATTTATATGCGACTATACTAAATGCAAATATTGATATCGAACCAAAACGTAACAGGAGTATTTATACATATATATATGCCACTATAGGGGAAATACGATTGAAAGAAGTATGAGCTCTGAGTTGTATCAACGGATTTATCAAAAGTTGCGAGAAGTAAAACTTGATACAGTTTTAGTTTCGTTTATTTTCATGGAGCTCTCTATAAGTGTCCACGTACCATAGAGCGCAACCCTGTGTAGTAAAGTGCTTTACACGAGTTTCTCATCTAGATTAAGTTAAATTAAAGGTACGCTTATTGTCTTAACTTGTTTTTATCAACAAACAACGTAGAACATGGGCGTATAGAATACAGCTTTATCCAGCAGACGGACCTAATACGTTATGTATGCCAATGGGTACTACTTATATACTTATATACTTATATACTGGTATATATTTTGTATTCTTCTTTACTGTCATACTGTTTACTGTTTACTGTTTAGTTTATTTATACTACTTGATTTTTTATCTTCATTTTATTACTTGTGAGCGATGCTGCTGTAATCCTGTAATTTCCCCACTGAGGGACTAATAAAGGATTATCTTATCTTATCTTATCTTATCTTATCTTACACTGTCTTTTAAACAGTGTCTCAACGTTCACCATAATATATATCATATGGTATACTTTCATTATTTCAATCACTATTTTTCACTGAACAAATGTTACAACAGCAAATGATTGCAACGCGACTTCACAGCTGAGAGTTCATCAGACAGCATCTCTTTACATATTGCTTATATTACAACAGCTCTGTGCTCACTCTTTGAATGTTCTTACAAGGCAAGCTGGGAATTATTGACAGGAATTATTAATATGTGTTTACCAAACATGTAAACATTTGATATGTTGTTGTTTTTTGCCAGATTCTGGTGAGGAAAGCCCTTTGGAAAGTGGATCTGACGTCAGTGATGAGTCGGACAGTGACGGAAACTCAGACGTAGAAAGTGATTCTCAGGTTTGTTGGAGTCTATTTTGTAATTACACACACAAAGCCATGAGAACGGACCAGTGAACCCACTTAAACCCGGTCTTTACACATTTTAGGCTGCTGATGAGAGTTTTACTGCCATAACGATACAATATACAACATAACTACACATTCCTTACCGGTGATGGAAGCAATCTTCTATACTTTCTATATTTCAGCTCGATGGGACAGAGCCCTGCAAGTATTACAACGGCCGGGGCTGCAAGGAAGGTGAGAGGTGCTCTTACTTGCACGTCTGCAAGTATGCCCTGAAAGGAAGCTGTCGCCACGGGTCCAAGTGTAAGCTGTACCACCCCCGAGCTGAAAGAGACGCCTCTGGTGCGAGCAACGGGGCTTCGGACCGATCACGGGCTAGTGGTGAGAGAGATGGACTGTCTTTCTTTATGAACCACATCTTGATTTCTAAAAATGTTCTACTTAAAACTCCTGAACTTCATTTACTCATCCTATCGCCTCTTCTGTCTGCTCTGCACATGCCATGTCTGTTAGTCCTGATACAGGGATCCTTCCTCTGTTGTTAAGTTATTCTCCTATTTTATTTTTTTATTTTTTTCTTTAGAGACAAATTTGTGATTTGGAGTCAATACAACCATAACTTTTCTCATTAAACATTTAATCATTTGATCCATTGTTGACATAGAAATATGTTGATTAGTGCGGCTTTTTAATGCCCCTTAGGAATATAATAAGAATCACTGTTTGTGTTGTTCGGTGCTTAAACTTGCAGCATTTTGTCTTTTCTTCTTTTTTTTTAACCAGACCCAAAGCTTACTGATGGCCGATGCTACCAGTGGCAGCTTAACGATGGAAATGGCTGGTTGGATGTTTGTAATGATCACGTTCTCGAGGCCCAGTACTCGCTGCCCCACACCAAGAGCATTAAAATATACAACACATCATACGGGTATAAGAGCTTTAAAAACACACACACACAGCGCTTGAACATTTTGTCCCGGCGCAGAAAGCAGCTTGACGATTTGTCCCTCGCTCTCCGTCTCTCTCCGCAGGGCAGTGAGTATCGACTTCAGAAGGATGAAAGTGTTCAGGAAGAGTCTGAGGGTGAGACGTCTGGATGATGGGAACGCGGTGTGGATCTGGTACTGCACTTTGAGTCGTAAGTGGATCAAGTATGGAAGCAAGGTGACTATAGTTAAACAAGTTGAGCTTTCTTTTTGTCCCGAGTGTGACACAGTTTGTTCATGAATATGTACATTTGTATTTTCTGTGCAGGATTCGAAGGGCAACCCCGGTCCTGTGAAGAACTCTGACATAGAGGACAAGTACCAGAGTAACCCAGCAAGCTCTTTCACTTTCACCATCGGTGCCGACACCGTTGAGATTAAATTCAGAGGTGAGGTCACGAAACGTTCACAGAATACTTACATACTATGTTCCACTGTTAGTTTCCTCTCAGATACCACCTTCATTGTCTTTTCGTCGATTGTCAGAAATGCGACAGGTGACAGGACAGAGAAAGAGGAAAGTCACTCGCCGACCGCTGTACCGGCAGCAGCAGGCAGCAGCCGGGTGAGTTCGGACTTTGTTTTGGCGAAAAGGAGAAAGTGAACAAGCGCGTTTTCCCAAAATGTATCCAGAATTTTGGATTTTGTCGATTTCAGAGTTTCTCAAACAGCCTCGGCTGTCCAGAATCTTCATCTAGGCGCCAGACCACAGTGGCAGTTTGAGGGAGACAGCGGAGCGTGGCACGAGTTCAAACACAGGGTCAGTAATCCGGCTCCGTTGCGCTGACAACACTTTGTCTTTTTGAATAAGAGAAACCGTGATGACTTGACTGGTTTCAACAGAGGGGCACTCGAACGGAATGCTCCGTCAACAGCGATGAGATCGAGAGGAAGTACGCGCAAAACCCCAAAGACAGCATGATCTTCAAAGTGAAGGGACGCTCCTACAAGCTGGACTTTAACGGTTAACTTTGTGTTTTTAAATACCGTGATGAGATAAAATAGTTTACCAGCAAGTTCTTGAATATTTTCTGGAACTGCAAATTATGATGAATTCATGGTCCTGTAAAATACAACTCCCTCAGCTGTTCTGTGACTTCCACGAATAGTCATCCTGAAACAGGCCAAAGAGCATTTTATCTATTTGTTTTGTTTCTTGTCTTTTTGTCCCTGCAGCGATGACCCAGACCAACCTCAGCACCAACACTTCACACAATGTCAGGCGTGTGCTGGTCTGAGTATACTTCAATGGGATTTCGAAGACCTCAAGAAGAAAAGTCTACAATCAATTGTGCAATACCATATTTATACAATCAATCTGCATTTATGATTTGGGGTGTTTGGAGCACACTTTTTATTCTTCATGGAAAATGTATTCTTGCGTTTACGTCAGAATTCAAGATGTGATTAAATTACCCTGAAGGCTGTTTTTTTCTTAAAACATGGGGCCACAGCTGCCACTGTGTCAAAAGACTCTGAAGTTTATACTTACACCTAAACGCTGCCTCAGACCAACTTGTGCACTGCCAAAGCAGGGGACGCTATGAGGCCGACACTATTGTAATTATACAGATGTGTCACGTTACGCTCACGCTGTCTTCACACTGCCTCTTCTGATAACGGAGAATTCATTTGGACACAGATGTTATGCTAATTTAAGGCCAAATTTGAGCATCATGCTGCTTCTGCACATTGTCTTTGAGCTGTTTTACGTGACACCGGTGCTTACATTATGCTATACAAATCTGCAATTCTTCAGTTTCATTTTTTTTCAAGATTAGAAATTCAGTCTTGGATCTTAAGGGTTATTCTGTATTTTCCTTTGAACTAATGTCATACAGATAATATAGGCTAGTGTGTCATGAAATCGGGAAATTATTGCAAATAAAAAAATGCATTAAATATATTTGTGCGAGTGTTTTTTGAGGCAATAAGAGCTGATATTACTACTAATCTCCATTTGTTTTGCCCTTCATCTGAATATTATATAGCTGTATAATCATCAGCCCTGTCATCCTGTAAACATAGTCTCTCATCCGGGGCAGTGAATATGTATAGACGGAGCACAAGGCAGATAAAAGGAAACATTTTACTGTTTCTTAGCTATTTAATTACAAAAAAAGATCAAACTTCCTCATTAGGCTGAATGAATCATTGTATAACTTGTTGACTGACAGCAGTTAGACTAAGATTGTTATAAATACTCTAGAGAAATAAAAGTAAGATAAGAATAAAATAAAATCATATTGATAGGCTGTCGTCATTGTTCTGGTTTGGTTGCTGCGTGAGATGCGTGAGATCTGTGCGTGAACGCGCCTGGCTGCGTAAAAGCGAAAGTGAAACTCCAGCTTCTTGTGAAATGAAACTGTTTCTGAGTAAGAGTGCGCGAAGGCGCTTTAATGGAACTATGACGTGTTTATTTAATATGTTTTACGCTCACGTCACGTTTGATTAATTTGCCCTTTTGGTTATTATTCGGCTGCAGTGTGTTTCCCTCACAGCATGGTGAGTCCACTCCACGGAACCACTTTGGACTGACGAGTGTTTGTGATGTGTACAGTCTTTGTATTTGTTGCTTACAGGAAGGTGGAGAGGGGGTGGGCTCCTGCCAGCAGACTCCAGGTCAGTTTGACATCTTATATTCCTGCTGTATGATTTACTCCTTTGCACCTGAATGTGCGCGTCTCAGCCTTTTAGCTGACTCTTACTTCCACGAAGTTCACAAGAAGCTAATCCAACAAAAATCTAAAATTGAAGACTTATATATTACTCGAAGAAGTATGAGAGCGTGATTTCAGAAAAGATTGATGACGTGGTTACTCTTTGGACAGATTGTACATGATGTCGGTCATTAACTTCCTTATTTTTGTTATCTCTACAAACATGGAAATACTTTGCCCACAGCAGGCCAGGGAGTGCACCTGGCCCAACCTTTCTTTGTTTAGCTCCACACCTGTCGCACACAGTAAAGGAATAAAGAGTGAAGCGTCTAGAACAGGGGTGTCAAACATACGGCCCGCGGGCCGGATCCGGCCCGCCACGTCATTTTATGTGGCCCGCGAATCCCCCAGCAAATTAAAAAAAAAAAATAAAATTTAATTTTTCTTTTTTTACAAAAATTAAAAGTTAGATGTGAAAATAAAAATATCCCCATGGTTGAAATTATGAGATGAGCCATTTGCGCCGCCGGTCTCGCCGGGGGCTATTTTGTGTTCATTCGCACTGGACGCGCCGGAGAGGGGGCGGGGCTTATCGCCCTGAAAGCCGCTCAACTGTCCGCCATTAACCATGGAAAAAATAACCTCTATTTCTGCTAAGTAGGTGTTATGGAAGTCACAGATATCCCGGGAAACTAAACTAAATATGTTAGGAGTAGTTACATTTACACCGTCTTACATTTACAACCGGCCCTTTGAGGGCGACCGTGATGCTGATGTGGCCCCAGAGTGAAAATGAGTTTGACACCCCTGGTCTAGAAACTGGCTCATGGCTTCTATAGCAGGCCATTTGTCAAAGCTCCGGGTCATTAATGCCTCATAAGCTCCCATATTCTTTTGTTTCACAGTCAATGGGAAACATTATGAGTGGCAGCTGTCCAATGGACATCAGTGGCTGCCGATTGACAACGACCATGTGATCGAGACCCACTACTGCCAACCTGGAGCAAAAGGGATCACAATCAACTGTATCGATTGGTCAGTGTTTTGTTTTTTTCAGTCTTTATGGACAGAAAAGGGGCGTTCAACTTGTCTTTAACGTTTGTAAATTTGCTGACAATCCCAGAAAATGTGTCTCGGGGTTCAGCTATTTTATTTAGGAAGCACTTGCATATAACCTGGAGGTATTGAAATGGAAATATACGGTTTGACCCAGAGCCTTAGTGTAAGTGAGCCATTGTAAGTTCATTGCAGCTTTTGAAACAGTATTTAGTTAATTAAGGGAATAAAAGTGTCCGTTGAAACTGAGGACGGTGACGATAAATAATATTCAGAAGATGGATAACACTGATGTGTTGTCGGATGGATGAGTTCTGGTTTGGTGTCTCCACAGGCAGGTGTTCATCGACTTTGATAAGTTACAGACTCTAACTCCAGGTCTGGAGGTCCAGAGACTGAGCTTCCTCCCTCAGCGGCAGACGGAGGACGTAGGCTGGTACTTCAGAGACGACCAGCTGTGGCGTGAATACGGATCCCAGGTGAGGAAGATCTCGCGCATTGACCCTTAATTGGATTCTCTTGGGGGTTTCCCCCCACTCTGAGTGTCCTTTCTCCTCCTCCTCCTCATCCTCAGAGCTCCAGCAGGGCGTCCTCGTCAATCAGCAGTGCGCACGTCGAGCGTCAGTTCACCCTGAACCCTCTGGGAACCTTCAGCTTCACAGTGGGCTCGACTGGCTACTCGCTCGACTTCTCCAGTGTGTGATGTTCCTTTAAAATGTTGCCCTTGTGCGCTCGTTAATTTCAATAAATGTGTCTTTATACACCTAAATATAACTGATGGTGTTTTGCTCGGCAGCCATGACACAAACAAACTGCAGCACAGGCCTGCGCAGGAACGTACGAAGGCGTCCAAAATTCACTTCCATCACCGGGAGGTGAGGCTTTTCATCTGTAGGGGGCTTATTTAGGTCTAAAATATAGATTTCCTGCATTCAGTACAGGCCCATGTTTGTATGTCATGCACTCAAACAGATCAGCCTCAGTTGATTGATCTGTTAACAGCAATCTAGGAGGACTAAATATGACTTGAGAGAGACTTGGCACCAAACCCCTGTGTAAAAGTTCTTATTTCTCTGCAGCTTTTACACCACCTCAGTTTCCTCCACCCAGCTCCCTGATGGAGGCTACAAGTGGGAGTTCATGGGAGAGGAGGGGAGATGGACGGAATACAAAGCACATGTAAGTGGGGCATCGAACTTCAGGTCATTGTCAGAAACTTGTAAACAAAACGGAAAAACGTCCAGAAACGTTTGTTATGGTAGTATTAGTATGATTTTTAATGATATTTTTCATTACATATCTTATTTACATTTATTTTGTCCTGATGAATAATGTCAGGGAGTCAGCAGTGGCATCTGGTGGACAAATTGAAAACACTTTGAACTTCCCTTATTAATGTAAAGTGGACTTATTTGTGCTGATTTGTATTTCTGTGTAGATCTGTTCATTTGACAGCGCCGCCATCGAGGGACAATACCAGCTGACTCCACAAGGCCAGCTGCACTACAAGACCAAGAGACACTCGTACACGCTGGATTTTTCAAGTAACGGACACACACACACAGCTAAGAAAGCCATTCCTCTGCTCAAACATACCAGCAGTGTAAATCACGATTAAAAACTCTGTGTACACTGGTTTATCATAGGTATGTGTCAAGTCAATGACAGGATCGGGACTTCAAGAGCAGTGAGGAGGACTGCTGACTCTGGGAGTCAACAGAACAACAGGTCAGGAGAAACCTTTCACCGTGAGACTGAAAGAATCCCTTAAAACAACACGGATTAATGCTTAATGTATCCCTGAAAACATCCCAAACATCTTCATTGAATCGAATTGAAACCAAACCACCTTAAGTTTTAAACCCCCTATATAAGAAATTAAGTTTTATTTAAGGAGTACATTCATTTCCCTTAATTTACAAGTTCAATTTTAAATATTATAAAAGACTCAGAAGAATCTTTTTTTTTTTGGGGTAATAATAACAAATAATGTATTTTATTTATAACGCACTTTTCATTTAAAAAAAAATCTGAGTGCCACAGAGCCAGTACATAGTAAAAACATAGTAAAAATCATAGTTAAAACATACCGTAGTTTAAAAAAAATAAATAAATAAATAAACTATAATAAAATTAAATAAAATACAATTCTAAATAAATACAATTCTTAAAAGGCAAAAACTAAATCCCATAGAACACTTTAATTTGAAAACCCCTCATGACGCAACCCTTACCCCCTTCCTATTTGTATATAAATGTGCAGCTAGACTAGCGTTGCATCTATTCTTGTCTGTTCTTCAGTTCGGGCACGCTGCCACGATGGCAATTTCAGGATGTCGGTGGACTTTGGAAAGATTATTCCGAAGGAAGCAGAAATTCCAGTCAGGACATCGAGCTCCAGTACCAACAGAACCCGTCAGGCACCATGAAGTTTACCATCAAGCACTTCAGCTACGAGCTGGACTTCTCAGGTGAGCTGGAAGACATCTGCAAACATCTGTACTCCAGACTGGTGGTGATGTTACAGTACTTGATTTACCTCAAATCCATCTTTTGCAGCCATGACTCAGATGAACCTGTCCACAACCACCACCAGAGCAGTGCGACGACTCAACCAGTGACTGTGGGACGACCGACGGGGGTCGAAGGTCGGAGGTCAACTTCATGTCGATCCTCACAATCGCCTCAGTGCCTGCATCAGGTCGTCTCCAAGTGGAATGATTCACTACTGTTTTTCAGTTATTTCAATTACCGGTATATATATAATATTAACTCTGATGCATTTAATACTGCTTACTCATTAAATCTTAAAATGTTGGCTCATACTGTAATCTGTTTTCCAAATTAAAATTACAGACACTAAATTGTCTCGTGTTCTAAAGCCATCGCACAAATAACGACCACCCTCAGAGTATTAGATTGTGTACTTTCCTTTATATGTACAGGTTTTCATTGAACCAGCTCAGAGACCAGCACCTCAACACGTAACACAAGGGCCACACTACACATACATCCACAGTGGTATACAAACAATCTTGTAGAAGAATAAGCTTTAGTTGTTCTGCTTTTTGGGGAGGGGGGGGGTTCTGCCAGGATATGTGAAACACGCTTTTCAAAAATGAAACGGCACTCTCCAGATGAAAAAGCTCCAGTCGCAGAAACGCGTCGCCTTGTGAGACAAAACCTGGGGAATATAACCCGCGGAGTCCAGTTCACCAGCCAGTAACGCTGCCATGCGGCTGGACAGAGCTCACCTTGTACAGGTGGCACTATTACACAAAAACTACAGTCGATACACTTCAGCATGTTAACAATCAGTCAGCAGAAACACAGTGTGACCAACAACCCGAAAAATGGTGCGATCTTCGTTTTCGAACGAGTAGACGTTCATGTTCATTTTTAGAACATGTGACAGACCCGTGTGATTATTGTAGGTCGGTGGAGATGACGCAAAAAGGACACGTCGACGTCCTGAACAACCAGTAAGGATTATTGCACACGACTCATCTAAGGCCTCTTCGCCGTCATCACGAGGACATTAAAAAAAAGGCCCTCGCAGATCAATCTTTAAATAACTATATATATTTACACTTCATCGCCAGCACGGGGTCCTCGGGACAGCTGGAAAGTGCTGAAATGAAAATATACTGTGAGAATCTTCATCATTGTACAAATTGGTCAACAGAAATGGTGCACGGGAGCAAATCCAGCCGGATGTGTGAAATAAAAAACGTCACGGAATCATTGTTGGAAAAAAAGACGCTGAAAATTCAAACTTTAGATTTTTTTTTTTTCGTGGTCAAGTTCTGTAACATGCAACATAAATCTGAGAAGCTAATGCCGGACGGCTGATTAAAAGTACCAATAATGAGATGCCCGTCTAGTCCTACACATGTACCCACGTAAGGCACCGCAGCCTAAGCAGCCTTGTTAGGACACTGATGTCAAAGCTACTTCACACATCTTCTCCCACTATAAGACACTGATAAATCATTCATACTGCATTCACAGAAATTGATACAATTGATTTTTTGTTCCCCAAAAAAGATGAAATGGTTGTCAACACACTGAGACCAGATGAAACTAACCCTTCCCTTTTCAACATTTGATGTCAAATTAAAGAACAAAAAAAAAAAAAGAGCAAGCTCTGCAGCCTTGCAACCTGATGATGAAAGAATAAAAAAAGAAAGATGACCAGACTGCATCATCAGAGAGATGGAGGTGCTGTGGTGCTGCACGGAGGAGTCTCCTGGATGCAGGTCAGTGACTGCAGGACTCGTCAGCGCTACACTTCAAGCTACCTCCCACTGGGCTCAGACTTTAGTTTTTACGCCAACTCTCTGATCCCTTTAGACATGCAGCAAATCCTAAAAATAGTCTGGAGAGGCAATGCAGACAGAGAAGCCTGAAGCTGAGCAGATGTGAAGCCATGTTGTTCCTTCTTGTCCTGCCCACCTTGAGGAGTGATTCTGATGGTTCAGGAAGTGGAATCCTCACGATATGAACACAAAACCTTCCTGAATATTACCGAGTTGGGATTAATCTCAACCCACGACATGTGGACATTCCCAAGAACGTCAAGTACAAAATAGTAGGAAACCATCAGCATTTAAAGAGCACAGCACAGAGGAAGAAGTTCCCGCCTCAACCTTTTTTTGTCTGGTCAAGTAGAAATGGAATTCAGGTGCAGGTTAATACGCCAGCTGAAAGTGAGTGAGAGTCAGAATTTATACCAGGTCATATTAAAAATACAGACAGCAAGACCCTCGGAAGGATCGGGAATCTTCACATTCAACCAGTGTCCTGGTCTGGTATTCAAGGCTCTTCTGTCCAAAGTTATTAAAAGAATATACTGAGCCTGGCATCTTTTCTTTTTTTCATTTTGATTTAGCCGAACAAGTCTTTGAGATCATTGTTGACGGATGCACTATGTTTAATTCCACTTTGGTTCAGGCTAGCGGCAGCAGCCGGTTGAGAAAAGTTCTGCGGGCTGAAAAAGGGGTTTGCTTGCATCCCGAACCCGCTGGGCGCCCCTCCCATTCCCACCGGCGCGCCCTGCATCTGAGTCTGAGCGTTCTGGGCTGAACCGAACTGATTGAGCCAAGGGGCGCCCGGTGCCGCCTTTGGACCCATTTGGTTGAGGGTGACTTTGGTCTGGCTGGGAGAGAAAAGACTGTCCAAGGCGGACAAGTCGGGGGCTTTATTCGTCTGCCCGGTGGGTCCTTGACTCTGCGTGAGGGCTCCAAAGTTTGGGGTACTGGTGGTGGTGGCCATCCCGCCGTAGAGGCCGGGGCCCGTGGGCCGCATCCCCATGCCTCCTGTCTGAAAGCCCATGGGTGGGTTAAAGCCGTTGGACACCGGGGCGCCCATTGAGCCCATCATGGGGCTGGAGGAGGGGAAGGTGGAGATGGTGGTGCCCTGCACCGGGGCTGGTCGTGCCGCGTTGCCTAAGGACATGCTGTTCAGAGATGTCATGCTGTTGAGCAGGCTGCTCGTCAGATCCTTAGTCTGCAACAGAAACGCGGGATGAGATTTATCAAACAAGCCCGCGAGCACGCGTTTGTGTACACAGCGGCTTACGGGCGTTACCTTTGTGTTGGTGGTGTTGGCTGGTTTGATACTCTGTGGCGCTAACGGCTGCTGGTTCCTCAGTTTGGCTGCCTGCTCCTGCTCCTTAGCCAATCGCTGCTTCTCCTCTAGAGTCAGGGACATCTAGGGAGGAGCAGAGAGAGAGAGCGAGAGAGAGAGAGCATGAACAGATTGTCCATTAAGCATGTAGTCCAAAGGTGGAGACTTGAGTAACTGAGGTGTGACATTGTTTCCATACTCTATTAGGCTGTGGGGCTGCTGCTGCTGCAGATCCATTCTCCTTCCCATTAACCCTTGTGCTGCCAAACATATCATCAATCTGAAAGAAAGAAACTTCCAAATAGAATCACTGCAGCACAGAGAGACAAAACATAACATTCCAATTCCTAAAGGTAAAAGATGTATTTTTTTTTTTTTTTTTTTTTTTTTAAATCACACATCACTGTAAATATACCCATGCTGTCATACAATCCACCGCTCACCTGGTTGCCACTGCTGGGTGGGTTTGTGGTGTTCTCTGATTGGCTCCCTGGGTTTGAGATGTTTATACTCCTGTTAGAAGACACACAACGAACAAAGATCAGAAAGTGAAAAGGAGTTTGAATAGCGACACTTATACCAGCCTGGTTAGTCCCATTATCGTATTCATGTGGCCAGTATCAAATGCTATTGGATGTTATAGCTAATTTGTATAAAATTCACATCATCATGTATAACCATTTCATATTTAGTCATTTAAAATGGTGACGGACACCTCTGCTGCTCCTGCATGGCGTGCAGCTGCTCCAACTTGGTCTTGTGTTCAGCCTCCATGCGACTCAGCATGTCCCGAATCACCACCATGAAGGAGTTAAACTGAAACATGGAATATACCAAACACTACCACATCAGAGGGAACTAAAACAAGAGGAATTACATTCGATAGAATGATGCCGACGATGAGCAAAATGTAAAAAAAAGTATGCGCATGTGCTTGGCTGTGTAGTACCTGGTTAAGGTTGAGGTTGTTGTCTATACTAAGAGAGACGAGGTGGGGCAGGCTCTTGGAGGCCAGGTGCTCTTTGGGGATGCCCAACTTCTTGTGGCTGAAGGTGCACTTATAGATTCCTAAAGTGGGGAGTGGGAAAGTCAAATAACCAATCCTCAAGTGTTTAACACGCGAGTAGGAAGCCGAGCGCGTCCGCCTTTCCTTACCTAGAATGCCCATGAGCACCGCTGGTTCTCTGGAGGGGATCTGCTGTAGGAAGGGCAGGATCTCGTCAATGACGTACCACTTGTCGAGGTATTCCAAAATCTTCCCCAGACACACCAGGGAGTTCACTCGTACCTACACAGGAGCAAAGGAAGACGCAAGAGACAAAATAAATATATATATGCATAGGCAGGGGTACAAGCTGACGATGATGGAGACTCACAGCAAGGGAAGAGGTCTGTAGGCAGGCGGATTTGACTCGCGGGATGAGGGAGTTCTTTATGGACGGGTAGTCAATCAGGTTGGCAAACGTCGGGATGATGTTCAGGCACAACTCCTGCTCGGACGGATAAGATGTTATGGAATCTGACATCTCTACGATGCCAAGAGCATTCATTTACCGTTGACAACAGAGGAGTTCAAGGTTTGTGGAACGCTACAAATATACACCAATACATGTGATTTGATATTCCGCCTCCTGTACCTGGATCTGTACAGAAGGAGCTTCCAGCGCTCTGTAGACCATAGGAAGCACGCTGTTCTTGATGTCCTCCGAGGGCGTCTTGGTCAACAGAAGGTCCATCTTCTGCAGGAATATCAGCAGGATCTGCACAGCACAGGGGCCCAGTTAGGAACACAAGAGTCCAAAGCGTGACGCTATTTTCTACATGTGGTTAAAGTCAATAAGTGGAAGTTAACGGAGACGGTGCTTTAGTGTAGCTCTTAGCACGACAGACGACACAACGCACAGGCTAGCTGATGTGACTGCGGAGACCACTCACCATGTTACTAGCCTGAAGAAGCATGGGAAGAAAAAATACAGAGAAAGACAAGTCCTGATGAGGAGGCAGACCAAACCCAAACAGAGCATGCTCTTTAGTCATATTCAACTTTCAAAAGGGGGAAAATATCATGCAAAGATTTAAAGAGGGCAATCACTACCAGCACATGCTTAGACTACAATATGTTGAGCAGTTGTGTTGCAGTCACGAACACTGTATGCGCGTCTACCTGAACGGGCTCCTGCTGCTTGAAAACGGGCGTGAGGTCGGGCATGATGAGACGAACGTACTCCTCCTTGGTGCACTCCTCGGCGATCAGCAGCACGTTGGGCAGCACGAAGGGCACCATGTCCGGGTTGACAAACTCGGAGGTCAGTGCCGGCAGGATACGATACACCACCACTCTCTGAGAGAAGGAGAAAAAAGAAAAAGAACGTCAGGAGCCACGAAAGAGCGCTGACGCGGTACTAACCGTAGGTTCACAGCACGTTGAACAAACGAGTAGCGTTGTGTAGAAGTACAGAGAAAAGGGAACAAAAATAACAGGAAGCAGTTGAAGAAAATATATTTCTAAGAAACAGACCCAGACCTTGTGTTTGAGCGTGAGAGTTTATACGACTCAACTAAACAGAGAGCATGTGAGAGCTTGTGTTCTGATGGAGAGTTTCCTGTACACGATGAACGAGCACTTACCTTTGGTAGTTTGGGCAGGACTTTGGGGAGGCTTTTGTAGAACTGGGACTTCTGTAGGTTGTCCCTCTGGAAGAGGGAGTCAAAGTACTGCAGGGTCACAGCACCCACGTCGTCAAAGAATGGAATCTGATTTTTTTTTTTAGACAAAAGAAAGAAATGTTGTCCTTTAAAGACCGTGAAAATGAGCCGTTGCTTGTGTCTTTCGCGCGCGTCGTGACCATGCAAACCTTGGTTATCTGGTCTGCATCCGGTCGGACGTTGGGTGTGATGCTGAGCAGCATTTTGACGTGCTCCCGAACCTCCTCTGGGATCTTGTTCAACACTGCTGGGCTTATGCTGCTCAGCTACAATGGCAAGACACAGGAAGGACGGCACAGGACAGAGAAGAGGAGAATAAAACCAGCGTTTGATCAAGCACGCGTGGAAAGAACATAATTGCAGGGCACTGTATTGTCGTACAATTGCTAGAATTCTCTGAGAGCTTTATGATCCTTTGTCACGCTCTCTAACGTGCGGCACACCTCCACCCACCTGGTCCAGCTGCCTGCTGAAGCTCTTAAATATGTCATGCTTGTTGACTTGGAAAACAGGCTTGCCCTCATTGAAGACGGCGTGCATGACCACGCCCAGCGAGTACATGTCGGAGGCGGAGTCACAGCTGACGGACAGGATGTACTCGGGGGCCAGGTACTCGGGGTTGGGGAGGCAGAGTGGAGGGAGGTTGGGCTCCCACTCTTTACACGTGTACTTGGGCTGAAGAGGATGTGACAGCGGGAGAATATAAAGATGTGGCAATACTGCAAGGCTTTATTTTTGGTGGAGCGTACATTGAATAAGACGGACTGTACTACAGTCGCAAAAAGGGTCTGCCAACACACCTCAACATCTGAGGGGTCGGTGGTGGAGATGCTGAAGTCGAAGCCCATGATCTTCCAGGCTCCGCTCTTGTTGAGGATGATGTTTTCTGGAGACAGGTTGCCGTGGACCATTTTCACCCCACTGTGGAGAAAGGACAAACCCTCCGAGATCTGAAGGGATAGAAGGAGAAATAAAAGAAGAAAATGTCGGTTTTGGTATGAAAGGGTGAAAATGCTTCTGTAATAACAACAGGATTAAGACTCTTGTGGTGGCTGAGTAGGATTGTTTGTGACTTGTGTGATTGACATTTTGACTCTGGAGTTATTGGAAATGTTTCAAAGTTAGAGTAAATAAAAAAAAAATACATAGCAAATAGTTGGCGATACATCGATAAAGAGCTGCCCTCTTACCTGTAGCAAGCCGTACTTGGTCTCCACATCATAGAGCTTGTACTCCTTGATGTCGTTGGGCATGGGGCTGGGCAGGTTCTCCCACTGGCCCAGAACATTGGCCAGACTGGCAAAGACCGGCTCTGTGCAGAACGCCAAGCAGTCTCTGAGGGCCAAACACAGAGACAGCATCAGCATCATTTCAAACAACTGCTTTTTAAATGCGGAATTATTCTTGAACAGACAAGAGACAAATTAGCAACATGAGCAAAGACAAAAAAAAACAGAGCCAGAGAAGTATTTTGAATTTAATTAATTTGAATCACCGCGACTCTTCAAGAGGGTGCTGCACCGTCAGGAGACGGGGGTGACGCAGTCTGGTCAGCTGTTGCACCCCTTTTTTCAGCGAATCAACGATTTGGTCCTTCTCAAATTTCTGATACTTGTCAATCGTCTTCTTATCGAACACAAACACTGCTACTTCCTGGAGGGTCAAAGACAAAACAACAAGGCACAAGACATTATAGCTTCATCGAGTACCAATGCTCCTCCTGGTGCGGAAAGGTCTGGTCAGTGGGAGGATATTAACACAACAAACCTGTTTAGTTGACTTCTTGGTGCCATTGTAGATCCTCCAGCACAAGCCGGGACCCCCGCTGGCGATATGCCGTCCAACCTCAAACTCCCGCGTCACCGGGTTGCCCATGACGGCGCTGGTGACATCCGCCGTCACTTTGGTGACGGTGCTTTTTAGCTTGTTCAGCATAGACTCCATGTTCCCGCCTGACCTGGCAGCTGAAGTGAGAGAGCGGTGGATCACAGACCACCCAGGACAGGTGAGCGGCTCACGAAGAAAATACAGTTTTTAACGAGACAGTCAAAATGTGAAAAACAATGGTAGTTTACAATCACTGAAAGAGGCAGCTGTAGCAAAAAGCCTTCCAATAATCCTTTTCGACGTGCACTCTAATGCATCTGCTTGACAATGTGCACATGGATGTGCACACCGGTGTCCTGCCTGTGCTGGCTGAGTAGAGTAAGCACCAGAACAGCCCGAGCTGTCCCCCAAAATAAAACATGACTCACAGCAAACTCAGACACGCCACATTAAGGCTCTCTTTCAAAATACTTCAGTGACTTGAAAACAGGAAGTCAGAGAAAAAAACATGGCTGACAGCTATATAGTTATGTTTATGTGAACAGCTTCTTCAGGGTTTTATCAGTCGTAAGTGGGCTTCTAGCACGTTGATGTCTATTTCACTGCAACAAGGCTTGTGAATTGAGATGTTAGTGTAGTTAAATCCTTAGATTCCGGTATAAAAACCATTAATCACGAGTATTAAATGGATCAAACCACACTTAATTTTAATCAGAATTTGAAGGCCCTTGCCAATTATGTTACTCAACTGCAAGAGAATCACACTATTGCGGTATTATAACTGTCATTGCTCATTATTTACTTTGTGATGGATAAGACAGCGTAGAGTCAAAAATGCATACCAGAGGAATCAATACCAAACGCAAATCTAAGGCTAGAGCAAGGCCTACTAATTAAAATATATATCATTAAATATGACCCCGAGTAGCACGAGGCTGTTTAAAGCGTTTACCTGCAACAGGTAGGACGGTGTATTTGCCAAAGATTAGCCCAGTCGTTAGCTAGCTAACGTTAGCCGTCGACAGTTTATACCATGACTAACATTGTTGTGTTTTTTGACAGGCTAGTAGCGAGGAGCTAAAACAATCATTTCAACGCTGGGTTGAAGCGTTCAAATGTTGTATTCGTTGCTTGGCGTGACTGTCACGTTTGATTGAGAAATAGCTTGATGTTAGCTAAGTTCATCGCGTTGTTTAGCCTGTGCGCACAAAGCAACAATGCGCAAGTAGACAGTGACGTTAGTCATTACCGCTACAGACAACGTGTCATTCCGACACCCTCCAGATACATACCTTGATATAAAGAGGGCTCTCCCTTTTATTTTCTTGTCATCCACTGACTCTCAGCTTTCAGTAATGGCTGAGAGACACAGCCCTCATGTCTTCCAGTGGCATACGATATGAGGTAACGTTAGCTTTAGTGCGCTAGTGGAGGGAGCAACCCTACTTCCGGGTTGTCAGGTGGGTGCGACGTCATCTAAGCTCCAAATAAACTGTACATAAAGTCGCTAAAAAAATAGTGTGATCAAAAATTATATTGAAAAAATGTAGTTGCAATATGGCTGACATTTCTAATCAGGTAATCTATGTGGCGGTCACATAATTTGGTATAGTATGGGGGGGGGGGGTGGAAAAGAAATTACTGTAATTCATTAAGGTAACCTCTGTAGAAATATCTAAGAACTATCTAAGAAGATCCATGAACTCTACTAGTACACACACACACTAAAAAAACTACAGCAAAATCTTGTTTGAGTGAACATCAGTTCAAACTTGTATTAGACGTGTTGTCACAAAAGACAATAAAGCATGTTTCAGCATCATAAAGTGCAATCGAACATGATTTCAGTGTATGTAGAGAACAAAACAGGCAGACTGAAATGAGATTTGCCTCCAAATTACTTCTGCATGACCATGGCAAATAATTAAAATACAATCTGAGGCATCACGCTTAACCACAGATTAAATTAGTAGTCTAACATAACATTAAGTCATTATTTAGCACACATCTTTTGTAAAAACACATGTCTCTCAAGTAAAATCCTCACAATCAAAAGACATTTGATCAATGCTTAAAACCCCTGTAAATTCAAACATATTATATTAAACTGAGCTATGGTTAGCCAATCTGCTTCCAGTGTAAACCTTATTCAGCTACATTAGTGTTACGTTTATTTCCCCTTAACCACACTACAGGAAGCTACAGCAAGCCTGGAAAACAACAAAATAACAGTCACAATAGTGTTATTCTTCATTAGAGATGTAGACATATTAATGCCTGATCAAAGTGCACAGCATTACTTCTACACACCGCATTTCCAATAGTTTATCCAAATACAGCATCCACATCTGGACCAGGAAGTAACACCGATGAATACACAAGCTTTACACCGATTGTAGCCGTAAAACAGCTTCAAGAAAGAATTCAAGAGTATCATATCTCAAATTGCGATGTTCATTAAAAAAAAAATGCATCCAGTGCTACAGGACTATAAGAACTATAACAACACTTAATATCTACAAGCTCAACTATTGTAGGCCTCTTGTGACTTAGTATACAGCCATGCTGCAGCAGCACCATTTGTATTAATTACAGTAATATCTACACAGATCAATCACTAAAGACAGCTCGTTTGATTAGACCCACGATGTGCATTAACTTATCATCATTCTTCAGTGTAAGAGCTGTACCGCTGCAAACTGGCTTTGTGAAGCGCGCCCAGGAAGCCAAACCAACGGCCCCGTCGGTTGTTTCAGAAAGTGCTGGAGAGATGCTGGAGGAAGACCACAGGGTGGTGTTTCTCAAACTCTTTGAGCAGCCGCCTCCTCTCCTTGGCAGGTATGGTTTCGCTGGAGGAAATATGGCGAAGAAGCTGTTTGAGGCTCTCCAGCGTGGTTGCCTCTCGCTGGTCCTCGTACTCCTGTGGCGTCACCTGCTGGCAGAAGGTGAACGCTGCAACACAGAGAGGGGAAGAGGACATTGGCGTTTTGACAATATGAAGTTTTCTGTCCATGTATAAGGTGTATATGTATTTGACTTACTGGCAATTGAGTCGGGGTCTATTCCCTGCTGCATAGTCCTTAGTGTTCTCCTCACAGCTTCAATAAGGGATGTGGGAGTCTTTATTTATCACAGGAAGAAAGAGTAAACATCATTTAAAAAATGTTAAGTGATGTGAACGCTGTTTTTAAAATAGCATGTTATTAAAACCTGAATTAAAACGTAAGTGTACCTTGAAGAGCTCCGTGCAGTTGTCCATGAGAAACAGCACCAGGGATTCGCTCTGGGGTCGAGTCAATTCATGATTGTGGACGATGGCTCTCTGAAAAGCGCGGCAGACTGAGGCCCTGTTATCAATCTGAGAGGAAACCCACCAGAAGGTCAACGATAGATACCAACACATTGCACAATGTACAGCATGGGCTGTGAACACGAACTGGTTTTTGCCAAAAAAAGGACCTGTTTCTGAAGACGGCAAGCATCTGGGTGAGCCGCTGTAGCCATGAAGGCCAGTAGTCTCCGGAGTTCATCTCTCACGCTGGTGTCCAGCAGTCGGAAACACAGCTGAGATGCTTTGATGGCTTCCTGCTCCTTCCCTTCACCTGGAAAGAAACAAGATGTGGTCAAGAAAGGAGAAGGAAAAGGATTTAACCTGCATGGACGTAAACAGTCTCAGAGGCACGGACACGTGTTGCATCATTGTTTACACACTTTTCATCTGATGTCAACATAAACCGGATCAAGTCTCACCCAGCGAGTTCAGAATTGCAGCATGTATGTCCAGGTGGCGTCCTGAGAGAAGCGGAGCTTTTTCCTGTCCACCGTAGTACTTGGCAATGGTGTCAAAGAGCAGTCTCTTTTGGCTCGCCGCCTGCTCCGCCCGGTCCTCTTCTGCAAAGGCGTCGACGACTTTGTGGCTGAGCTGTTCCCCTGCGACCACAATCAGCTGGTCGGGAAAGAGCTCCAAGCAGTCTGCCGCCGCCGACAGCCAGCCATCCAACCTGAAGACAGTGACTGTGACTGTTGGAATACATGGACAAATATTTGTTGCTTCCACAACTGCAAAAGCTTTTAATCAGAGCACTGACTTGGGCAGATTAAGAGTGTCGGACAGCTCTCTCTCCAGGCATGTGTTGGAGATAACCAGGTCCTGGGAGGCCAGAGGAGCTCTGCAGGTCTGGAGCTGAACCCTGGCAGGAGAGGTCAGGATGCAGTCCAGCATGGGCAACTCTACTACATGCAGCAGCTGCAGCAGCGTCTGCTGCTTCCAAACCTCATCCACCACTAGGGAAGGAGGAAAGAGCAGGAAGAGGACAAAATATTGGGAGGGGGAAAATATCTGTCCACCATAAACTGTCATTTCCCCACCATACTGGCAAATACTGACAGATTTGCTCCGCCTTACCAGCTTTGGACAGAAAGGCAGAAGTAGCGGGGGTTGTGTTTAGAGCTGGAGACACGGTCGGTCGCAGGTCGATGGTCCTCAGCAGCCTCTCAACCCTCCTGTCTGACGACCCGACAGCCAGGGGATTAGAGATCGTCCTCAGTTCATTCAGCCTCCTGAAAACAAAAAGAAGCATTATGGGGATTAATAAGCACTGTGGAAACAATTCAGGTGTGAACATTACAAACAACATTCAATCTAATGCTTAATTAGTGGTTGGTTTAACTTCTGAATTTATGATTACTCAAGTGCAACTCTGCCTTTTAAGACCTAGCAAAGACATCATGAAAGATAAAATCAATCGCAAAAACCAACCTGGAGCTCTTCTTCCTCTTAAGCCCCTGTTCCTCCTGGGGCATGTTTTCTGTGTCACTATCGCCCTCCTTCATGGCAGAGTTGGGGAACGCTTTATATTCCAGAAAACGGTAAAGGCTGCAGCCGCCGTCCTCAAAGGTCACTTCCTTGTCCCTGCGAAACAGCTTCGTACCCACCGGTTCGAACACCTTGGCCTCCATCAGAGCCTGGCAGAGCCGAGCAGCTTTGAGGCGCGACACTTCACTTGTGCAAAACACCACATTCTGCATCAAGTAACTGAGGACCGCATCCACGGCGTCCGAGCCCGTGAAACACTCGGCGTGGACGCGTAGATGCCTTCTACGGCGGCGCACCTCCACCTGGAGCTGCAGGGCCTGGATGATGTTGTGCCACAGCTGGGTGGCACCGAAGGGCCCCGAGAAGCCTGGGGGTCAGAGGAAAAGGGGTCGGGGCCAGAGCTAAAAATATTATGATGAACTTCATGCAGGATAAGCCCATTGATTTACATGCCGTTACTGTACCAGATTTGAGGTTAGCTTATGTTCTATCTACTGTATATCAAAAATGATGGTGGAGCAGTAAACGTTGGAGCCTTAACAGTATAGTTGTCCCTGACATATTCATCATTTCACTGGAAGCCAGTAGAGTAAGTGGAATATATTTATAGTACAGTAACGTCAGATATACTCAGGTGCTTACTTGAGTATTTCCATATGCTTCGTTACATTCAAAACATAGGAGTTTATAAATGCTGATGATACATTGTTATAGACTAAACTATCCGCTGGTGTAGCTCCACGTCGCCCAACTGCAACAGCAAAAGTCAGCTTACACATCAATCATCAGTAATAACAATCCCATAATATGCTTTTGAAGTATTTTCTTTAGGAGAACGTAAATAAGTCAACACTAGACGCCAACGCCGTAAACATGTAGTATTTACACGGCTATGCTTTGTTTGTGTGGCTGTATTCATACAAAGGGTAGATTAGAGAACGATAATTTGTTCAGCGTTAATACCCATATCTTACCATTCTGTATGTTTTCACGAAAACTTCTCGTTTGGCTGTTCAACCTTCTGAAACGAGGAGTTAAATCAACCGCCATTACGAGCTGTCCGTATGACGTAGCATCCGCTTCTTCTTCTTCTTCCTAACATAACCAAGTAGCGCGCGCTGCTGCTCTCTACAGGCGATAACTTGTACTGCGAGCCCTTTCTAATTTATGCCTCACAAAAATGACGCTTAAAATATTTAGATACATTTTTTTAAAGAAAACACACTCAAAAACGATTATGCAGTTGTTTTTTTGCTTTATTTTCTATCTTTCCTACATACTATACATACTATATTGCACTGACTCCGCCTGCCACACAGGTTGTTCATTATTAACAAGCCAGGCCATAATGCTCCAGTCGTAAAGTTTATGAAATGATAACCAGCACCCACCCTTTTGTTTTGCCTTATCTAAATCTTACAATAAAACGCGATTTTGCTTACCTACACAAATTGGTGAATAGCATAATAATGCTGATGCACATAATGCAGCAAACCAATACACTCAACAAAAATAATTCATTGGATGAACTCAATTAAAATGTGGGCAGGTTTTCCACCAAGGAAATATAGTTAAACCTAACTGAAACTAAACACATCCATGCAATATAATTGAATTGATTTAGTCCAACTCATTTTTATCAAATGTACCCTGAATAAAAAAATACCATTAATGACATGAAATTGAATTATGTTTGTCCAACTCAATATTATATAATTAATTGGAAATGAATTAATCAGGTAAAAACCTTTTCTATTTGATCCCCAATTAAGACACATAAGCCAAAACCTAGTTCAGGTGTTTTTATTAAAGTTTAAAACAGTCTTTTTAAAAACAAATAAACAAACTGTCTAGGAAAGTAACAAACTGCAAGAATTATCTATTGAGTGCATCTTGTGCTGTTAAATCTTTAAACTATCGACAAAGTCGATGACAACAAACAGTTACATCACTACACACAGCAAGGTATTAACTTTCTTTTTTAAAGAACATTGTACGAGGGTAGTACCCTGGAAACAGTACTCTTGTAACTGCTCAGCAAACAATTTAAATAAGGAAAAATAAAGACCCAGCTATCCCAAATCGTGCAGTGCCACAAACAACGATGCACTGCACTCAAGGTGGAGGCTTTGAACTGCTCTCCAAAGGGATATAGTTTTAGGGTTTGATATATAAGAAAGTGTAATGCACAAAGTGAAGTCATTGATTGTCATGAACTTGTCACCGCATGTTCACCTCATGCAAACAACTTGATTTTTAGCTGCTGTATCTTTGCATTCAGCCTGTGCCCATCCAAGTTCATGATTATCTTCTGGAGAAACTCAAAGGTGTATTTGAGGTTGTCCGGAAAGCTGAGGTCAAGGGCATAAATGAACCCGAACAGCATGATGATTGCCATGGCGACACAGTCTATTTTGTTCAGGATTTGAACGCCTTCGATCACAAGTCCCACGTCCTCTGGCTCCCCATCTCTTCTGATCACGTAAATCCCCATGACAGTGTCTGCAATGTCCCTCTCTGCATCCTCAGGGGCAGATGCCTGAACAACAACAAAAACACAGAACACTTGTGTGAAGTAAAACCCAAAATATATATATGCATTATAAAATAAGCATTCTTAAATCACCAACAGCAGATTAAAACTTACCAGATACTCCTTGAAGAAAGAGTCTGGATCTTCATTAAGATAGATGACCAGGCTTCTCAGGATGCACTCCCTCCTGGTGTTAATGTTGTCACACTGAAACAAGGGCAACTAATCAGGAAAGAAATTAGGTAAATTAGAACAGATATAGATAAGACAATGTTACAATAACCAGGGAAACTTTACAATTATTATGAGTTTGCAATCATTTTGGATTTGAATTACAGAAAGGTCTCAAACAGAACATAAACCTAAGCAAAATGTGTGTTATATTGAGACAATACTACAGAAGTACACTATAATAATGCTTGGCGTTCGTGTTGTTTTATTAACAGCGTCACCATAACAATAATTCATTCTCACTCCTGCCTGCATGTGCACAGCGCGAGAGAAGATAAAAGACGCTGTGTAGAAACACAATGAACGTATATCGATGCGATTATGAAGAAAGCGCTGAATCCAGCGAGAAAATTAGCAGAGGAGACAGTGTGTGCGCGAGTCAGGTGCCGTGTGAGTGATTCAGCGGTTACGCATGATTCATATTAATCAGTAAAATAGACCGTGGCTAACGTTTATAGAAACTGAACTTCCACACCTGAAGTGACTGGCCTCTGCCTGCATCAGTTATGGCGCAAGAGGAGGGAGAGACCCGTGGTCGCCTCGTTTAACTGCTCTCCACATTGTTTTTATGGCAAGGTTCATATGTAACGTACGCGCTTCAGCGCTGTACCCTAGCCATATTAATGCCAGGGCACACCCCGACCTCTGGTCGTAATGCTAACCACGCTGGCTACCTAACGTTACCTCGTAATGCTAACTACGTGTTAATGCAAACCACGTTGGCTAACTAACGTTAGGTCGTAATATAAGAAAGAATAAACCATTTTTATTGTCATATACATTTACACATACACGAAATTCGACTAGTGCATTTGACCCATCCCTGTATAGGGAGCAATATCAACCACATACTACTTACTTCGTTAAAACTACAGCAGAAGGCAGTTCCACAATGTGTGGTAAATATTAACGTTACATACTGCAAGCGTTATTTGACAGGGGTAGAGTACACCAAAAGAAATAAAGCTACTTACCAAAGAATGGACTTTCGCCAGAGTTGGTCAATCTTGATGCGACCTGTTGCAGTTAGCAAAAATACGTATACAAGCGCGAAATCTGGCACATGCGCAAAGGGTAGTCTCTTCTTCTTCTTCAAATTTCAATAGGTGCATACCGCCACCTACTTTACCGGAGTGTGCAGTGTCTCTTATGAAACACATTTATTTTGCGTTGACACACCACCATCTAACCTAAATAAATCTCATAAGTGCAACTATGAAAACATTTTGTGTTACTGCTATTAAATATATATAGGTGTATCATTTAAATAGATATATTTAAATAAAGCAAACACAATTTAAATGTGCCCCATCTAAGAAGGGCTTGAATCGTTTTTTTGAGTGTAGTCAATATGCTTGCATTCAACTAATATATAGAGAGACGTTATTACTATTATTTACATTTTTTACAAACTGGCTGTCTTTGCGGTGTGTTCAAGTTGGGCCTGTGGAAACGCAAAAGTCAGCCTTCGTAGTCGCTCGGGCTTTGATGGTGGTCTGGGCCTTCGGTTCATCAGTTCACACCTGGCATTAGAATTCATCTCCACATGAGACCACTTGTGATGGGATCCAGCTTCCCTGCTCTATTATGCAATAAACCGGTAGGTCGGGAGTTGAGTTTTTCATGAGAATAAAATGTAAGGTGTGATGGTGTGTAAGCACACAACCATGTGATAAGAAGCACATGCTCAACACGCTTCTGAAACACACTGAAAGGATAGGCTCACGTGACTTTGTCCTGTTTGTAATGTGTGAAATGACTTTGCCTCAATTGTGACTCAGAGTTTTGTAATGTATTTCAAAAAGGTCTGATCAAGGCAGAAACTAAGAGAATAAAAAAAATTTTAAAAAGGAGGGAGGAGAGGAAAAAATAATATTTAACTCATCAAATCAAGAAGGAAGCTTCCTTCTGATAAACTGGGAGACCTTTGACTTTACGAGCTGATGAGCAGCACCTGAACGCACCCTCAGTTTTGGAGGAACAAAAAAGTGATTTTACAAAAGATGAATATGTTTGTAAGGAACTTTCCAGAACATTTGAAGGACGCGTGACACCTGTGTCACCATTGGTCCTTTTAATCAAATTTATAAAATAATATATGATATCATATTTCTGTTTGTTATTACACTAAAAGGTGTAATTCGTTGAATCAGGACCACTCTTCTGAAACACATTGAGAGAAGGGTTAGACTCACATGATAACTTTATTCTGTTTTTAATGTGGCCTGCGGGTTTGAATTGCAAATTAACGGGTTTACATGCATTGCTTTACAGTGGCCACTTTATCCAGTTGGTCGTAGGAGGACGTGTCCTCTTGATGAACTTGACAATGTTTAGCCAGGATTGTTGTACATTGAGAGGATCACTTCCTCATATTTACATTGGTCCACCTGAAGCTATGCAGAGACGACAAACACAGTAAGAGACACTTTAATCACTATTTAAAGATAAAAACTGTTCTGTTAAAAAGAAGAAGAAAAAATGTAATCAAAAAAGGTGTTTTTGTGCTTAATTTTGAGGCAGGAGCACATTTTTACAGACTGATCAATTTAGTTTGTGAACGTTCCAAGAGACGTTTTATTAAGAGTTAAAACGCATTAAAAATATCCATAAACTGTGCAGATGAGCCAATAAAATGAATTAATATATATACGCAAAAACACAGAACCAGTCTGAGGGCGACGGTGGACTGACGTGGAAACAAATACATCTTTTTCGAGCGGAGCAAATAAGGGGATGACCCAAACACATTTGTTTTGTTTTTAGTTATATAATGCGTTATATGTTATATGGACTTCATACCTTTTAGAGCATGTTTGGCCCCCAGTATATATTTTTACTCTTTTATGACCGTACGCCACATATACAATATCAGAACCTGCTAAAAAAAGGTTGGATAGCTTTTGTCTGATTCATACACGATATGGTCCTTCTTTGTGGCTCTAAATGTTTATTTTTTTGTAGGATTTAAATCATTACCTCGCTGTTTTGCTGTTTTATGGGGAGCGACGGCTTGTCGGAGATAGTCATAAGATAACATCAAAAAGCAAAAGAAATGTCCAATAAGATCACCGGGGCGGCTCTTTCTGTATTTAGGTACAACATAGCAAATGAGCCAATGAAATTCGGTCATATAAAAAATATTTCCCAAAATGAAGTACGTTCTGTTGAAACATATCCTCATAAAACAGTATACGCATCCTGTCTGACCCCATATCCTCATTTATCGTGCGTCTTCCTGAACGTCAGCAGCACCCGTCCATTTACGCTCGTTACATGCGTCTTTTTATCTTTAGTGGAAGAAAAATGGAATTTAGGCAAAGATCTACACGATTGTAATGGAGATTGATGGAGCAAAATAAATGCGAAAATGCAAAGCTGAGGTCAAAGATGTGCCTCAATGGCCTCATATGATGGAATCATTTTGTTGTTTAATCAACCTCTTAAAGTTCATAAGGCAAAAGTACTGAACAGCCTGTATCATAACCGTGAGAAGAAAAAAAAATATATATATATATATATGTGTATATATATGTATATATATGTGTGTATATTGTCCACTGTGCTAAACAAAGACGGACATCAGTGTAACATTTGTAATAAGCACTTACATCAATAAAATAAGGTCCATGTCACAGCTCTGCCCCTTATCTCATGTCTCTTTATTTCTCACTCTATCACCTCATTCAGTGCACCTGTCACTGGTGAGGCAGCCCCCCTCATCCTCAGCCTAACTCCCTTCACCTGCCTCTGTTCACTAATCAAGCACTCCCTCCTCATCAGCACAACTCCCCCTCACCCGCCTATCCACTAACCCCTGCCTCTCAGTCACTCCTTGCCAGATCATTGCTATGTCTACCCGCCCGTTTGGCTCGTCCTTTTCCCAGTTTCCCCGTCTTCCTGCCCTGCCTCGTCCTGCTGGATTTCCCCCCCCCTCATCTCTTGTCATGTGTGTGTATTCCCTGTTGTGTTCCTGTACATTTCCTGTTCTGATTTCATTAATCATTAAATACCTGCTTCTCTCTCTACTTCTGGTCTTGTCTGCATTTGAGTCCTGCACCACACCCCGTGACAGTCCATGAGTTTTTACTTTAGTCTGTGTCTGATGTCTCCTTCTGATTATCTTTGTAGATGGAGTTCTCCAAGGAGATATCGACTTTTCAATGTGTTGCTGGCACCCAATACCAATAAAGCACTGGCATATTTGAATAAAGGCAATGTTTGCATATCAAAGTGAATATTTAACAAGGATTTGAGCTGTGTCAATCCATATTTGACCACCCAATTCTGCAAACAGGGACGTGCCACTTTGAGTTATTGTCTGCTAGATTTAAAGTATGTAACAGATGAACGATACTCTTTCGCATGTGTTGTGAGATAGATGTTGCGTATTTAGGTAGAACAAGCTTTACAATGGAGAAATACAATACATAGAAATTGTACTTCCCTCCGTCAATGTACTGATCATTTAACGTTTCGTTCGATGCCAGAAAATGAAATCGAATTTCAGTGACTTTGTGATTTTACATGTTTTGAGTTTTGGAAATTCTAGCGGTAATGACAACTTGTGTTTACATAAATTATTGTATTGTTATTGTAAATTATTGACAACCCAATGCATTGTCCATTCAAATGTTCTGTCTCCAATCAATGCATCTATTCTCTCTCCAAAGGTGCACCATGTCCTGCTCGGCCTGCCAGTGGACTTCTCTGCGTCCATTTCTCTCCGGCATCCTGGTGATGTTGTGCTTTATCTGCCTTTTTATGACGTACAGGTCTGACATCAAGTACCTGGATTTTGGAAAAGACAGTCAGTTTTGTCCTGCGTTTCTGTGTGGAGCTAAAGCACAGATCCATCACCCAAACCCCAAAAGCGTTACAAAGCTGGACGCTGAGTCTGACACGATTGTGCTGATCTGGATGTGGCCATTTGGCTCCAAATTTGAGCTCGACTGCAACATTTTTGATATCAAAAGATGCCACTTAACAGATGACAAGACGCTTTACCAAAAAGCCCACGGGATTGTCTTCCATCACAGGGACATAAATGGAAATTTAGAAAACTTGCCCAAAATGCCACGTCCCAGTTTTCAGAAATGGGTGTGGTCAAATATGGAGTCACCCGCAAACTCGCCTCGAATCCTTGGTCTTAATCGAGTATTCAACTTGACATGCAACTATCGCCGTGATTCAAATATTCAAGTGCCTTATGGGTATCTGCTGCCAGTGACGTCTGAAGATGAGAGTTTCAAATTGCCGGCAAAGGACAAGTTGGTGTGTTGGATTGTGAGCAACTGGGGCGGGCAGCAAAAGAGGGTCCAGTACTACAATGAACTGAAGAAATACGTCAAGATTCATACTTATGGACAAGCCTTTGGCCATCAGCTAAGCAACAAAGACTATCCAAAAATACTTTCTAGTTGTAAATTCTACCTCTCCTTTGAAAACTCCATCTACGAAGACTACATCACAGAGAAGTTCTACAATCCTTTAATTTGGGGAAGTGTACCCGTAGTTCTGGGCCCTCCAAAACAAAATTACGAGGACCATGCCCCACCTGATTCTTTCATTCATATCAATGACTTTTCTTCTCCACAGAAGTTGGCAGAGCGGCTACTTTACCTTGACCAAAACAACGCTGAGTACGTGCGATTCTTTACCTGGAGAAGCATCTTTAAAGTTAAACCGTCTGCGTTCATAAGAGAACATGCCTGCAAAACGTGTAGATACTTACAAAACCACAAGGAGTACCAAGCTTTTGATGATCTGATCAGCTGGTACTGGGGTTGAGAGGAAGTGATCGCTCACATCGAAACTCTACACTCTGTCTTTCATTTACTTCGTTGCTGAGAAGTTGTCGAAATGCAGTCAGCTGATATATTTGTGAACAAATTACAGAGGGTCTGTCGTGATAGGATGCTTGGATTGTGTGGTTGTGCATTTAGTTTCATGTATAGTCTTAGAAAAGTTAGACATTACATTTTTTAAAGGGCCAAGTAGAAGATTTTTGAGCAGTGTGACCTATCACAAGTTTACCTGGAGATCATTTTCACAAACGTTTGTTCTTTATATTATTTAAATTGCTTTTTGCATGGCTGCATGCCATCCCAATACAATGAGGTGGATATAATTGAATTACTGTAGTTCATGGCATTGAAACATTACCTACTCGACAGCATCTCAGAGATGCATATCTCAAAAGCTGCCTCAATGGCTGGACATAACTAGAGGTAAGCGCTAATATACAGTATGTGTATTCTTATTGTTTTGGTCATTCGGTCTTTTTAATTTTTTTTATCTCGTTTTAGTCCCTAACCAGACCAAAGAAAAGCACTGAGCTAACCCCAATTCTGTTCTTCTGTTCTTCTCAACCCAGATAAAACAGTGCAATAAAATAATTTAGTAAAATCAACAAATAAAAATGAAACAGTGAAGTGGCGACATGAAAGCGAGTCTGTAAAGATGTGTTGTAAGAAGTGATTTAAAAGAGATTACAGATTCTGCGAGCCTCATCTCCTCGGGCAGGTTGCTCCAAAGCCGACTGGCCCTGATGGCAAAAGCACCTTTAGTGTTCAGCCTCGACTTTGTAACAGACAGAAGGGCCCCACCTGAGGATCTCAGGCTGCGAGCTGGATCGTAGGGGGTCAACATTTCCTCTATGTATTTTGGGGCCAGACCCATACGTGCTTTAAAAGTGATCAGTAAAATCTTAAAAATCAATTCTAAAACGAACAGGGAGCCAGTGAAGAGAAGCCAGGAATGGGGTGATGTGATGTCGTCAGTGAGAGGTCTAGCTGAGTGACTTTTGGTTGCTGGCAGAGAGAAGGGAGTTACAGTAATTGGTTTGTGTGGTGTAAATGAACGTGTTTCCTTATGAGAAATCAAAACTATCTTTAGAATTTATTTGAAGAAAACAGGAAGTGGACAACTTTTGTGATTTGTGGTTTGAAGCTTAAATCTGAATCAAATAGTACTCCTACGTTTCTGGCAGTGGACTTTATGTTAGCAGAATTAAAATAATTAAAATGCAGCTCTGCCCCTGTCGGCTGCTAGAAGGAGATCGTTGGAAACCTCGAGGAGGGCAGTTTCTGTGCTGCTGTGTAAAGCTCTAACACCTGACTGAAACGTCTCGAAGATGTGACAAAATCTGGGTTAAAACCACTTCTCTCAACATTTTTTTATGAAACGGAAGTTTAGAAATTGCAAAGAACAGAGGATGGAACCGATGGAACAGTTCCTGTTGCGAATGAGCTATTATTAATTTAAAGAAATACTGGGACCAACTGTATTAATCACCTCTTAAAGAAATGTAGTTGGTTTAAAGTCAAGACTGTACTTGGTTGATTTCACACGGGATATGATTTCAACTAAAAAGGACAGCGAAACAGGTTTCAAAATTGCTAAAATAACCAGGAATATCCCTACTGACATGTAAAACACGGTGTGGGGGGGATTTGTTTCCTGATGTCCTTGACTCTATTTGTTAAAAAGTTCTGTAGACCTGTAGGGGAAGCTGGGAACCAGTGTGTTTGAGGTTGTGACGAAGATGAAGAGGGGAATCCGTCTGCTGGGTGTGACATGGTGCCATATGCTGCAGGTTAGCCGATAGCATGACCTCTTGTGGGGACGGCTCCCGTCTCTTTTAAAACAAAGATGCACGATCCCAGAAGAGGTTAAAATCAACCAATAGAACCCATGCTGTGAATCCTGCTGGCGGATAGGAGCCCGGTATGGAGGCTGAGGAGTCTACTAAAACGGTCAGCTCCACGACCAAGAGTGGGGATAGGCCCTGATATTAAAACAGACTTTCCACAGTCCTTTAAAACGTCAAACAGGAGGTTAAAGTTGTTTTCGGTGCATTCAGACTCGTGTCTTGTGTCATTTGTCCCCACATGAACTACAATTCTCTTAATTGAGGTCGGGAGTGAAGGCAGTAGATTCAAGAGTTTCTCCAGGATGACAGGGACAATGGCTCCAGTGGAAACAGTGGGAGTGGGAGCGTTAATGAAGTGGATGTTGCTGGTTCCTAGAAGCAGCTGCAGCTGTTTTCTGCCTCTGTCGCCATGATTCGTCACACATTCACAAACATAGTGCTGGAGATCTTCGAGGCACATCTCGTATCCATTGTGGGGATTGCGATTGTATAAGTGAGCACTACATCACAGCCACGTATGGAGAAATACATTTAAGAAAATATATTTATGGATTTGATCTCTGTCGAACAAAATGTTAATATAGACGGTCGCGCTACGCAAAATGCTACTTACTGGTGTTTTTATGGAGGTCGTTTTGTGTTTTATCCATGAAGTCACACCTTGTCAGTGTCCAGGGGAACGTTTTGGTTTAGGGTGATCTGAAACAACTACCTTAGGTGTATCTTCGAACACTTCCAAACATATTTATCAATGCTTTTCTATCACTGTCAATGAACACATTCTCATTCTCAATAACAAGAAGCATCAGTAAAAAAACAAACAAAAAAAGCTCGGCCTATAATTGATTATTAAACTGTTAAAAAGCGAAATATAACCGAACAGTTCAATCTACATTATTGCATAAAGGAAATATTGATATTGAACATCATGGATGTTGCACGAGCGTGAATTGTGTCTGCTGAAGCATTGTCGATAGTTAACGGGTTCAGCAGCAACAGGAAGGAAGGAGCTCTGGTTTCTGACCACACACCACAGATAAAGCAGCGTCTCACAAAATGCAGTACAACCTGAATGCAGCAGGATTATAGTGATCATGGGAACTGACATTTTACTCGTGCAATATCAATATCATTGGCCAACAATGTGTCCTTTAAGCAATAATGTAGATTCAACGGTTCGGTTATATTTTGCTTTTTAACAGCTTAATAATCTATCATAGGTCGAGCTTGTTTTGTTTTTTTATTGTTATTGAGAATGAGACTTTGTTCATTGACAGTTTTTGCAGTATTTATTGTTCATTTTATTCCGTATTCAGTTTTTAAAAAATGATTATTTGTACATGTTCGAAGTTAATAAATAGATATGAAATGAAACGAAAGGATTGTCACTGTCTATTCATATTCATCAACATGAATCCCATCAGTTTATGACTGTATGAGTGTAATTGTTAAACCTGTGTGTTAATCCTTCACACACCACGAGTGAAGCAGCCTCTGACAAAAAAAAAGCTATTTATATAGCCTGCATGCAAACAGAGGAACAGGCATCATGGTGTCATGTTTTCTTTGTCCTTCTTCATTGTAGTTTTCGCCATGGCAGTCCCACCCGTCTTTTCCTAACTCCTCATGCATTCTCCTTCACACCTTTCCTTGACCCTGTGACGTTTTCCATAGAGGTCAAGGAAAAGTGGTTCTGGAACAGACGTTAGGAGGTCATCTTTGGACTTTTCGACCGCAGCCACGTTGTGGGGCCAGCTATGAAGATGTACCACCTGAGCATTGATGGTCTCTTCCCTGGCTGACACGGCTGCTGTTTAGGGTTGCTTGCTCCACACATTTCCACACATGCTGACATTACTGATTAATGACTCTCCATGGTATTGTGTCGTTAATGTTATTCTGTAAATAAATGGGGGTTTTTTATTACTTTTCACTCGTGTGGTCGCTGATTATTGTCACAGCCTTTGAGCCGGGGTGTAACACAATAAGCTATAGTTACCTTCACACCTGGAAATAAACACATATACTAATGAAGAGCTCCCCTGGCCAAATCAGTGCTCTATAAGGAGCATTTTGATCGGGCCCATGGCTGCAGCAGCTGGCTGCGAATTCCATATTTTTGGAAGAATAATACAATTAAGGCAAATATATATATATATACATGATTAGAATGGAGAGTGATATGGCAAAAAGTGGAAATTAGCTATGCCTCAATGGCCTCTTATGATGGACTATTTGTTTTATTGTTATATCCCACAAGTTGTTTCTTGTTCTTAGCAAAATAATCCAAATCCATGTTGTCCCGGACATTGTTGTGCCAGGGGTTGGACCTCACATCGTGACCACGTGGGAAAACGACGCTCCACACAAAGACAGAAACATAAGCACACAATTACAACCGCCAAGGAAAAGAGGAGAGATGTTTTGTGTTTTGAAAAAATAAACACTTGACATGGCTTCCAGAATCATTGTAAAATCTTTCTTTTGTCTTACATGATTGCCTATTGTTGGGGATTTACCCTCGGGCAAAAAGCCCACCGTATAATCTGACTCCAAAAGACCACACACACGCACGCCAGGGTTGGGGCCACTGTGTGTGGGAGTCTTCCAGTTCTCATGGACAAAGAAGATGCTGTTCCTGCTTTCCACCTGTTGCTACATAATATCTCACGGACTAACCCGCTTCACAGCACACCCAGTTACAAGTTTAAGCTAAACCACCTGTGTGTCAGAGCGTCTTCTTTGTACGGGAAGCGCGCGAGTGCCTCACCCGGAGATTCAAACCTTTGCTCTATGACACACGCAACACTATTGCAAATGAGCACACACATAATACTTATACGTTTAATGCCTGTAAATACCGTTAGCATATTTCTACAATCCCTCTTTTCACACTGTTTAACAGTGTGAATATAAATTGCTATATCAGTAAGTCATCTTGCAATGTAAGCGTGCATACAGAGCAAAGGAGCACATAATACAATTATTTTTGACACATGTGGAAATGGTTAGACAGTTTAAATGCGCGTTTTTAATGCAGAGTTATTTGGAAGTGGTTATAACAGCAACATTGTCGTAGTTTAGTGGCTGGAGGGGATGGCATTCACCCCCGTCAGCGTCCTGATAGTCATCGTCAGAGTGTAAGTCGAGGTATCGGTCTGGGTCCTGTTGGGTCACAGTTTGATACAGTTGTTGGCACTGAGTGAGGAGCATTTGTCTAGGAACGGATCCCTCTTTTGTCAGTCACATTTTTATTAGGAGTCAGTAGTTGTTACATCAGTGTCACTCTGTCTCGTCAGTGACCTTTGGTAACCCTCGTAAAATAGGATGGGGACAACAATACAGAAGGTAAGGAGTCCCAGTACGCAAGTTGATTCTCTTAACCCACAACCCCACAGACGTCTTTGTCTGGACCTAGGGGGCCTTATTGGCCATTTTCTACAGATGCACACCAAATTAAGATTGAAAAACCCACTAATAACAGAAGCAAAGTGAGCCCTGCTATTAAGGCTGTTTTAGTTTCTGATGATAAAGGCTGATTGGTTTTTACTGAATTGTTTGGTCCTGATATGTCCTGTGTATAAGTGCCTCATCATTTTCTGGTCATTTTATTCCACAAGAAGAGGAGAGCTGTTGACTATTATAGATACTTTCAGTTGAGCACACACATCTGGGCGTCTTGCCAACGCACAGTAGACGGAGCACGAAAGGGAGAGCTATTGTAACAGAAAAAACGAAAAAGAATAAAACACAATAGGCAGTGAAAACCTCTCCTGGGAGAGGGCCTGGTGTTAATGTTTTATGAGCGTTTAAACCAAAGTTCCGGTCGGTGCAAATCTAACTTTGGTTGTCTTGTGCCTTTGCACACTGAGTCTGATGATACCAGTTTGATCCTTTTTTCTCAAGTCTTACTGAATGTGTGGTGGCAGCCTCTATTTTGTAAGGTCCTGTCCACCTGGGTTCAGTCCATTTTCTTTTAATGACTTTTAACCAAACCCACTCTCCTTCTTTCACCGGTTCCGCTGGGGGAGCCGGATCCTTGGCTTGCCTCTGCAGGTTCTGCGCCTGTTGAGAGAGGGAAGCTACCAATGTTGTTAGTGCATAATAGTATACTTTACCCTCTATACATGATAGCTCTACAGGCTCCTTCAGAGTGCCACTGGATGCTGGTCCTGGCATCCTTCTTCCTGTTACTAATTCATGGGGAGAGAAACCTGTACTGCTGTTTATTGATGATCTAATGCTCATTAGTACATGTGGTAATGCCTCCACCCAATTGAGGCCGGTTTCTCTGCAGGCTTTTGACAATTTGTCCTTGAGAGTTCTGTTTGCTCTCTCCACCTTCCCCTGGGACTACACTGATACACTGAACCGTAAGAGTGCGTTATGTTTAACACAGCCTCTACCTTTTTTAGGTCCTTGCTTGAAAAATGTGTACCATTATCCGATCTTATCCTCATAGGGAGTCCATGCCTAGGGATATGTTGATTTACCAAATATTTTATCACTGACGCGGCGTCCTCTTTTTTAGTGGGGACTGCCTCCACCCACTTTGAGAAACAGTCGACTATTACTAACATGAACCTGTGACCCCCAACTCGTTGTTCTTGTCCCATGTCTGCATAATCGATCATTATTTCTTGCCATGGCGCTGTAGGAACTGCCCATGGTTGGTTTTACTGTTGGTTTAGCATTATGTTCATTACATATTTTACAATCAATTACATATTGCTCTACCAGTGCTTTTAGGTAAGGATGCCACCAATGTAGCTCCATGTTTGTCAATGTTTGTTTTCTTCCACTATGAGTAACCAGATTGTGCTTGTTTCGCCAATAGAGGGATAAGTCCTGCTGGAGCTACTAGCCGGCCGTCATGTGCTCTCCACAGTCCTTCAGTGCATATGGCACCTTTCTCTTTCCACTGACTGTGCTCATAAGCACCTGCTTCTTTCTGCAAAGTGATTATGTCGTCTCTGTTCAAATGAGTTTGATCTGGTTGGTCTGATACAACCATTTGATAGGGAGCTTTGTGGCCTCCCTCTTTTTTAGCTGCTTCATCCGCTGCATTGTTACCCACTGTAGTGTCTGAGAAATCAGTTTGATGTCCCTTGCATTTAATTACTGCAACCTTTTTAGGCAACAGGAGAGCTGCTGCCAGCTCCAAAATTGTGCTCTGATGTTTTATTGGTGTTCCAGTTGCAGTTACAAAACCTGATCTGTACCATTTGCTCAACTCATAGTGAACCACTCCGTGTGCATATGCTGAATCGGTGTATATGTTTGCAACTTTGTCTTCAGCTAGTATCAATGCTTCAGCTAATGCTTTAAGTTCTGCTTTCTGAGCTGACATCTGCGTCTCAATTTTCCCTGCAGCTACTGTCACATGTCCCTGAGGTGTCTGCTGAACTACTGCGTAAGAAGCAATGAGTCCCTTTGTGTCATGTCTACAGCAACAGCCGTCACTAAAAAGAATTAGGTCAGTTTCGTCATCTGAGAACGGATGGCTCTGTAAGTCATTTCTCAGTTTCACGTCTTGTTCTGTGGTCTGTGTGCAACAGTGGAACGGCAGAGGGTTCATGTGAGCTGCCATATTCACACCTTCATGAGTGAAAGTAAAATGCGGTTGTGTGAGTTCTTTTTCAACTCGCCCTTGTCTCAGGCTTGACAGTGTGAACGCGCTGGATGTTACAAAAGCCATAACACCATGCTCAGTCAAAATGACAAGTGGATGGCTCATGACTATGTGAGCAGTTTTCGAGACCGCTTTAGCCACGCCTGCTGCATGTTTGACACATGGAGGCTGGCTGGATTCTGTAGAGTCAGGTTTTGCACTGTAGTACATTAGTACGTCTCTACCCCCCTCTTTTTTCTGAAACAAAGCGGCATTGACAATGCCTGCTTTTTCAGAAACATCCAAATAGAAAGGCAATGTGTAGTCTGGCACAGAGAGTGAGATAGCATCTGACAAGGATTGTTTGAGTGAAATAAACTGCTGTTCAGCATCAGGGCTCCAAGTCAGCTGCGCTGTGAGGTTGCGATGACCTACAGCGGCGACAAGGGCACGTAATGGAGCTGTTCTGTCTGTGTATGCTGCGATGTAGTTTCTGCTGTAACCAGTCAGGCCTAGAAAAGAGAGCATGTCTTTTACTGTGGTAGGTTTTGAATGGTGCAGGATTGATGTTTTATGAGCACTAGAGAGGCCAGAAGAGTTTTAAGCAACTTCTCGGCCTAAGAAGGCAACAACCTGTCTGCAGAGTTGAACCTTAGTTTTGCTTACTTTAAACCCGCACTCAGCCAATCGTGCGAGCACCTGGTGGCTTGCACTCATGCATGTCTCTGCTGATGGAGCAGCAATCAGTAAGTCGTCCACATATTGAATTAACAGTACGTCCTCAGGAAGTTCAAGAGTTGACAAGTCATGTTTCAAATGTTGGTTAAACAGTCCTGGCGAGAGAACCAAGCCTTGTGGCAGTCTGGTGTATGTGTACTGCTGTCCCTGGAAAGTGAATGCAAAAACCTCTTGGAAGACAGAAAAACGCATTTGCGAGGTCAATGACAGTGAAATGCGAGTGAGCGGGAGACAATGATGAGAGAGCTGTGTAAGGGTTGGGCACGGACATAGACTGTGTGGTGATTCTTTTGTTAATCAACCTTAAGTCATGAACCATTCTGTATTTATCAGTGTTAGGTTTTGGGACAGGGAGAATCGGTGTGTTCCACGGTGAATGGCAAGGAACCAAAACACCTGCTTTCAATAGGCCATCAATCGTGTCTTTGATACCTGCTTCCGCTTCAGGTTTGAGAGGATATTGCCTACTCCAAATAGGCTGCATATTCGCCTCGAGTGCAAATGAAACCCATGTGTGTGTGCAGTGGCCCATCCGTAGGGGAGGTAGACCAAAGAGAATATCGTTAGCATATTTCTACACTATCATGATTGCAGATATTCTTCTACAGTGCTGCCACTTCTCTTAGAGCTCACAAAGTCATGCTTTAGCGTGTCATTGATTTTTAAGAAACTCAGATATAATATAAATTGTTATGATACGTCAGAGAAATTATCTATATGTGTTTATAATTGGGTGAAGTTATGGTCTTTATAATGTGCTGTGTAACCCAGGATTCGAGTTTTCTTTTAAAAACTGATGTGGCAATGACAGCCCTTCAAATAAGGGGTGAGTCCCCCCTCGTGTCTTTCAGACGTACATACATGTACAGTAGGCCTACACTGCTGTAAACACACTGACGTCACATCCGTAAACACAGTCGTCCCACGTGAAACAGAGTGGAGCGTACCATTTCCACCAAGGGCGACACAATGTAGAATGTCGTATCAAGTTGCGCTCTCCAAGCCGGACGTGTGCATTTAGTTATACGTATGCTAGTTTAAAACTTGCGGTTTTAATCAACACACTTGAATCTTGAATCGCAAACCTCCTGTTCGCCTTTGCTTGGCCGCTGATGGACCCTATGTGAGAAATGGTTTCGCCCATTTGTCCTCAGAGCCAGCTGGGGTAACCAAAGACCTTTAACACAGAGAGACGAGCACTACACAACGACGACGGATCTTCACTTTCTATCTATCTCCTTTTCCGGAGACTTGAATGAGGTAAAGCCAAGGGAGCTCATTTTACTCAAATTAAAATTGTGACTCACTCGGCTGGTTTTGTTAGTAACTTTACGTTAAATTTTGGCTTTGAGTTTGGCTTCGTAGTGGAGCGGAAACGTGGACACGTAACGTTACACGCCAACGGTCATGTTTACTAAAAACCAAGACTGTCGCGTAAAGACGCTATAATGTAGCATACACAGAAGTGACGAGTTTATCGGTTATCTGCATATATCGTCAACGCATCCCGTCTTACTGCACTTGTTGTTTGTCTTCTCACGTGGTGCATGGGAATATGATATAGTGTATTGAATGTACACGAAGTTCTTGTTATGGTCTGCTGCTCAGATCACGTGTACCCACTTCTTACGCGTGTGTGGATATTTCTTTTTTTCTTTCGGTCCACTCGCAAAGCAACACAACCAAGGATTTTCCATGTGGGGGTGGGCGACAGGGAGCTGCAGCCAATAACGAGAGACCCCGTGCAGTTAGCCCCGCCTCCCTGATCCAGTGCTTTGTTTACATTACACTGCAGGGTCCCAGAGGACTGTCTTTGTTTTCTGCACAGGTTACTGTAACAATATGTTGCTTATTTGGATTCCATATTGCATTCATCCAAAACACCTGATCAAATTATATGGATATTGACAGATGTATTACCAGCACATTGCATTCCAATGCTGGATCGTACAGTCTGCAATGAACCGACTATTTCAACTGTTTATTCAAATTTTCCTTTAAACTCGCATGTCCAGGTTTTATCTTTTATGTTATTGCATACTGCATTTTACTTGACCCAGCATTGAGACTGCTTTTAAGAGGATTTCTTATAATGAAGCAGCAGATGACAGAGTAGATCTAACCCGTACTGCATTGCTCCCATCGCTCTACATAATCTCTAGAAAAATTGGCCTGCTGCGTTGCTCTGACCTAGCTGTCAAGTCGAGCAGATGATGTAATGAATGAGCTGTGGACACAGTAGGGGGTACGTGGAAGTCACCCACCCACCCTCACCCCTTGAGCTATCTTTAACAGCGAGGGAGTGTGCATTCATTTTTGGCAGCAGATAACTGAGGCCGGGGACAGGAAGGAACACCCAAAGGGGTCACCCTGCCAGCGCAGATAATATTAGAATGGCGGAGGAGTTTGGATTTAGCTCATATTTTTTTACCTGTCTTTATATTTGTTTGAAAAGACAGACAAAACAGGGACTGGTGTAACAGGATCGTTTTGGCGATTTGAGAAGCCCTTTGTTATCCCACGTTGCCTTGGAGATCCACGGCAACACGGGAGCAACATGTGACGACAGAGGGCTTCTCAATACGCTTTTGTTCAAACCTAGTTGAGGACATGGGTTCTTCTGTTTGTGTCCTGACTTTGGATAACACACACTGAAAATGTTTCTCCAAAGAATGACTTAATGCACCATCAGTTGAGTTTAATATTTGTTTCAGTAAACTCTTATTGGACATTCTTAAGAATATAGCGTCTGATAGTTTGTCAGTAAATCCCATGAAAAAGACCAAAACCAACAATGCATTAGTCTGTCTCTCATTACTTTCTAACATACTCTCAAGTCATTTTTTTCTCCACCAAAGATGTACATTTTGAAAATGATGAGATGGTGAATATGTAGTTTCAGTAATTCCCTTAAACAGCTGGGCACTGTAGTTTAGCTGCTCAAACAGGAGTGACTAACACAGCGGACAAATACACATTTTGTTTTTAAGTGAGTGTTTACACCACCTCGACAGTGAATGTTTGATCGACTCGATTAACTCCAGTGTCTGTGGTCATGAAAAATGTTTGTTTTAATAGTTTTTAGATAATGTATATGGCGCTAAACAAATATGGCTTTGGCAACGCGGGCGATACTTGTTTGTAGGATTAATTCATTGTTGGTTTTCTGTCTTTTCATGAGATTTGTTGCTAACAATAAAAATACAGAATATCACCAGATATAAAATATCAGAAACATTTTACTGTTCCTGTCAGGAACTACAAAGAACATCCAAATAAAAGGACAAACTTTCCTCTTCAATTCTAAACCTGTCCCCGGTAGTAAGATCCCCTTTAACGGGTTCAGAAAGAGAACTCTTGTTTCCCTCTGCTGAAGTCACAGCCAACAAGCTACGGGTCGTAACCACCGTCTCGTGTGCAGCTATAACCCAAGATGCCTCTGAATGACGAGCGACCTGGCTCCACGTCCAGCGGTGAGGAACAAGGCAGTGACGTGGACTCGTCCTCGGAGCGCTGTGACAGCATGACGTCCACCAGCGACCTGGACTGTTCCCGGGAGAGCTTCACCAGCGACTGCTCCAGCAAACATTGCACGCCCTCCTGTGAGTTTGCCGCCTCACTGTTTTTCTCAAGACAACATCTGACTTACTGTTTTCGTTTTTTTTTGTGTCCATGATTGCCTACTAGCCGGCATTCATTTTTAAAGCTTGATCAATATTTGGTTCCCACAGCGAGCCCACCCAAAACCTTAAAACTGGATGAAGTCATGGAGTCCACCAGAGACATGTCCAATCTCAGCATTGCCCACGAGATCATTGTGAACCGCAACTTCCACCTGGAACCAGACCGCCTACCTCAGGACAGGTATACTGTGAAAAACACCTGTCGCACTCCGATCATGTTTTGTGGATTATCAGTGAGATTAAACATTAGTTTGTCAGGTAAGATGTACATATACTGTATAGATACACACACTTCCTGTTAAGTTTATTTAGCTACTTCAAAGTAAACGTCGTTCCAATGACTTCAGTTAAAGACGAGAGGTGAAATGACTCAAAATACATCATGTTGATCGTTTTTTCTTCATATCTGATAAATACGATTACCGTGTTTGTTGGTGTATAGATCAATAATATTGTAGAAATTATATAGAGACACAACCTTTTGATCAAATATATGTAATGTATGTGAATCTGGACTTAATTCTACAGTAAAGAGAAAAAAATGGGCGCACCACACGTCACTGTCAGCCTGCCTCTGTTTATCTTAAGCACAACACAAGAGAGCACAGAGACAGAAAGAGATGAGGGGAAAGGTAAAGAAAGTGATGTCTTTAGTGGAAGAGTGAACACAGGGACAGGAGCAGATAAGATACTGGCAGCAAAAGTAGTGATTTATTTTTGTATTACTCTTTAGATAATGTCAGTTGTTGAGTACTTTGTGCACTGTCTCTACCAAAGCCCATTTCATAAATGGACATTTTTCCTGACAGATTATATACTCTAAGCTAAACTAAATCTTCCATTTCTTTTTTTTTTTTTTTTTAAGTTTATGGAAGATAGTTAGAGATAATGTCCACAAGGCCTTCTGGGACATCCTGGAGTCCGAGCTGAACGACGACCCGCCTGAGTATGGGCAAGCCATCAGATTATTGGAGGAGATCAGAGAGGTCAGCACGCACACTGGGATGTTCACAGCTTCACCAGATCTGCAGAAATCACTTAATTGCTCACATTTTCAAGGCCCTTTTTGTATCTGCTTCTCTTTATCTCCATCACGTCCTTTGTGACTGGTAGAAAATCAGTAACAAATTAAGCAACATCACTGATTAATTGAGTTATAAATAGTGCTTAATATCGTTTAAGCGTAGTATCGTCCTATTTGGACAGGTTTTATTGTCGTTCCTTAATCCGGGCGCCAATCGGATGCGGACCCAGATCACGGAGGTGCTGAACATGGACCTGATTCGTCAGCAGGCCGACAACGACGCTGTAGACATCCAGGGGCTCGCCTCTTACATTATCAACACCATGGGCAAATTGTGTGCACCGGTTAGGGATGAGGACATCCAGAAGCTCCGCGAAAGCCCAGATAACACAGTTACACTGTTCAGGTATGTAAACACATGGGATTCAAAGGCTTTAAAAAACATTCGATTCGATTTTAATGTCCGTCTGAGAGAATAATCTTTGTGAGTTAAATTATTATGCTAATTTATAAGAAGCGGGTCAATCACGGTGGCTCTTTTGGTGTTTTTTCTTTTTTTACACCCCAGGGAGATCTTCCGTGTGCTGGACCTGATGAAGGCTGACGTAGTCAACTTTACAATCGATAACCTGAGGCCTGTGCTGCACAGGCATGGTGTTGAATACGAGAGGGCAACGTTTCAGAGCATCCTGGACAAAACACCCAGTGAGTGAACACAGACCGAGTTTTCGCTACAGCTTTTAATACCGTATGTTTTATTGTTTCTGTAGCCAGGTAGTACCAAAGTCTGTGTTCTTGTCAAAAATAGTAGTCAGAACAAACTCCTCAATTGGTATTACTGTGACAAACTTCTTCAGGTGCTTTGGAGAACACCACCTCGTGGATCAAGTCAGCACTCGATGAGCTGTCGACCCCCAACACCAAAGAACAGACTGATGGTCAGGGAAAAGGAAAGCGACTGGTGCCCGGGCCCTTTCAGGTCCTCAACGTTGCCTTCCTCCGCATCCTTACATGGGACTACGATAAGAGCCCACTGCCTGAGGTGAGTGTGTCTCTCTAAAGTTTGGACAGAGCCAGGCTAGCTGTTAAAATGTGACACTATCCCTAAATCTCTTCTTCTGCAGACCTGGATGACTGATGAGACACGTCTGCGGGAGATTCAGTGGCAGCTCCAGCAGTGTGAGGCGGTGAACGAGGTGCTGCTCATTATCTACAGTACCATTGGAGGGCCCATCCAGGGTCTGCCCTCCTTGTCTGACCGCCTGAAGAGGATGATTAGTGTGCTGCTGGATGGGATGCACAGAAAGTCAGTTCCTTTTTTTTTTTTTTTTTTGTATCCATCTTAAAAGGATAGTCCGGTTGTTTTGACGTGGGGTTGTACGAGGTACTTATCCATAGTCGGTGTATTAACTCAACTAGATGGCAGTCTGCACACCCACAGTTGGGAGGAACTTGCAGGAGTACCAGCATGGTAGCAAAGCATTGAAGCCTACTGCTGTGGACGGGGACTGCAGCTACATGTATTTTAGGCACCTAAAACAAACACAATATCAGTGTATCCTAAATTTAGAATACTTTCCAACTGGTAACTGAACTCAAAGTGAAACGTATCTGTACTGCTGTTGACGTTCTGGTGGCTTGAAGAAAGCATAGATAAATGTCAGTTCAGGGCTGACTGACTGCAAGAAGTAGCGGTGAAGATGTATTCTGTAGATAATACAAGGACTACTGATACCTCATACAACCCCACTTCAAAACACCAGAACTATCTCTTTAAATACACAGTGTTTATTGAAACATACGTCTGATCATTTACGTGAAACGGGAGCTCAAACCCAAACTCTCCTATCTGTAGGGACTTTAACCTAGAAGAGGCACTACAGAGCGTCAGTGCTCAGATCTGCTGTGAGCTCAACAAGTCTTTAACAGAGAGGAGCTACCCGGCCCTGAGCCCGGCGCTGCAGGCCACCCTCACAGGCCAGATCTGCAGCATCACTCAGAAGGACAATCCCATCCGCACTCTCGTTGGTAAGACAGAGTTTTTACGTTTTTACTCAACCATGAAGATTTGTTTGGTCTTTTCTAACCTTCCTCTTCTTCATTTTGTCTCTGTGCAGAGGATCGGGTGCAGCGGTTCTTTACAGTCCTCATCTGGGATCCTATACCCAAGGTCAAACTTGAACATGTACCAGCTGGCTTGACTGCTATCAAGCCTGAACTAGCATTGATGGGAGCACAGTTCATCTCCCTGGTTAACTACAACAAGTCTGTCTATGGACCTTTCTACGCGGATATCATCAGGAAGCTGATGTTCAGTAGCAGTCCACCAGCAGCGAACCCTCCACAGGACACCGCCCAGGACTCCGTCGCCTCCAATTAAAACCAAACTTTTGCTCGTGCAGTCGAAGGAGTCTTTTTGCTGCTGGACATAGCTAAAGCTAAGAGGGTACTACAATAGCTAGGCAGTGCAACTGCTCCGCTCGAGCCAGTGTACTCCAATAGTTGGAGTCACCTTCATCGTATTGCAAATGTAGTTTTTCTCACTACATTTAGCAGTGAAGGCACTGCAGTGTAGGCGCCATGCAGTAGACATTTTATGTCCCCTGCATCCTTAGCGATAAATGCTCTAAAATATGCTTTCCTGTGAATACTTACAGCTTCAAACCTAAAACACCAGTGTTCCAGCGATCCGTTTCTGAACCTAATAGAGATCCCTACATGGTAAATGTGTCTGTTGTCAGACTCCTGTTATTGTAGAGGGGGAAAAGATCAAAACCGTAGTATGTCCAAAGTAAAGTTTAAAAAGTAAAGAGGAAGACGCGTGTATATTTAGAAAAGTAGCACATGAGATTCCTTATGTATGAGAAATTATTTATCACTGCTTAATCCTAAGGTAACTATATAGTATAACTGCAGTTAATTATGACCGCCGTTGAACATATTAATGCAAAACACAAGTTTCCCCATGGACTCTTTTTGATTGTTCTCCCTTTAACTTCTTTATCATCCAGAGAATTTAACGTTCAGTGTTCTTTTTTTTAATCCACTGATTCTATTGTACAGCTAAGTTAGAAGTAGACATAAAAAAACTGGGATTCTAACAAAAAAAAAGAAGAAAAAAAAGTCTGCATGAGTAGCACATGTTGTGTGTTCTATACTTTTACTTATTTTCTGCCAGTGGAATTTACTTTATTGTTTTATTTGCTATGTTTGTTACATGATGAGGTACTGTATTTGTTACAGTATTGCTGTGTTGGCTATTAGAACCTGTGGGAAAATGAAAGGTGCTGAACTCAAAGTGATTCTTTGCACAAAGAAAAGTGACATGTACTTTTGAAAAGGTTTCCATAAAATGTGGTAAGTTGTTGTTCTTGTTTCTTCTGTACCACAGTTAATATAATAAAACTTTAAAAAGAAAATTGATGTTCTTGAAAAACTGTCTTTTTTCATGACTTTTATTTAATGTGTTTTAAAAATACTTTAACCTCAATAGTTGTCTATTGCTGGTTCTAAGGCGATTTAATTAAATGTATAGAACAAAATAGGAATAAAAAGTGAGGTATATGTATATAACATTAAACTATAATACTTAACATTACATAACATGTCATGAATCAAACATTCTGAATTTTGGATGATTTTGCCATGAAAAACATCCCTGATTAGACGATGCTGTTGTTAGGAGGGAAGTTATGATCAACAACCTGGAAAAATACATTTAGGAGTTATCTCCTTACTGATAACATATGGGCCAAATTAATTTCAGGTCGCTGATATCACTAAATGGAGGTACAGCGGTGGAATTTTGATTCATAGACTACTTACTGGTGTTTTGCAGGTCCAACAACAAGCTGATTTATTCACTGCATTGCACAGTTAATCTATTTATTCATTAAATGGCACAGACATCAGACATCCTAGACTTCACATATTGCTAAGAAAGACATATCACAGACTAAAATAAACATCAGGGAGATGGAGAAACAGAAACACAGAGAAAATGTAGACAGCACGTTTAAATCATAAACACGACAGATCAACAAATAATTGGTTTGGTTACAATAATGCATGGAAGACAAACCTTTCTTATTATCATAAAAAAATACATGTTTCAGAGACTGCATTAAAATGTAAAACCTTCCGTAAAATAAACGGAGGGATTGCTTCATCTATTTATGGCTACATTTAATTGCATTATCAGTGCATCATTGTACTGCGGAATAAACAACATGCTCTCATCTCTTGCTGTCACCGGGCAGTAATGTTGCCTTCAAATGTAGTCCCAAAACCTTGCAATAAAGGAGTTACAAACACATATGGACACTTTTTGGATTACCAAACAATGTGAAATGAAAAGCATTGAGAGTGTGTCACAAATCTAGATATAAATATAATACTGTAGGCAAAGACTTTTGGTTAAACTAGTTACAACTGAGTAAAAGGCTAAAATAATGCGAAAAAGGCTTAATAATGAGCAAACGCGCTTATTTACGAGCAGACGAAGAGTCCGTGAAAGCAGCATCAGTTTGCCTAGTTACAAATCCGTGAAACATATGACCTCACATGTCACATGGTTCAAACCTCGCCACACAATTGGCTGCTTCACCCCGGCGTAGTTGTTGTTGTTGTGAACCCGGAAGCTCTCTTCTTTCGAAATTGGGCGTGTAGAACAACGTCCACAGAGAAATAAATAGCTTTTTCATACACTGGATTTTTTTTAAACGTACAACTATACACAGTTCAACATTCACCTTCCACGGCAAAGAAAAGAAGATATTCGTAAGTATCTACTGGTGGTTACTTTCTTTGTCTCATTTACCAGCAAGTCAGAGTGAGAGAAGTGAACTTGTCGAGACAGGTATTGAAATGAGCAAAGTGTGTCAGCCTAATGTAGGTCACCTAACGTTACCTACAGTAGGTGAACCATAAGATATAACGTTAGATCGCGATGAAGTAAGTAAGAGTCCAGTTAAGCCCTGACTCTCAGTATGTATATTCAGTTTCACATTGAGTGGCTGGCCCTGCATATTTGTGTAAAAGTAGCTGCTCACTCACTATTTTCATTGATCCCGGTTCAGGAGAAAAAGTCTGATAAAAGTTATATTAACCAGGTCTTAACTTTGACCTTCTTACTTTGGAACAAAATATCATGGAGACTTCTTAAACTCTGTGAAATGTCACTTCTGTGTTGTAGAGCTGTGAACCGCTGACTAGCTCTTGTAGTTTCACTTTTAGGATCTTCTACTTCCTCTTTTTGATTGTGTGTAAGTACATTAAATAGAATGATTATTTTGGGGCATGTTTGTCATGTAGCTCAGCAACTGACAATTGTTTTCATTATCAGTACAGTTACAGCTCCTCAGTATGTCTATTTTAAGCATTTGGGGGGAAATCTTTGCCTCTTATTTGAGATTAGAGACATGCAACCAAGGTCTGGACCTTTTTGCATCTACAGATAATCCTACATGTTGACGCCCAAAGTTAGGGAAATAACTACGACAGTATATTGTAGATGTGTGGCAACAATTTGGGAAAATCCCTGTCCTGCCTTGGCATGACAGCAAAGTGGGGTGTGTAAAGCACTGTGTTTCCCAGTGTGGTGTAGATGAACTTGGACTGAATAAAAAGACAGAGGCGTATAGTAGCAGAACTCATTAATGCTCTTGTGGTTAAATGGGAGAAAATGTCTGTAGTCTTCCGGTGTCCACATACCTCTTTGGCTATGTACTGTAAAGCACTGCAGTTCATCCAGTTTCCATGTAATCCCCTCAATGATTCGCAGTGCGACAGGATCCTGCATGATCGGCGTGCTGTGCAGCGATGGCGTTGGAGGAAGGGGCGCGGAGCTGTCTGCTGCGCTCTCGGCACAAACTGGAGCAGGACATCATGCCCTCCTACCTGATGGACCACATGGTCAGTGACGGTGTGCTGACTGTGGAAGAGGAGGAGAGGATCAGGACCCAGGTGAGCCTCTGCTTAAGGTGGGACGGTGAAGGAGAAATTATTCATAATTTGGAGCCAATGTTATTTATTTTCTTGTATGTTGCTGCTATTTGTCCCCGCTTCCCCGACTTAAATTATTTGATTGTGTAAATAAATAATCCTTCACTTTATTTCATACGGATATTTAATCTACTGTCTTGGCTATGTGGCTCTGACCTTCGCACCTCCTACTCCTGATTATAACTTTGTATTTATTGTCTATGACTATCACTAACTTGTATGACTTTAACCTTTCAGTCAACAGTTTCAGATATTTATATACATTGTTTTACTGTACACACCGTTAAAAAACATACATATGCCTTTAAAAACTTGCTCTGTCTTAAAAAATCATGCACATTTCCACCAGCACAAAAGAGAATCTTCAACATAGCAGCATTTAAAGTGCATATTATGAAGCGTATGTCTAATACCTCTCTCTCTCTCCAGCCCACCAGGAAGGACCAGGCTGTGGCGCTGCTGGAGCTGCTGCTCCGGAAGGACAACCGTGCCTACATCTCCTTCTACAATGCAATGATCAAGGAGGCATACAATGATTTGGCCAATCTCCTTCATCATGACCTACCCCGCCCGTTACCTGAGGCACATATGCGCTCCTCTGATTGCTGCACACCTTATGGTGAGAAGGGGGAGCGGTGGGTGTTTGTAGCGTGGAGAGATTTGTGCTGTCGGTGTTGGAGGAAATAATTTCTTGTGCAGCGGTTTTGGGTTGCATGTGCTACTTTGGTTAGACACGTTTGGCTACTAATTCTGACTTTTCATTGTGATTTTGTGCACGTGGAAGGTTGACAACTTCAACACTTATCGAATTGATCTGCCTTCATTGTCTTCATGCTTTTGATTTAATCCTTTCTGTCGATCCCTGTCCTGTTGGTCTTGACAGTCCAGGCGGTGCTCAGTGAAGGCGGCGTACCGCAGAGGCCCGTGGTGTTCGTCAGCAGACCGGAGCTCTTGAACCGCGTCAGGGAGAAACTCTACCGGCTGCAGAAGGAGCCCGGCTGGGTCACCGTCTTCGGCATGGCTGGCTCGGGCAAATCCGTCCTGGCTGCCGAGGCTGTCAGACACCATGGACTCATCGAAGGTGAATAATCTTTGACTGGCTGACTCTACCTAACGCTAGCTGGAATGAAAAAGCATAAAAAAAAGTGTAGTAACTGGGCTGGTTTTCATTCATCAATAATGTTACAATCTCAAACATGTTTGCTTGATTGTCAGTTCTCTGTAGCTCCTCACCTCTTGCCTCTCTTACATGTCTTTTTGCTCCCTCTCCTCTTCCTCCATCTGCAGATTGTTTTCCCGGCGGAATCCACTGGCTGTCCATCGGCCAGCTGGACAAACCAGACTTGCTGGTGAAGATCCAGTCATTGTGTTTCCGTCTGGAGCAGAGCCTCGATTCCCAGTCCCTCCACCGGCCCCCCAACTCTCTGGACGAGGCCAAGGAGCGTCTCCGCTTCCTCATGCTGCGCAAATATCCAAGGTTGCTTTATGTTCAGATCAACATGGTCTCCTCTCCCCCTCTCTCACTCGCCCAGTCCCACCCTTTCAAAATAAAAGCCCCACAAAAGAGTATGAATCTAAAATGCAGAAAAAAAGAGTAGCACTATCTCAATTGAACCTGAATGACACTACCGGTAACATTGGCGTGTATATATTGCGACGGGCAGTAGAAGCCACACTGTCAAAATTTCTTTAGGAATTTTCTAGTTATTATTATTATTATTAAGCCCGCAGGATTACAATCAGTGTGCTTTGGCACAGGCAGTTTACTGCCTTTGTGCCACAAAGCCACACTGAACTAGAAAATGTATTTCCTGCAGAAAATGCGTTGGAATGCTGAAAGCTGAAATGAATCGCAAAAAAGTATTTTTGTGCACGTTTGTTGTTATATTAATACTAATTCTGGCCACAAGAGGCTGAAGTGCACCTCTACTTCATGTTCTAACTAAAACTAACAGAATTTCTTCCAGGTGAGTTTAAACGCAAGGTGCATAAATGATTGTGTTTTAGCAAGTTGTCAATAAAAACTCACCTGGACGAAAACATGAATTTTTTTAGTCTTATTTAGAACATGAGGTAGAGGAGTACTTCAGCCTCTTGTGGCCAAAATGAGTATTACAACAAGAACATGAAAATAAAAATGTAAATTGAATTAACTTAAAAAAATGAATTGAATTAATTAAGTTGAATTAAATTTAAAATTATAAAAGTTAAAATGTGACAGTTCAAAAAGTGTAAAAGATATCTGATTACGTGTCTGTTTCTGCTTGGGCTTCAGATCTCTGCTGATTCTAGATGACATCTGGGACAGCACAGTGCTAAAGGCCTTTGATATCCACTGTCGGATACTTTTGACCACCAGAAACCGAAGCCTTGCTGACTCTGTTAGTGGTATGTGCCCTATTTTTCTTTTACTCTGGACACCATACACATGCACACTTGAATGAATTTAACCATATTTTTATAAACACTGGAAACTCCGTCTTTTATTTTGTAGGAGCCAGATACGAGTTGGAAGTGGCGAGTGGTCTGGATGAAAGCAAGGGTCTGGAGATCCTTGCTCTGTACACGAACACCAAAGTCCAAGGACTTCCCGAGGAGGCTCGCAGCATTGTCAGAGAATGCAAAGGTCTGTAAACTGAAACATCCTCTACATGCAATCCGTAATTCTTTTCACAATATATATTCCAGATATTGTGACATATATAATTTGCCGTATACATCTAAAATATTTTATTGTTTCCCTATAGGATTATAAAAGAAAACGAAGACCTGATTCAATTCTGTATTTAGTAATATCAGAGATCTAAATGACCCTTTAACAGCGTCAGCTTGCAGGTTCCCATCTTGTGTTTCATGGGGCACAAGCCTTTGCTCACATATTGTGCCTTCAACACACACATTTCTGATTCTCCGTGCCACCATCTCAGGTTCCCCACTGGTGATGTCCCTGATTGGGGCGCTACTCAAAGAGAAACCCGACCGTTGGCATTACTACCTCCGCCAGTTGCAGCAGAAGCAGTTCAAGCGTATACGGAAGTCATCGTCTTACGACTACGACGCCCTCGACCAAGCCATGGCAGCGAGCATTGAAGTCCTACCCGAAGAACGTCAAGAACTCTACAAGGACCTCACTGTGCTCGAGAAGGACATCAAAGTCCCTGCAAAGGTTTGGCTGCACGGCAGGAGCAATGTTCACACTCATAATTTCCAAAACTGGTGATTTTTATTTTACAGATATGAAGGAAAAAAACACCCCACTATGTTCCAGTATTTGGACTTATTATTAGGATGCTTTTTCACAGAAATTCAAACAAGGAAATGGACCATCGCTCCAAAAATGCACAGGCTACAGCGTTATTCCTCCTTCCAGGTGCTGTCTGTTCTGTGGGACCTGGAGCCGGAGGAGGTGGAGGACATTCTCGAGGAATTTGTCAACAAGTCTCTGCTTTTTGTGGACAATAACCATAAACCCTACCTGTACTACCTCCATGACCTCCAGCTGGACTTCCTGGTGGAGCAGAATCGCACCCAGCTCGAGGTGAGTTTGGATGCAACCCTGCAAGAGCTCAAACTGTTGGATTTCAATCTTTTTTTTTGTTCCAGTGGGGACACACGTGTATATGTGTGTGTTTCAGAGCCTCCACAATAAGGTGGTGCAGCAGTACCAGCAGCACTACAGAGATGGTCCTCCCACCTCAGGAGATGAGGAATGTCTCTACTGGATCCGATTTCTGACCTACCACATGGCCAAAGCCAGCCTCTTCCAGGTAACACACACATCATTTTACACCTGTTCATCATTTAAATGAATAACTAGCCGTAATTGTTCTTAAAAAGCTGGAATGTTTTTGGATGCCTGTATAGGGCTGTACCTGATGTGCTGCATATCAGTGGAATCCAGTTAATTTAACTGAACATCAGTGTGATCAATTATGTATAATTATGTATAATGTCGGATATACTGATATTGCACAGCTGGTATCTACATTACTTATGTTTTTTTCTTTCTTGCTCACCATGTCTCATCCCGTCTCCTTCTCTGACTAGGAGCTCTACTCGCTCATGTTTTCTCTGGACTGGGTCAGCACCAAGGCCCAGTTGATGGGTCCGGCTTACCTCATCAATGACTATGTGGAGTATGGACCCATTCTGGACAAAGAGGTCAGCAGACAACAAAACGTTATGTATGACACAGAGCGAGTGTGGTTACTTTGTGTGTTTGTCTTTCACTGTCACAAGAATAATTAGCATTTTAATTAATTATGATTTTTGTGCCATTGTAACAATTTCATTTTGTGTCCAATGTGTGCGTTGTGCCGAGATTTCACCAGTGTTTTTTAATAAATGTATGTTTTCTGTACAATTTACAGGTATTATCAAATACAGTTGCAGCTGAAAAGTTGCATTCATGGATGAAAATTATGATTTATGAAAGGCCGTGTCACTCTGGCAGTTATGTAGAAAGAAACGCGGACTGGACCTAGAATAGTGTTAAAATCAATAGATTATTATAGATGAAACTCCTCCGCTTGGAGTGCCTTGGGAAGAATAGTTGTGCCCTGATTGTAACATGCAGCGGACTTATTTTTCCGTCCCCTCAGAACTGTGAGGTGCGGAGTCAATTCCAGGAGTTTCTCTCTCTGAACGGCCACCAGCTGGAGCAGCGTCCTTTCCCAGACGTGGTGCAGCTGGCCCTGTCTCAGCCGCATACATCCGAAGTCTACCGACAGGCTCTGCTGCAAGCACAGGACCGGGCCAGCACGGGGAAACTCTACTTTGAATGGCTGTAAGCAAGCGAGCAAATATTGCTGTTCTGATGTGTGGATGTTCCAATAATGAAGTCAGAATCAAGTGATGCACAGGCCTTGTTGTGCATTGATGGATGTATTTAAATTGGTTTTGTTGTGTAGAAGAGTTCTGCAGCTGTATTGAGATAAAAGCTAATTAGATTCAGTTTGTTTCATTTTCCTGTTGCGCAATTCAGTGAACTGTCAAATTGGCAAAAAAAAACAACTCATTTTCATTGAAACCTCATTATGTGAAGCATTGATGACGATCCATCTTAAATTAGGAAGGAAATGGCAACAGATTGTCTGATTCAAAGTGATTTAGGGAGATAAATGCATTAAATTGGTCTTTTTACTCTGACTCATCCAGTGCAAAATAGTTTTACAACTTATTATAAAGTTATAGAAATCATAGGCTGTGCATCTCAGGGTGGACTGATATGTGTGTTTGTGTTTTTTTTGCACAGGAATAAGAACAGCGTCGAGAGTCTGTCCCGTCTGGTGATCCACCCCCACCAGGGCTCCATCTCCTCCGCCTGCTTCTCCCAAGACGGAGCCAAGATCGCCTCCTGTGGAGCCTGCAAGACACTGAAGGTATCAAAGCATGACGGCAAAACATGGAGAGCGATCCCCTTTTATTGCCAGATGATATCACTGAATATACCTGTTCCTGCTTTCACACTCAGGTGTTTAAAAGCACCTCGGGTGAGAAGCTCACAGAGATCCAGGCCCATGACGACGAGGTGCTCTGCTGTGCCTTCTCCCCCGACGGCTGTCAGCTCGCAACCTGCTCCAGCGACAGGAAAGTCAAGGTGAGCAGATCCACTCACCCACTGTGACCCACAGCAGCACGCAAGAACAGTGCACACAAAGTCCATTTCTATCTCACTGTGCGTCTCCTACTGCAGGTGTGGAACGTGGAGAGAGCCATGCTGCTCAGGGTCTTTGAGGAGGAGCACGAGGAGCAGGTCAACCACTGTGAGTTCACCAACACCAAGAAACGCCTCCTGCTGGCCACCTGCTCCAACGACAAGTTCCTGAATGTCAAGGTAGGCCAGTGCCTTTGTTTTTGCTTTTTTACATTTTTTTTATTACCTTCCCTTCTTTGAGTGCTATGTCTCCGCCCTTCTAAGTACCGGTAAGTGTTATTGAAGCACTAAAAGAGTCAAATATGTGGTGGCCCTGAGAGCTCAACGCAATCCATCTGTAAAACACGTGCAAATGAAGAAAACCGCTTCGCCATTTGTCAACACGTGCGCAGCATTTAAGAAAGAAAATGCTGCAAAGTGAGAAAACGCAACAAAACACTGGCAGCGTTTCTGTATTTGGTTGTATTTTTGTTGGGTTCCCTGTATTTGGTTGTGTTCTCTGTATTTGTGTTGTGTTCCCTGTATTTGCAGTCTATTTCTGTATTTGGTTTCACTCGTAAAATTAACTATATACCGAAAAAATGAAGTTACTGCACTCATTTTGTTACAAGCCACAACCAAACGTTTCTTCCTCTTTTTTTTACCATCACTCACGTCTGACTTCACTTCTCTCTTCCTCCCTGTATTCCTCTCTTTTTCTGCAGCTGTGGAACCTCAACAAGCCATCCTCCCAGAACACCATGTTTGGCCACTTTGAGCCGGTCAACCACTGCTGTTTCTCCCCCGATGACAGCTATGTGTCCACCTGCTCCAACGACGGTACCGTTAAGGTGACCACCATGAAACGAGACACTTGTGAAGCTTTCCCTAATTAACTAGGCGTTCGGGCGACTAACCACGTATCTGTATGCAGCTGTTCCAGGTGGCGTCTGCCAATGAGTGGAAGACGATCAACGTGAGAGACATGTTTGCGGAGAGTGATGAAGATGTCCTGGTCAAGTGCAGCACTTGGACTGCTGACGGCAAACGCATCGTCTGCGCAGCCAGGAACGCTGCTCTGGTGAGCATTTATTTTGAAAGGGTTTATTGATATTTTAATGAGTGGAGCTGCAGGCCACTGTTTGCTGTGTGTGGGAAGTACCGCATGCGTGATGAAGAGGGTGTGAATGGTCTGCAGGAGGCTGCGTCTTATCGTATATACGTCAGCTGTACGGATGAAAGTCCAACACCACAGCTTTCACTTCGTCCTCCCTGCTCTTGATTTCATTTCATTAAAAGGAGACAGGAAAGGGAGGCTGTGTGTCACGTTATCTTCCAGAGAGCCTGAAGAGTGTGTCCTGGTTTTAAATGTGAGCCCCCGCTCTCCTCCAGAGCTTTCCAGAATCAGTCCGTCTTGTCCTGCAATCAGTCCGTCTGTGTCCTCCTCGTTTGTTTGTGTTTTGGGAAACAACCCAGCAGAGACTGAGAGTCTGAGCGCCTTCCTTTGACATTTAGGAGGGTCAACATAAGACTTTAATGTTGCAGGTTTGCTCAAGATAATGCTTTTTATTGGGCAGTAAAACTCAACACTGACAATAAGCTTCTTTTATGTCATATTTCTTTAAACTCTCAAACATTGATATTGGCCTCAAAAAGCTAGTATTGGTCGGGCTCTGATGTAAACAGGACAAATTATTGTTGTTATAATTTGTGGCTGTTTCTCAGGTGTTTGACGTGGAGACATTGGACATGTTGATGGAGATCAGGACGAATCGTCTGAGCACGGTGCAATACTGTCACGCCTGTCCTACCAGCAACCTGCTGGCGATTGCGTTCTCAAACTACGCTGTGGAGGTACAGGACATACTTGCATATAAACAATCACATCACACGATCTATATTTAGTGTCCTTTTTATGATCCGATATTTTACTTTGGTGTTTTTCTGCATTATTTCTCCTCTTTCTGACCCGTTCTGTGCATTGCGTTGCTACTTACTGTGCCGAGGGTGTCTAGAAATAATAATACACTGGTGAATAAGTGCACAATGGTCCATATGTGTGTGTGTGTGTCTTCCAGCTGTGGGACTTGGAGGCCAATAAGAAGATGGCTGACTGCAGCGGTCACCTGAGTTGGGTGCAGCGGGTCCAGTTCTCTCCTGACGGCTCACAGCTGCTCTCCTGCTCTGACGACCAGACTGTCAGGGTAAGACCCACTCGGTGTGTGTGTGTGTGTGTGTGTGTGTGTGTGTGTGTGTGTGTGTGTGTGTGTGTGTGTGTGTGTGTGTGTGTGTGTGTGTGTGTGATGTGTCTTGCACAGATATTGTCAGTATTGTTCTAATTACCGCTTGTGAAATCACAGCCTGTGAAAAGTTGACTAATTGCTCGCTGTTCCCTTTTTGCCAGCTGTTAAGTTTCAGCGCAGGAATTATGTTGTTGCCTTTGGTGCAAAGATTCTGTCAAACTTTATTTTGTATGAATGCAAGGCAGTAAAAACATGTTTTTATCTAAGTAAATGACATTTTTGATGCAAGTGAAAGCTGTCAACATTGATGAGCAACATCGCCGACTATGTAAACTAAATGATGCCGAGGTTTTCTCACCAGAGATGAACTCCTCTGCGTGAATGCAAGTTACAAAGAAGTAATCCAGGACATTATGTTGTACTCAAGCCTGTTTCCGATCCTGTGTTTCTTGTAGTTATGGGAGACTAAGAAGGTGCACACCTCCTCAGCTGTCTGCCTGAAAAGAGACTCTGACGTTCTCTTCAGCGATGAAGAGATCACAGTGTCTGCTGCAGACAACTGCAACCGACTGCAGGTGAGCTGGAGGGGGAAATGAAGAGGGACTGAATGAATGAATAGAAGGCGGTGGGCTGGATGAACCTTGTTTTCTTTGAGTTCAAGTGTGTGTGTGTGTGTGTGTGTGTGTGTGTGTGTGTGTGTGTGTGTGTGTGTGTGTGTGTGTGTGTGTGTGTGTGTGTGTGTGTGTGTGTCAGGTACGTGATGGCAGGACGGGATCAGTGCTGTTCCAGTCGGAGGAGAAGCCGTCCAGGATCCGGTGCACGTGCATGAGCACACAGCCCTCTGCTGTGGGCCTGGGCCAGGAAGATGGCACCGTACAGGTAGAAAACACATTCAGACCTACAGTACAAACTGTACGTGTCACATGGCAGGAAAAAAACGAGTTTAATTAACTTTAATTTTAGACACTTCATTGTAGCGCTGAAATGACGACTCAATTCATCAACAGAAAATGGACCAATGTTTATCAAGTGATGTAAATCAAAAAGTATGAGAGAGTGAGGATGCGGTTTTTGTGTGTTCACAGCCCATGTTGAGTCATCAGATCTGACATTAGCACCGTCACCCTTTTTATCTGTCCCGTCAGCTGTGCGTCAACTCAAAGCACCTCTTTCATCTCCCTCCACTCCTCGCTGCTCTGCCTTCCCTTTTTTTCTTTTTTGTACCTGTGATTTGTATTCTCGACACTCCTCACTCCTGCTCTCTACTTTCATATTTCACCATCTCTGTCATCCACCTTTTTTTTTTTTTTTTTTTTTTTTTATTCCCTCTTTTGTTTTGTTTATCTCCCTTCCCCCTTTGTTCTGCCTGTCCCCCTGCGCTCCTCGCTCCATCGCTCTCTGTCTCGGTGATAAATTGTTGTTTGCAGGCAGAGAATGAGGTCCTAGTCGGCACTGTGGCAGGTGTGTGTTTCTGTTGCATGTTGTGCACACATTGCAACTGTAGTGGACATCCCAGAAAGCTCCCATGCTGTCTAAAAAACTCACAGACGTATGCACACTGTCCCCCGAGTTATCCTAGCTGCGGCCAGGCCCGCCTCCTACAGCAGAGCGCAAGTCTAATTAATTAGAAAGGTCCTGCAGTCATAAAGAACACACCGGTTAATAACTTTAATTACAGCTGTCCTCCTGGCCCCAGAGATGTGAGAGGCAAGGATTAGCAGACACGAGGACTTCAAGAACAACAAATGATTAGTCATCGGAGTTCTTAAAACTAAGAGGGGATGAAAAAGAATTGAAGAATAATGAGATACTCGATGTGTTAAACAATCTATAATTTGACGGTAGTGGTTCCTGTAACCGCTGTCAGTTTGCCGCTCTCCGGCACCATATTAGCATCATTTAATTTAGGAAAATCATCCAAAAATCTAATATTCAGCATAATTAAACCAACATTATTGTGTTGCATTTAATAGTCCAATGAATGAACTAATTGTGTAACTAATTGTGCAATCAATCAACTTTATCAGTTACTTCCAGCAGTTTCAGATACAACCTAATTCCCTTTTAATCGTCGTGGAGTCCACGCAGGTGTTCCTATTGTAGTGCCCGTGAGCAGACACCAGAGGGCGCCCCGGTGTTAGCTGCAGGCATCGCTGGTGCCTTTGACCACTGCAGTGATCATTTTCCTTTTCCCTTAAGAAAAGGAGAAATAAGTTACAATTCATCAACTTGTCAGTGTCAGTCTGACATACCAGACGTGTTCTGCTGATGTGAAGAATATCATGTGAGATGTGCAGGCGAGGACAGAAAGTTAATGCGCGATTCTTCATGATTGGAAAAGTGCATGTGTGTGTTCTGTGCTAGTCAGGTACTGAGGACAGTCAGCTGCAGGATCCGATGACTGTTGACCTCCTTCAGGGGGGTTGATGCTGGCTGTAGGGCTGTACAGCGTGCAGGTATGGTAGGGACAGAGTAATACCTCCAGGAATCACCCAGAAATAACACGCACATGTATAGTGAGTCCACAGTATGTGTGTATTCCATTTTTTTTCAAAATGCTCCTGATGACTGTAAGAGGAAAGGCACCACAGAGCGGATCTTGCGCGTTCTCACTGTCTCGTCATGCAGCCTCAACACCGACCACCTCATCCCTCCACCGCTTTTATCATTTCTTCTTTGATTTCACATGACTTGCGCAACGCTTCCGTAACTTGTTTGCTCCCTTGGTAGAAGTATTTAAAACAACGGTTCCCCCATCTTTCCTCTCTCACATTAGCCTGCTTTTATATTTGTTTTTTAACCAAACACCCTTCAGCCATTATTTTTGCTGACTGCACCGTCCCATAAATCCTTGAGCCCAATGTGTATCTCTCTCTCTCTCTCTCTCTCTCTCTCTCTCTCTCTCTCTCTCTCTCTCTCTCTCTCTCTCTCTCTCTCTCTCTCTCTCTCTCTCTCTCTCTCTCTCTCTCTCTCTCTCTCTCTCTCTCTCTCTCTCTCTCTCTCTCTCTCTCTCTCTCTCTCTCTCTCTCTCTCTCTCTCTCTCTCTCTCTCTCTCTCTCTCTCTCTGGCTTTGAAACTTGCGTCTCAGTACGTGGAGCTTGACAAACATGGTTGGCGTGCCCCGAGGCTTGTTCTGCTCAGACATTTCAACCCTCTCCTCTGAGATGTAAATATTTTAGTGGCTGGTAAAATCCCGAGCGCTATGGGTCTCTCTGTTATCCTCTCAAAACCACAGGTGGACTTATTTCATCTCGGCATGTTCACACGAGTCTGTGCTTTATTCCCTGTTCTTAAATCAATTGAAATGATTGTTTTTTGTATTGTTGTGACGTATACAAAGTTGGCGACTCTGCTGTAGCTGAATTTTGAGTATTTTCTTTTCACTAGAAAAATCTATCTGGAGGTTAATAAGAAAAATGGAAGGCTTTGATGGAAGTGCCGCAAAAGATTTTTATAATTGCAGTTTTAATCTACGCCCATGTTTCACCTCGTAATACCTTAATTAGCCTTCTTTGTTATTGATAAGTCGAATATGTTCATTGACGTCGTAAATATTCAACTGATCTGGAGGCTGCCGGAAAGCCACAAACCGATAAACATTATCCATGGATATAGTTTATATATAGTTTTTAAATATAAATATGATATTTAGTAGAAGTAAACACATTAACAAGACTGAGATTCTTCAGCCCTGCTACTGGCTCTGTGTTGCACTGAGCTAATGCTAACATGCTCACAATGCAGCGTTAACATGCCGATTGGATGTGCCAGTGTTACGATGATATGACTTGTAACACTAACAACATTCCCGTCAAGTTGGACAGAGTCAAGTTCTGATTGTGAAGGTATAATTAAAGTTATGATCGTTCATCCTGTACCATTAATGTCCAAAAATCCAATTTCATGACAACCCATCCAACAGATGTGGAGATGTTTCAGTGTGGACCACCTGAGCCAGAGCCGGCCCCGACCAATTTGGTGCCAGAGGCAAGATTTCAGCTGGTGCTGCTTGCATGGCAGCCAAAAAAACTCACACGGAGAGGCAGAGTTTTTGTACATTTTGAGAGTACATTTTGAATAAAGTTTTCTCCCCTCATTTGGCGCCCACAGTCTTTTTCCCATACCCCCCTATAGAGCCACGCCGCTAGCACGCCTAAACTATTTATTTATTCATTGTCGAGGACTTATTGAAGCCTCTGGGCCGTAGTGTGAGCAACCATCCAGTTGACCTTTTTAGAGGGCATTCACGAAATCTCTCTCAAACCCGGCTTTGAGGGCTGTCAGACCCCCGGCAGCCCTCCGCGGTCTTGACCGGTCTCGCTCAAAGCTCCCACTTTTTCCACCCGCTGTCTTTTTGATGTGCTTATCACCATCAAGCCAGCAGCAGCAGTTCAGCCCTCCTCCCTCAACATGTGACTTTGTGTTTTAGGAAACGTTCCGGGGGAACTTTTCCTCACCGAGTGTATCTTGGCGAACATAACTATCATTTGAGGCTTTCATAAATAGTCTAGACCCAGAGTATGATTTCTTGGTACAGTAGAGCTTTCAGTGACCGGCATCCCCATTTTCTCGACACTCATGCCTTTCAGTAGCTTTAGCCAAACTACTGCTGTGGCTTCATGGTCGGCAATATTGCTCTGTCTTTCTGTTTGTCGGTTGGTCAGCCCACCACTTTGACACTGAAATATCTCAACAATATTGTATGGATTAATATGACGTTTTGTACAGTTAGTTGTGGTCCCCTGACTTCTCCTCTAGTGTCACCAGCAGATTTACCTTTTCTTTGCGTTTCAGTGAAATATCTTGAAAACTATTTGAGGGATTGCCATTCAAATTTTGGCGCACATGTTCATGGATGAATTGCAATAACTTCGGTGTACCTCTGACTTTTCATCACGCACCATCATCTTTTCATAATTTCAGTTTGTCCAATGCTTTTATTTATAACACAATGCCTGCAAGCATTAGCGTTAGCGCCACTGTGCCTATTAACGCCTCACGGAGTCGAAAACTCTCAGTCTTGTTGCTGATGATTTGGATACGCGTGGTGCTAGTGTTTCTTTCTTCCTTCCAGGTGTTGGAGGTGCCCTCTGGGAAGCTCCTGGCCACCCTGCTGGGACACACCAAGTCGGTGCTGCACTGCCGGTTCACCCGGAACGGCCAAACACTCATCACGTCCTCCGAGGACACCACCATAAGGGTAACGGCTGAACTCCTCTCCTCCCCCTGTTGCTCCCGTCCTCTCTCTCTCTGCTTTTTGTTTATCTCTGTTGTTCCTCCCATTCATCACCCCCACCATCTTTTCTTGCCTAATTCATGGCATGATCTTTCACTTCCCGCCATAACCTGCGTCCATTTCTCTTCCCTGCTATTGATTATTTTCCTGCCCCACATCCCCATTCCTCACCTTGAGTAAAACTGCCTTCTCTGCAGAATCCCTCACCCTCAGTGTTTCAGGCCGCGGTGGTGCTTCCACTTTCCCCGACCTGTAACACTCTACCAGCTTCTCTGTCTGCCTCTTCACCTCTCCATCCTTCATCTCTCCATCCCTCTTCTGTCTCCTTTCCTTCCGTTTTTCCCTCTCTTTGCCTTCGGCTGTGCCGCTCTCGGTAGCTCTTTATCTCCGTCCCGTGTGCAGCTATCTGTGTTTGTGCGTGAGGATGTGTGTGTTTTTCGGGCCGTTATGGTCTGTCAACCCCCACCGTTCATGCTCTGTTGCTCATTTCCCCCTTTCCTCTCATCTCCTCCTCCTCCTCCTCCTCCTCCTCCTCCTTCATCTTTTCTTTTTGCTGACAGACCGTCCACTGCAGCACTTCCATCCGTCTCCGACAAACGCAGCACCGCGTTCCGTATTCATGCGGCTGCTGCCTGTGCCATCGCTATTCTCGGACCGTCCGCCGCTTATTCAGAAGCGGTCCAGATTCACGCTGATTGACATGCGCTCGCTCGGAAATGGAAGTGTGTATTTAGATGTTAATGCAGACACGCAGTGAATGTAAAGGGATGAAATGACACTGATGTTGGCTGGTGATGGATTCTAACCTTTGGGCCAATGACAGATTCTATTTAGAGGGAGAAAAGGTGCAACATTGCACACGAGGACATGATTGATGGGACGATCTGGCTGATTCTGTCTGTCCGGCCACCCCCATCTGTGAGCTCAGTTGAACCCTTGTTTTCATAAAACAAGCAGACAGATGTGCGGGTTCATCGTTTTAACTCCACAGATGCTTTAAAGAGCACATCCAAGCTGGGACGTGATCAGCATCGACACAAAGACCAGTACAAAATGTTCTGATCTACTATACATACATTCCACAGCACACGAGGCTGCACTGCTAATTTCTTTTTCTTCACTTTTCTTTCCGGGATGTTTTCGAGAGGACTGGGCATATTTCTGCCCTTGCTTTTATGCCCTGTCATTGAGATGTTCATGAATAATGTTTGTATCTGAAGGAAAATTCTATTATTTCTTAACTTGGATTTTATTCTTAGAATTGTATCCAGTCTGACTTCCGCTCTTTACGATTTGGGAAAAATATGACCCAGCCTGAAATCTGAAACATCAGAATGGTCACAATTATGAAAAGAACCGGGTTGGAAAAATACCAGAAGTTTCCCTCAATAGCCCCGCTGCTGTAAAACCGAATATGTCGTCCTGTAAAGTTGCTTAAAAAAACAGAAAGAATCCTAAAAATATCCGGAATAGACGGATCTTTAGACCATGCCAAACCTAAATAAACATATATGTTAATGAAAGTATAGACATTTGACTTTTCAAGCTCCAATGTCCGACGCTATAAGCCGCTAAACCCTTACAGACGGGCATTTTGGTTCCGTTCGGATGCTAAATATTGTGGGTGATTAACCCAAGGAAGTCTGCAGAATGACATACTCACAGACCGCTGCACGTGCTGATATCATTGTCACTTATCAAAAACACGCTGTAACGGTGGAAATGTATTTCTCTGCTGCCCCCTGTAGGTGTGGAGGTGGCAGTCTGGCGAGTGTAAAGTGCTGCAGGGTCACAAGGAACAGGTCCGATGCTTCTCTCTGCTCTCCACTGACACAAGACTGCTGTCCTGGTCCTTCGACGGCACCGTCAAGGTGAAGCTCACACAGACTCGCAACACAGCGAGCATCTGCATGAAATCATACAGGAAATAATCTCTCGCTTTCTCTTGCCCACTAAAAGATGTGGGACCTAGAAAGTGGAGAGAAGCTGCAGGACATCGAGGCTCACCGGGGAGCCGTCCTGTCCTGCCACGTCTCGCCAGACGGATGCCTCTTCGCCACCACCTCTGCTGACAAGACTGCTAAGGTTCATCACTTACACACACACACACACACACTCACGGGATGAGACATATCTGTTTGTGCTGCCAGTAACAACGTGACCTATTACACATCGGCGTCTTCCCCCCTCGAACCGCCGTCCGAGCTCATTACTTACGGCACAGACACGCGGACGCGTTGCTGTGGGTGATATCTGGCACTGCGTTTCTCCAGTAGGGAGGCGAGGGGCCGTGGAGACCGGCGTGCAGCAGATGGCCTTGGGCCTGGTGAGTTAGCGCCAGGTCAGTCCGTCCTTCTACACCCAGGTCCAGTGATCATTAAGTCTGACTGCAGCTCTTGGACTTGCTGACCCCGCCAGCCTGGCAACAAACCCACCTCCAGGTCTGGATGTATTTCTTTTGCCCGGGTTGCGCTTGACTTTGGCATGCCTTTGACAGACTCGGCGGGCTGTTATTTATTTTTTCAACCTTTCCCCTAACAGCTCTAAAATCATCGCTCTTCCTACTCATCATCCACAAAAAGAGGAACCCCATAGCACAGTACACGCCGAACTCTGGCTCCCTCTCAACTTCGTTCATCTCCTCGGATCGCGGAAACGGGGCTGTGGTGCGCCGTTAGATTCATACTTCTCTGTCCAGTGTTCAACCGCGGGTGACAACCCCTGTTCCTGAGTGTCCAGTATTAGAAACATCGCAAAGCCGCTCTCTGGCATGTGCTAAAGCAGTTGATGGAGAGCCACTGCCACCGAGTTTCACACGGGAATTTGGATTTGGTCGACACTCGCTGTTAGAGAACAGCCACTGGGTCGGCAGCCAACCTGGCTTCTGTCGATGGACGGTACTGAGAGAGAGTGTGTGTTTTATGGATTTGGCAAAGATGATAATTGAGGTGTGTGTGTGTGTGTGTGTGTGCTGTGAGGCTGGTAAGCAGCCAGTCACATAGTCCTTGCTCTCCAGACCGGGTAGGGGCTTTGGTAGCTGAAAACAAACATAAAGTCTCCGGTCTCCATCTATCTAGAGGTCAGACCAAAAGGCTCAGCCATGAGGGTCTTTTGTTTGTGCACCACAAAAAGATGCACAGTTCTCAGTTCTGCTCACTCCTTTTCCTCCACCGTTCTCTCTGCCCCCCCCCCCCCCCCCCTTTCCTCTTTTTCTTTCTTTCTTTCTTTCTCTACTGACCTCCAGAAGGATGGGGCTGTGCGTGTAGACATAGTTAGCCGGCTGCCAAATGAAGTGTCTAATTATGAGCTGTGTTGTTTTCTGTGCCGCACAGGATGTGATCGGGGGGGGGTAAGGGAGGAACACAGAGGGAGAGAATGGAGGAATAGAAAGAGAACAGTGCATGACAGACAGAAAATGAAGAAAGAATAATCTAAACAAAGTGAGAGAAACAAAAGAGTGAGAGAGAGAAGTCATTAACTGTTTCATCATTCGGATGCAGAGGAGCTGAAACAACATTAGCATTTCGCATGATTATTAACTCGTATTTATCTCCATAAGACCTATTAACAGGTGATGGCTGTTTTCAACGACAGAAATATAACATATATTACCTGTTATTCCCAGGAATACACTGCTGTGTTGGTATTTATAATTACTCTCCTATGGGACTTAGTCACTCACTTCACTTCTATTGCAATGTGAAAATGAAGTAAATTTATCTAATACAGCAGATTTTTTTTAAATAAGTCAGAATGTGTACATTCTTGGTTCTGGAAACTTCATCTCGGAACCGATTTCTGCTTTTTCAGTCTTCTTAACGCGTTACTTTCTGCTCCTAGTTGTGGCACCGTGAGACCTGGCAGTGTGTCCACACGCTGGGCGGCCACCAAGACTGTGTCCGAAGCTGCCGATTCTCCTGGGACAACCGACGCCTCGCAACAGGAGATGACAATGGAGAGATTCGGGTGCGTGTCTGTATCTGCAGAGAGACCCTGCCCTCTGTCTGTTTATTCAGATGTTGCTGTGTTCCGGACATTTCTATAAACAAAATTAAAAAAGCAGATTGTAAGCTCACATACAAGAGGAAGCTACGAAAATGGCTTGTGGCTCATTAAATGCAAACAGCTGAAGTGGAGAAACTGTAAGGGAAGCGGAACACTTTAAGAGTTATGAGGGAAATGAGGTAGTTAAGAGGAGAGTAGAGGCGTCGATGGAGGTAATCTGGAAGAAAGCACAGAGGCTGCAGATGAGAGGTGAGGACAGACACTGCGCCTCCTGCCTCGAGACACTCGCATCAGTGTGTCCACACACCAAATGGCATGTTGCTGTGTTACTAGTATGAAACCATCTAATTTGCAATGCAACATACAAAAAAACGCAATTACAGCAGTCATCATTTCTTCCAGAGATCGCCCCATAATTACATCTCATCACTCATTTAGATAAAGTGCTTACTAACACAAACGTGATTGCTGCAGCGCACACGAGAAGGGGGGCGGGGGGGGGCGGGGGGGGGGGGGGGGATGAAAGGAAGGAGGCAGGGCTCCTTTCTCAGATGGGGGAGCGGGAGCTGCAGGAAGTTGGGATGATGAGAGCAGGAAGAGGAGGAGGAGGAGATGTCTGACAGTGGGAGGTGAAGGAGAGGACTCGGGCTGCCAAATTGGATCCCCAAGGCTTTTGAATCTGCAGCGCCTGTACACAAGCACACACACACACACACACACACACAAACGCAAACAACGTAATTGAAAAGTTTGACTGAGAGAGAGGTAGGAAGAGGAAGATGCGGATTCGCCGCCGGTCAGCCGGCAGTCAACAAGGGGTTAATGCCCTCTGGTGGCCTCTGAGCTGAACTGCTCCATTAGCCAGAGATGGACGAATCCATCAGATCCAATTACATAAACCACACTGAAATCTCACCCCTGTTTCTATGGAAACCAATGTGAGTCACTCCGCACAAAAGCATGCCAAGTGTTAAATATAGCTGTACGTGTGATGTGTCATTGTCAAACGGACATGGCATGTGAACAGTTGCATAACAGCTGCAATCGACATGATGTGCTGCACAACCCTCGTTTCATTGCGTTTGAGGTGCATTGTGGGTAATTTCTCGTTGCGATTCACACTGAATATCTGTGCAAAGCCTCTTCGTTTTTGGATTTTACATCTGATGCCGGAGAACGTGTTTGAAAAGAGTCGGCGGTGATGATCTCCCCTCTTATACGACCACCTGTTATCACATAATCAAAATTCCATACTTGTCATGTGACGATAACGACTAAACCATCCACAACAACTGGGCAACCTCCAGCCGCTGATGCAGGCCATCAAATGCCAATACGGCTCACATCAGCACAAGCTAGCATGAATCCAAACATATCTAATAATCACTTATAATGTAGAACGGGCAGTTTCCTTAATCCGTACGTTGTTCATCAGTGACATTTACTTTATGATTTTGTGTATTATGTCCATCGCAGCTCTGGAGTGTCAAGGACGGCTCTTTGCTGAGGATTTGTTCCCGTGACGGTAAAGACGGCATGGACTCGCTCCACGGAGGCTGGGTGACCGACCTGCACTTCTCCCCTGACAACTCTCTCCTGGTGTCGACTGGCGGCTACATCAAGGTATGTTCACACAGACTATCGGACTCGTACGGACACTCAAGGTCACAGGGAAGAAGAAGATGTAGTTCGGTCGGTAGAAATGAGTCGTTTCTATATATAGTGCTATAATCACTATTTGATTTAATGACTTCATTAAAAAAATCAACAGTGGAGCAAAAAATGAGCGGCAAAAGGAAGCCGGGGAATAAAATGTAAAAAAAGGCCTCCAGCCGGACTTGAATGAATGAATGAATTTTATTTATAGAGCGCTTTTCACAGACAATAACATCACAAAGTGCTTAACAGAGCAGACATTTAAAAGCATAAAAAACACAATGTGACCCTAGGGTCAATAAATTATATACACAGAGAAAAATAAAATAAAAAAGGTAAAACATATTTTAAGAGCAGGTCTAGCACATGGGTTTACTTTTTACACAAACGCCAGCCTAAACAGGTGGGTTTTGAGCTGGTTCTTAAAAGTATCCGCAGTATCTGCGAGGCGTAGAGTTGCAGGCAGAGCATTCCAGAGCCTCGGGGCCACTGCCTCAAAGGCTCGGTCACCACGGGTCTTAAATCGTGTGCGTGGGACTGACAGAAGACCTCGACACGGGGATGTTGCTGTCTGTTTGATTATTTGAACTATTGTTCTTTTTTATTTCTTTGACAAATGAAACAGCCCGTAGCCCCCTCTTTGAACACTAGGCTGCCAGGACTCAGGAAGTCTCGCCACCAGAACTACTACAGAGGGCGTTCACTACAATAGACTATATGCTAAGAGTTATGCAAATGTAAGGTGATTAAAAGAGTAATGATTACTGTGGAAGATAAATATATAAAGGCTAGCAGAGCCAGTAACACAAATATTAAATAATGAAGTTAAGTAGTTTTAACAATGACCTCTTGGACTGTCTTGTATCCACTGCATCAGCATGTAAGTAATATATTATGCAACAGACGAGCAGTTGGCACCTAAATGCACTGTTCCTCTTCCTGCCCACGCTCAAACTTCTGTAAATACTGTACACATGAAGTCATCTCCACGAAGTTATGCAGCATATTCCCGTCTGCATGTCTTTTTGTTTTTCAACAATATACCATCGTGTATGTGAGAGGTGGAGTTGAGTGAGATGTGTCTCAGTAAAAAACAATGCAGAAATGCCACCAACATGCAGTGTTACAGTAACCAGAGGAGCATTGCAGGTTTACATAAAAACACTCTATACCTGAGGGAGGGAGGGATATCAATGTGCGTGCGTGTGCGTGTGCGTGTGCGTGTGCGTGTGCGTGTGCGCGTGCGCGTGCGCGCAGCTCTTTCTTATTACCTTCACTTTTACAGGAGGTGGGTTCACAGAGCGGACAGTCTCAGCGGTGCTCTGATTGGCTATTTGCCGGGCAATGATGTAATCCTCGAGGGAGAGCGGTTCTGATCGATGAGGCTTTATACCTCCGATTGCTTCTGATTCTGTGTGTGGGGGTCGTTCTGCGTGCGCGAACATGTGCATGCGCGCCTTTGTTTGTACCTGCTTGTGTGGGTCGGCTGATATGTTACTGTTGAAGGCTGTAGTCGCTGCCGTTCAAAAACACATCGTAATCTCGCCACAAAGCCTAAAAATGAGCTCGTACTTCATGAGAAACTTGTGTATTTCTTTCACTTAATACCGTTTCTTTTAATATATATTTTAAGGTGTTTCGATTTTCCGAAAACCCATTATTTTTCTCTGAAGGTACACACAGCACATGCAGTTTAAAGGGCAGAGAATAAAGTCCTCCAGTAGGCTATTAAAAAGAAAGACGAGGCGCTAGAAAGGACACCAGACACCGTAGCATGACATCACAAGTGAGAAAAGAGACTTAAAGGTTTGAATTTACTGCCTTTATAGCAGGAAAGAGCACAAGGTCGCACTTGAATCAATGTGCAGCACACAAGAAACGGAGGATGTAGATAATCGGGGCCACTTTTGGCTGAGTTCCAGACTGTCCACTAATTTACCTGTCCAAAACTGTTATGAACATTTATGTCCATCGCTGTGTATATGCATTATATCGTGATATAGATTACGTCAATATGTCTGCTGAGTTCATGTAGTCCCTGTAGCTTAAAGCATTACTTCTATATTTTGGGGAATTAGATTTTTTTGCTTTCTTGCTGAGAGTAAGATGGGAAAATGTCGGATCACTCCATTACATCTGTGCGCTAAATATGAAGCTCACGCCAGCAGGCGATTAGCTTAACTTAGCGTAGCGCTAAGACTGGAAGCAGGGGGGAACAGCTTGTCTGTCTCTGTCCAGCCTTTATATTAGATATATATTTAATAAAATAATGATGGTGTAAGAATACATTTGCGGTGCCCGTTTTACCTGGAAACCAAACAGTTTGGTCCACTGATATACCCTTTGATTTGTTTACATCTTAGTAAACTTAACATTTATTTCATATATTCAAATGAACAGACGGGGCTGCCGTGTTTGACGCACTAATACAGCGCTCATCCTCTTCTTCTTTTTCTGTTCCATCACTATGACAGTCATTATTCTGGGGTTTGGCTAACGAATCACTCCATTACTCTATTTCCTGCTCTCTCTCTCTGTTGTGTTGACTTGATGGATCAGCATGTGGATGTGAGGAGCAGTGATGGATTATTATGGCTGTCTTAAAGGGTGAACCCCCCCCCAGAGTCGCGAGCTTTGATTGATTAATCGCAGCGCGTGTCGGCCGGACAGCTATGAGAGGCCATCCTGTCTGTCATAGTAATTACCCTGACAGAGTGTGTACCTCTTATCACAGATGATATAGACCGCAGAGTGAGGAAGCATGATAACAATCTGTGGTAATGATTACTGCCAAGGCGTGTATCTCCGTGCTCGCCTGTTTAAATCATAGTGTTCAAACAGACCTGTGAGTAAGTTGATATAAAAAACAATCCTCTTTCATTCCATCGCTGGTCCATGTTTCTGAGTTCTAGATATGACAATGCAAAGGGAAGGGTACACCCCTATGAATATGAAGCAAGAACACCAGTGTGCTCGGATAACATATTTACCGACGTCTAAATAAATCACGGGACGTTGTAATGATTTTTCGGTCGGTCTTGGCAATCTTCTGAATGTCGTCATGCGGGTGTTTGGTTTGTATTCATCCTCAGCTGGTGTAAGGCAGAGATTTAATTATGGAGGATCAGTGGGATCGTATTAAATGTGCATTTGGATCATAGATGCAGACTGATTGATATTGAGTTTGTCTTGGATCCTATAAAAGCTCTGAACAATGGCTTTGCTTCATGGCACGGACTTTTTCTGTTCCACTTAGGAAGGAGAAGTTTGAAATCAATTTTCACCACATAACTTGATAAAATAATAAGCCATGTTAAAAATAAACATAAAGCATCTTTATTATATTAACAAAGCATCGGTTTACTTTATATCGCTGCCTCTCCAATAGCACACTGTACACAGACTGACTCTGACACTTAAATTAAAGAAATGTTTTGTCCAACTTACAGTAACTTCTAGTTGAACAATATTGAAATCACCATGAAAAATGACTTATCTATGGTATTTGTTTTCCTTCAGTCTCTAAAAGCTGCACTAATCAATATGTTTAGATTAACAGTGGTTAAAAAGACTTTTATTGTGAAAATATGTATTGTAGTGCGGAACCCACAGAGAATGATTATCCCACTCTGCAGGTCCCCTCAGCTCAACGGAGCGCTTTAGCGTCTTTCAGCTCATTTGTTGCTTTTACGGCCTTATCTTTGTCCTCGTTCCGCTCTCATCAGCACCATTTTCAGTGGAGGAAGTTCTAAAACCCGACTGTACGCTACCGGCCCAGCACCAGCAGCAATCATGGACACAGTTAGCAACTATACCGGTAAAGATTGCTGAGCATTTAGCAGCTAAAGAATCAGATGTAGTCAGTGGATAGACTTTATGCGACTATATTCCTGAAGAGAACTCTTATAAATGTTTACAAAATAAGCAGAACATGACAGAGAAGGCATGTTTTTGTTTTAGTTATCGTGACGTGATTCAGTGGAGAGTTTTCAGCTCGCAGCTCGAAGCATCAGAAGCTCTTCCACACAATGAGTGCGTTGCGGCTGCTGAACAGAACGGTGTTGTTATTGGTCTCAAAAGAGCAGCAGAAGTGACGGCGGGTGATGTCTCCCATGGTTCTCTCAGTCGATGGGTTGATGATGCAACGTGATGTGTGTTGTTTTTGTTCGTCCCTGTGGTTTTTGTTACGCGTCTCTGTCAGTACTCCTGCCTTAATCATCTCTCAAGCTGCTTTTTGTTTTTTAATTCGTGTCTGCCTCTCTTGTTGTCTCTGTTTCATCACTGCCTCCCTCTGTATGGTCGGGTGAATGGTGTGAGTGTAATTAAAAGCAGCGGGCTATACGTGCTTGTGCAATCCCCTGTTGGGTGGAAGGTACCTGTGTAGAGTGTTTAATTAAACATTTCGTACGCCTTTTATCACCGATTCTTCACTTCACATGATACAAACCTTAACATATGGGCTTGTGGCGGTGCATTTGGTTGTCAAATTATAAGCTTGCATGCCTGCGAGCGGATAAGTGTGTGTGTGTGTGTGTGATGAAGTGATGTCGTCCAGCCCTCTGAGAGAGGCTGTTACATCGCACACTGACTCCCATCAGTCCTCCTCCCTTCTGCCCTCGGGTCGTGCCAGGAAAGGCTGTACCTGTCTCACACCTGGCCTCCACGCAAACACACTCTCCTCCGAAAAGGCTACGAGACGAGCTGTCGCAGTGCCATGATCCGAGAGGGAGGCGGCTGGTGTGAAAAGGCTCACCCTGACCCCACACACACACACACACACACACACACACACACACACACACACACACACACACACACACACACACACACACACACACACACACACACACACACACACACACACACACACACACACAGGCCCAGCAGCCCAGAGTAATTCACACCAAGTCGTCATGTTGCAAATAAACTGGCAACATGCTGTAGATGTTGACACGGAGCTTTCAAACTGCCTATTTTTTACATTTTCTCAGGGGCAAAAAGTGTTTTTACTCAGTGAACAGAGACATAAAAGTCCTCCTGTTTCAGTTTGAATGGAGTGAATGACGCAACCATCATACCCTGGATTTTTGAAGGTCTAAAATCTGGGAATCCTCTATCTGAGCTTGTTGGTGCATGTGAATCCCTGTATGCTGCTCATACGGCACGTTACCGCTGATCACGCCGTCTCCACCCAAGGCGTCGTTGCAGAAGCATAATCCATTCGTTTTCGTTAATAATCTGTTGATATTACAGCAATTTCTCTCCTTGGCTGTTGGAAAACACGCATAACTAAAAGAGCAAAAGGGAAACCATGTTGAAACCTGAGCTGTAGATTCATCAATGGCATCCAACCCAGTGAAGAACATGTCAACTCTGAACTGGAACAGGACGGAAGCAACTCACTGTTGCTTTTCTTATTCACTCGCATGTTCCCACACTGACATTTGTCACACACACACACACACACACACACACACACACACACACACACACACACACACACACACACACACACACACACACACACACACACACACACACACACACACACACACACACACACACACACACACACACACACACACACATCCAAACAGTGTATCCCCAGATGGATGGAGGTGTTGTAGGTGACGGCTCTCCCCTGCCACCAGTGTTGTCAGACATCACTTATCAGCCAAGCCTGTGATGGAGGAGCAAGGGAGGAACACAATTTCACCTTATCTCACCTTCTTACGCTTCCCTTCCTTTCATTCTCTATGTTTCCGTCTCCGGGTTCCCACCAGACCTGCTCGTTCTGTGTTCTCCTCTAATGTTCTCTCTCTGTTTCACACCTGTACCTTCTTTCTTCTGTCGTTTTCTTTGTCTGTCCACCTTTTGTGACCATTTGGATTACAGCCGCCCTCCCCAACGCTCCCAAGCTATTTAAATAATCACACAAAAATAATGATGCCTACGTTGCACAGTGGGCCAGTTTAAAGCCATTTCAGGCCGCTGGAGATTTCTTTCACCCGTCAGGTCTCAGCCTGTCGCTCCCCTGCTTTCTCTGCCATCATCGTTAAGCACATCCTAACGAGGCCTCGGCGGCTAATGAACCGTAACAGCCGGCCGGCGCTCTAAGCAAGTCTCGAAGTGAAGCGGGGACTGAGGACGAAGGGGAGATGTGATGACATGAAGGAGCGACGGTTGCGTTGACCTTCCCTCGAGAGACATTTGATGGACGGAGGATCTGTCAAAGATTAAGACACGGTTGCGTGGCAGCCATCAAGCCTCTCTGAGGGATGGAGGTGGTATGGAGCAGTCAAAACTCTGGTATAATGAGATTGACTAAGCTATTAGTCAATGTGTCTCCATTCTCATCCCTTACTGGCAAAGACCTCAGTGCTATCTCTCGAGGCTCCACATCAGTAAGTGTTCATTCGTCTTTTTTAGGCGAGAGTTATGTTGCCACCCGCCGCCTCAGACTTGTTCCAGAAGTCAGTAATACAACCGTAAGATCTTTTTTTTTTCCTTACATTAAAACAACTGTTTACACAGTTTAAGTGGCAAAATGCAACGACACGTATGTGCATTTTTATGAAGTAGTAATTCATTAGTTTAAAGTCCTTCCCCTCATAGAGAAACGCTACTTTTAGACTCTCGATTTATCCCGTCAACATTTCACTTCGAACTATATGTCCACAGGCCTGTACTTCAACAACACGCACTCATTCAGACCCGAGTGGTTTAAGGTAAATCATAGCAGGCTTTTTTTTTTAAAGTCAGATATATTGTAAAACTGCCACATTTTCCGACTGAATTGGACTCGCAGACTACAGTTCAGCTTTCATTGCTGTGTCACAGTTTTACAATATGGCTGACTTTGAGTGCCATATATATATATATATATATATATATATATATATATATATATATATATATATATATATATATATATATATATATATATATATATATATATATATATATATATATATATATATATATATATATATATATATATATATATATATATATATATTTTATCTCCTCGGGTTACTGTTCCGTACAGGACAGACCTGCAGGAGAGTTTTGACACACGTCTGGTGCTGTAGCAAGGAAAGATGTACTGCAGTGTTGACTTTATTTTTTGTTTTACGTAAAGGTGCTAAATGCAAAATGTAGTCCATATCTATTTCCTCCCAACGGCTCTCAACATGGAGACGGCTAGAAGCTAACAGCGCTAACAATGCAACAATGGCGACCGAGCTAACAGCGCTAACAATGCAACAACGGCGACCGTGCTGACCGAGCTAACAGTGCTAACAGTGCTAACCTGAGGGGGAACCGGAAGGTATGCTTCCGCGACGATACCGCTGTGATGGCGTTATCTAGCTAACGTGCACGCGCTGCCGGACCGGCTATGTAAACAAAGCACAGAGAACTTCAGATTACAACACACAAACGTGGCGAGCAACTTCGTTCTCGGCTCAGGACGCCTTTACTCCGCTACATTTTTACAGAGCAAACAGTTGCTTGCTGCTCTAATAATGCTCCGAATAGAAAACCTATAAAAGACATGAACACAGGACGCTTTAAAAATAGTCTATTGATATACTTTATTAATAGCTGCGTCAGTTCTTGTTTCAACCAGGGAGTTGGCTGGCTTTTTAGTTTTCTCCTTTTGTTGCTCTTTTAATGTTTAGGCTCTGCTTTGAAGAAAACTTCCTGGACACATTACCTGCAGCAGCAATGACTGAGTTCCCTCACAGGGTTCATTAACCTTTCATCTGATCCCGCAGCAGCATAAAGACAACACCTCTCGGGTGTTATTGCTTCTGTATGTTGGTTTAAAGGCTAGTTGCACCACTTGGCTTTTTATTAGATATTTGCACCCCCACCTCCTTCAGAATGGGTCCGTAGATGGAAATAACACAATTTGATGACTGCTGTTTCTGATGGGACGTGTATGCAAATGTTACAGGCCACCGCGTTGGTTCAGGCCGCGTTCGCACATTTCATTTCGTTCAATGCCTTTCTCCCGTCACGCTGTTTCAGAAGTAAAGCACCCCGCAGTGCTGCTCCAGCGTAGCGGCAAGACCTGCCTCTAAAAATACCTGCACGCACTCATCACATGCAAAGCAGCTCGTGAAAAGTGCATTTATCTTTTCCCTCCGAATCTTTTGGTCTATTTTTCCCCATCCTTTTCTCTTTTTCTTATTCCGGAGACGCATTTAAACACGCACACGCTCTTCCTCATGCGGTCAAAATGCATCCAGATTAGATGTGTTCTTCCATTAGGTCCTCGACTTCACACTCGAGAGACAAAGCAAGAGTGAAGAACTTTGAAAGCGTTGAGCTCGGAATGACTGTGCCCTGGTTTCCGTGCTCCTGTTGTCAGGCTTGGGGTGTAAACACAGGCTGGTGAAATATTTATCTGTCTCTGGGAGGTAGTCGTTTCCTCTGCGTTGCTCATTAAGCCAGGGTTCATTGTCTCTCTGGCTGCAGAAGAAGGGCCTTTGTGTGTGTGTGTGTGTGTGTGTGTGTGTGTGTGTGTGTGTGTGTGTGTGTGTGTGTGTGTGTGTGTGTGTGTGTGTGTGTGTGTGTGTGTGTGTGTGTGTGTGTGTGTGTGTGTGTGTGTGTGTGTGTGCAAATCACACCGAGACGAAATGAGGCACGGTGGAGACGGGAGATCAGCGATGGAGGATGAGGTGGAGGGGGGCTGCTGGTGGTGTGTGCTTTGTAAAATGCGTGGATGCACACACACACTCGTATTATACACACTATACCCTCCATCCTTCCAAACCAGCTGGTCAGCTGTCTTTGTTGTTGTTGCCTTTGCGTGCCATGCCGCTGTTAACTACCGCTGCTGTAAAAGTGTCGGTATGGAGAGATCTGATCCACAAACAAATGTTGTGTAAAAAGGAAAAGTTTTACATTTTTCTTTGCCAAGAAATACTCACGACCCCCCAGCAAGAGAGCGAATTGTCATTTCTACACTTTGGTTTTTGATTAAAAGGAAGAGCCAATGTGTTAATTAGTGAGCGTTACAGGTGTTGGTAGATTTAGTTGCCTTTTGACAGAGCCAGGCTAGCAGTTACCCCCCGTTTCCAGTCTTTAAGCTAAGCTAAGCGCCTGCTGGCTCCAGCTTCATATTTACGGCACAATCGTCTTTTGATGTGTCTTGTTTTCTCTGTTTTCTTTTTATGGATCCGTCTCTTCCTCTGTGTGTGAGAGAAAGCACAATAAACAGAAGGACTAACAACCTCTCTAATCCAAGGATGTAAGATCTCGCTTCACTTTTAGTTTCCCTGCAATCCATATTCATTTCCCCCATTTTTTTAATCTGTGATGAAAAAGTGTTGCCCGTGGAAATAAAGCAATGCAAGTGGCAGAGAATGAAAGACCGCGGGTGAGAGAAAGATGCGTGGAGGATCGTCTAAGCATCAATATTTCAGTGGCTAGAACCTTGGATGAATAATTCAACCTCAGTGTCACACTGTTTCCCTCTCTGCAAGACTCTTGGCCTGGTCTCTCTCACACACACACACACACACACACACACACACACACACACACACACACTAACTCCCCCACTTTTTCTTTCTGAAATGGAGGTGGCATTACAAAATCGCCTGAATCTACTCCAGCTGGTTCCCCCTCTTTCTTTAATCTCCCTCCCCTCCTGCCTCCCTCCATTGTGTGCCTCCTGCTGGCTGTAGAGTCGTAACGATTTTCTATAAAGTGTAAAAACTGCACCTATTCCCCTTGGACTCTGTTTCAAGCTATTTATGTAAGAGGAAGATGAATTACTTCCCTCCGCCCGTCCTGAAAGACGCAACCGTGCGCCCGCTCACACCTAGAACCCGTCTCTCCGGCCCTCACAAGAACACACATGGACGGGTATTTCCGTTATGTAAGCGGGGCTGACTTTCCCTCAGGTAGCCCGAATAAGCAGACCTATTTAGCTTCAGGAGAACCGACGGCGGGCGCCTGTCGGAGCAGATTTAGTGCTCCTCCGCTGTTCGCTGAAATGAATCGGGGTCACTCGCATTCCCGGCTTCCCCAGATGTCATTTTGACCCGTGTGTGTGTGTGTGTGTGTGTGTGTGTGAGAGAGTGTGTGTGTGAGAGTGTGTGTGTGAGCGTGACACTGAGAGGGAGCTTATCTGAACATGCAGAAGGGCTTTATAGATAAGAGGATGACATATGTGTATGTTAACATCAATATTCTTTAAAATGCAATCCATTCTGTCCTCGCATGGCTTTGTGATGTGGTTGAAATTGTTGAAATCATATTTTTTTTTTTCAACATTGCACTCGGTTTCCTTTTTGTAAAGCACACCGAGCTGATATCAGTGCAGCTTATTACAGCAATAAATCCTGCCTTCATGAAGGTTATCACGCTGAGGGGAGGTGCTGATGATTATGTTGGATGTGGCCGGTTGTGGTGCTGTTGAATTGCACGGGGACACTAAATATTAGAAACATCTGTAACACAATTCAACAGCACCACAAACCTCCAAACTGTCCCTCCCGTCTGACCAATAGATGCCTTGTTGCATGAAACAGCTCCGTTGTGTTACTCATGTTGCTGTTTTACTGTCTTCTGTCTATCTTGTTTTTGTCTCAATTATATTATTCCCTTATATTACCTGCATTCGTAAAATTCATTTTTGATCATAATCTACACGTGAGTGGGTCATTTACATGCCAATGCACTCGCGTCATTTCTCAATAAATATCGTGTGTGTGTGTGTGTGTGTGTGTGTGTGTGTGTGTGTGTGTGTGTGTGTGTGTGTGTGTGTGTGTGTGTGTGTGTGTGTGTGTGTGTGTGTGTGTGTGTGTGTGTGTGTGTATTAGTATTCACGTAGCGTGGAGCTCAACATTGTCGTAAGCCCATTTTCCGAAACCATCCTCTGAGTTAATTTCAGCAGCCTCAGCACGGGGAAGCGAGAAGGATGCGCTGCATGTTCAGAAAATATTTCAGCCCACCGTGAAGAAAGACCAACAAGTACACACAGTAAACACGCCGGGGGGGGGGGGGGGGGGGGGGGTATTGTCCTCTCTACACCAACGACACAAAAACACACAAACTGTATGGTCACTTAGCATCTTAGCTCTCCCATAAATCAGCGGCCCCACAGTGATGGTGTTGATATCAGCCATCTGCTGGATGTGGGTACCCGGTGACACACACACACACACTGCTGTGTATTCACATAAGAGAGGACGAAACCTTCTGGAAAACAGACTTATCTTGTGTGTCGCTGTTGTTATGACAGATGTGCTCTTTAATCTGAATCTGCTGCTTTCTGTGTTTGTATGTCTTCTATCTGTTACCTCTCTCCCCATGTGCACCTTCATTTTCTCCGCTTTTTCTCCATCTTCAACCAAAGACATCTCACTGTTTCTTTATTCCCCCCCCGTCTCTTTATTTTTTGTCTCCCACTCCGACATAAGTATGCATCCAGTCTAGTCTCGTCTCCGTCCTCTGGTGTAAATGATTCAACGTACCGGTAGTCATTTTCCCATCATCTTTTTCCCCTCATAGTAAATCCAGTCTGATCCCACCGTCGAGCCAACTGACACTTTCAAACATTTATTTATAAAAATGTATTTTTTTTTATTTGTGGAGTGTTTTTCCCCTTCTTATTCTCTGTTTTGTCACAGGGTTTCATCATTCGTCTGTTGCTTTTGTTTGTCCGGGGATTCGGTGTTGTTGTTCTTCGACTCTACTTGTTCTCTCCCTCGTCTGTTCGGCTGTTTATTTCTGTATTTATACATGCAGGCATCCGAGTATTATTTCTCTGTCTGAGCTGTCAGTGTTTCGGCAGCCGGCAGCCATCTTTTCCTCGCATTCAGATGCAATTACGCTTTAACCAAGCTCCTCTGATACCGGCTCTGTTGCTATCCTTCTATCAATCGCATCTTTTATCTTCCGTTTCTTTCTTCATCTCTCCCTCTCTCTTCATCTCTGGATGAAACGATCCAGATTGAGTATGTATTTAATGACCCGTACCAAACAAAGATATATATTGCAGCCTTTGATGCTCTGAGCTATCAACCTTCAACAAAGACCACTTCATTTGTCCAACAAAATCATACATGGGGACATTCAGTGCTTTAAAATTGAGGCTGACTTGATGCTGCAGGTATCGTTCTGTGATCTTGAAAAAAAAAATCCATGCTCGCACACGAGATTATTTATTTTTCAGATCAGTACTTGATGTTTCTCTCTGTCGTTGTTGCTGGTGCAGCCTCTTAGCGCTCATCTTTAACCGACTCTGTAATAATCTGATTTAACTTGATCTTTTCACACGGAGTCAACCTAAAAATTGCATCATCGACAGGGTGAGGGATGAGCATTTCAGACGTGGATGCTCTTGGACGTCAAAACTGTCCATATGCAGTATTTTATAGTGGAGGCGCCTGGGGGCGGGGGGACAAGAGCTTTCAGCTACATGCAAGTAACTTTGTGCGCATTAACAGGGATTCTTCTAATTTCAAATCAGTATGTAGTGTAGAGCTATTGTATTTTAATGCTATATATATATATAAGACTGGGTATATTAAGCTAGGAAAATGAGGTGTGGTGTTACATCACACCGTAAATGCCATGTGTATTCAAACCGACCTCCAGTAACTTCATTGATAGCAGCTGAGATCTGTCGGGATCGGTCTGAAGCACGCTGCAACGTCGGGGAGACAAGGAAATGTTTTTTTTACAAGTTAAGAAAAGTCGACAAATGGCACAATCAGTCACAATCAGTATGTAGTGTAGAGATGAAATTAAACATGCTGAAACTGCTGCTGCCACCCGTGTTAACATGAATGATCACGATGCAGTTGTTTCTCATCCTGTGTGCATCAAAGACCTCATGCTGTGAGTCCAGGTATCTTCAGAGGATGTGATTACCGTACTCGTGTTTAGGCTGTGATTCAATCTACGTTTGTTTATTTATGAAGCATGTAGAAAAGAACTTAATTAGTTTGACTACATGTCATGTTCACTCTCAAGTCGAGTCACACAGATGAATCCCACAGTAAAAAAAAATGTTTTACTGTGGGATTCCTGGGGGGGTCTAGAGAAGGGCCAGAGAGGGACGCATGTATGAGCAGAGAAGCCATGAAATATTAATACCTGTGGGTCAGCAGGCCAACAAAACATCTATGCAGGGTTATTGTTGGATCTGACCTGTGTGAAGATGTGGAACCAGGACATAACTTAACGTCGACCCAGCTCATGCCCAATATTTATATTTAGTCAGCAGAAATGGGGCCAACCTCCTGCAGCAACAGAAATATGCGGGGCCATTTTTCAGTGTGCGCATGCTCACACACACTCACTCACACACTCTACAGCATTACATTCTAGGGGGAAACAAATGGAGACAACCTAAGGCATACATCGTGTTTCGCTGCCATATCAGGGATATGCAAATGAGCTCCATTTTAATGATGTGGAAGGTTTGGCATGATTAATGGACTGCGTGCGTGCGTGCGTGCGTGCGTGCGTGCGTGCGTGCGTGCGTGCGTGCGTGCGTGCGTGCGTGCGTGCGTGCGTGCGCGTGTGCGTGTGCGTGTGTGTGGATTGTTCTGTAAGCTAGACATCTGTTGCCGCCACCTTTTCTGTCCGTCCGCCTGTCTGTCGAGAGACACTGAGTTGGCCTGCTTTCTTTCCCACACACACACACGCACACGCACACGCACACGCACACGCACACGCACACGCACACGCACACGCACACGCACACGCACACACACACACACAGAACAGAGCCACTAAAGCTTTAGAAGAAAACCAGACGACGACATTAAATTCATGTTGTCTTTTTTTAGATGGACAATTTTGAGTTATTATGGATATTGTCAAAGTTGAATGTGCGCACGCACACACACACTCTCACGCCAGACTAAATTGACTTGATGTGCCTTTGATGAATCATCAAAATGTCATCTTCAGACCAAGATTAAACGGAATCACTTAGGAAAACTGGTGGGGGAGATGTGTGTGTCAGTATCTGTGTGCTTGAGGGAGCCCGAGGGTGTGTGTGTGAGTTTGACTCTGGTAATATAATACTATTAAATTCATCATGGTCTCCTTGGCAGCGAATATAAAGCTGTTAAGGCAAGGCAAGGCAAGTTTATTTGTATAGCACATTTCAACAACAAGGTAATTCAAAGTGCTTCACATAAAACCATTAAAAGCATCAAAACATAAGGCAAACGAAAAGGAGATTTAAAAACAATTAAGAACATTCATTAAAACATTAAAAAAAAACAGTGTAAGACAGTTTCATAGTAAAATGCAGAAATGCAGGAAATTGATTAATATATTAATTGAATGTGGTTCAATTAAAGGCAGCAGCAAACAGAAAAGTCTTCAATCTTGATTTAAATGAGCTGAGGGTCTCAGTTAGTCGTTCTCTCTCTCCTGTCTTTGTCCAGAGTTCTAATTCAGATAAATGCCACTTGTGCCTGTTACTGTGGATCAACGAGGTCATGCATTAGCAATAGTTTTTAAACATGTTTGATTTTGTCATAGCCAAAAAAAAGAAGAAAAAAAACTGGGTTTATAGTTAGAGTATCTTGGAAAAGCGGTGATGAGCGGTATCCAATGAGAGTGCAACAGGAAACCAGGGGGCGGGAAGAAGAGGGCAACAGTCACACATACACATGAATGTCGAGGTCATTGAGATCAACAAGATCTCTGCAATTGGAAAAATCTTCAAAACAGCGTCGTAAAGCTTCACTTGTAAGAAAAAAAAGTGAAGCTACAGCCAACAGCAGGTTAGCTTAGCATAAAGAGTGGAAGCGTGGTAGCGTTGCTCTGTTCAAAGGTAACATCAACCCACTAACCAGCGACACCTACACCGCTCGCTAACTGACATCCTTCAACTTCTCTGATTATTTTTCCAGGTGAGCAACAGCACTGTTTCAACAGTCTCTCTGTCTTTCTTTCTCCGTCTGTTGTCCAGTGGTGGGATGTGGAGAAAGGCGAGGCCCTGCAGACCTTCTTCACGACGGGGACGGCGTTGAAGAGGATCCACGTCTCGTCCGACTTCTCCACCTTCGTCACCATCGACAGCATCGGCATCCTCTACATCCTGCAGAGGGTGGCGTGAGACGTCGCAAACGCCTGCAATCCAAACACTACATCAGTCATTTGTTTTGTGCAAAGCCTACATGTACAGTGTTCCAGACTGTAAACGGAGGTGTTGCGTTGCATTAAGGACACTTGCAGAAGGCTAAACTAAAAAGCTGCGGCATCCCAGAACCACACACTTCTCAGATGCTACGTTTACATTTCTACTGCGGTACTACTTTACCAGTAACACCAGCTTTCAATACAAAACTGCACCATCGCAGCTCAACGAGTCGATGAAGACGGTAGATACAAATACATAGCTTTTGTAGATGAAATAGAGCAAAATCTCTCTTTAAAAATAAGCGTTTGCGACGATCAGGCCTTTGAAACGTTAATGCCCAATTAAGAGGTTTATAGCAACAGGCTAAAGATATGCGATCCTTGCATCAAATGTGAATAATAAATGTTAATCCATGTTGCATTAGGGCTGAACGTTATTGCATGTGTTGTGCGCTATCAAGCACGACCGCTGATTCGTTAGAAGTCATGAATTTGACTGGTCCACGCTGTGATGTTTTTGAACTTTCATCATGTTTGTGTTCGATGGTTAATCTTGTGCGTCCGGTCTGAACTTGATCGTCACTATGAACAGTTTTGGGTCTTTTTTTATTTACCCTGCAGCCTTAGTCTGAATGTGAATACTGGAGGGTATGTGGGTTTTGCGTACGTGGGTTTTGCCTTTTTCTATCCACCAGCATAGATGGAATTTATGGTGCACTTTGATAAACATTAAAAATTGATAGTGAGATTGAGTTTTAACGATGAGAAAGCCTGCACGTCTATCTGTGCATCCGAACCGTTTGTACTTTTGAACTTAGATCAGAATGCTGCAGTGTGTGATTCATAATTTATAATATAACTTACACTTGCTAATGTTAAAGGGCACTTTTAGTGCTGCATTCAATGTGACCTTTTTTATTTTGTACCAGTTCTTTTTATCTCTCTATACCACTTTTTACACATGTTTTTATCGATCCAACTACTGAGCCTTTTCTTGTTCTGAGCACTTTGAAGCAGGAGTCACAATCTTTAATATAAGACTTTGCTCATGTAGCTTTGTTCAGACACACGATAAAGTATCCTTACTTTCATTTGACAATACAGATGAGTGCTTATTCTCAAGTATGTGACAGAGAGGCTAGTGTCAAACCTATTCATCGCAGTGGGGATGATGCTGGTTACTGGATACCAGGTTGAGTAGGAGTAATGAGCACACAACATCTCTGAACAATGCTGCTGTCATTTTTACGGTGTGCTCTTCCACATTGGTGCTTTAAAGTCTGCATAAATTGAATCAACAGATTTCCTTCCAGTGAGGAGGTCTCTGACGTACAGAATTGCTGAATATTGATGTCTGCTCAGGATTTATTGACTCCGTTATATACGGTGCGGTGTAATGCGAGTGCAATTGATAAAAGATTAAACGACACGCGCTATGATGATGAGATGTGTCTGTCTTGATTTTGTCCCCGTTCAGAAGTAGTGATTTTATTTCCTTTTCGTTGATGATTCTGTCTTTTTATTGACAGAGAATCTGTGAATCTATCACTCCAGACACACGACTATGAAAAAAAAAGTATATTCAGCAGCAGAGGTTTAACATCAGCTGTCCTTTATGCAGAAAATGAAAGCCTGTTAAACTTTCTGGAATTAGTTTTTCTTCAAAACAAATACTTCTATTAACGTCATCTTAGTGTGCGGCCTTCCCCGCCACACGGGGGCGCTGCGGCACAAACGGCGTAATGAACGTGGTGCTCGTTCCGGTTAAAACTGATCGCGCGCTAGATGAAAGCCAAGGCAGAGGAAGCGGGCCAAAGACTTGTTCAAGTTCTTGGAAAAATACAACAGTCTGTAGGAAAATACAAGTTGTAAATGAAAAAAACCAGCAGCTACAGCAAGAATACCGAAGAAGAAGAAGAAGCAATCAACTCACCTGCGCGCGCTCCCTCATAACTGCTGTGTGGTCGAGCTTCTGCACAACAACCTGGTTCAAGGTATTACCAACTTCCTCATCCTGATACATTGCATAAAGTAAGTATATATAATTGGGTTGATTGTGATTGTTTTCTTAGACTTTCTCAGTTTTTAGAGAACATTTGAAACCCTGCCTTTAAAGAACCTTTTCCCTATTGCGTACCTTTTATTTGCCTGATCTCCAAGTGACTTAATGAATAGATGTGGGACTCATTGTGGACCCCACCATGACATGAGGTAATATAGCTGATGTATGTGTGTTTTTTTAACGCCTCCCTGTCATCACATCCATCAGTGGATTTTGAGTGAACTTGTATCACCGGTTGAAGGCTGGGCTCAAACTCTCAGCTGAGTTATGTGATTGATAAAGCTCTAGCGTGACTCACCAGGGCCTATTTAATTAGATTTCTATGTAACGACAGATGTGTGTGGAGGGCTAACACCAAAGGTGAGTGTGACCATCAGTTACCACATTGACGTGTAGCATCGCGGCTTATGAAGATCAAGGTTATTGACAAAATCAAACGCACCCTTTGCAGAAACAACAACGACCATGTTAGGAAACCCAACCAACCTCGTACCGAGATCGTTCCCTGGGTAATATATGGCTGTCGTGATCTCACCTCCTGTTTTTCATCTTGGGCACCAGCTCTGAATACTCGTGGATAAATCGGTCCTTTTTTTTGTATAGATTTAGATTACTGACGAGCTCCAGCACACAACAAGAGGCCTTGTTATCTGGCCAGAAACAGGACGCCCATTACCTTCTTATCCTCCGACAGTAAACTTGAAACCATTTGTCTCGGGGTCTTTAGACGTTCTGGGCGCCGCGGAGCATCGTGGCTGCCAGTCAGATTTGGGAAGTGGTCCAAATCGCGGCGCAGGACTTGGAGCAGCCATATGACATTCTAATCAGTTAGACTTCAGTGCTTTCTATTTATATACTCTGAATTTAGCGGGTGATGTAAAGGCGACCTGTCATTCTGCTGCACAAACCTATACACCGGGGGTCGTGTACATCCTCAGTGACGTCTCAGCTCGATATTTCCCGCAATTTTTCATGGTTTCAACAGAGGAAAGACATCATCGCGCCAATTTTTAGGTGGTGTCTTTCGTAGGTGGTGTATTTGGATGAATGCTGCGTGAAACACAAATGATTTAGAGGAGGAATTAGTCGTGTTCCAGCTACTACGATGACTCACATTTGCATTAGTGCAAAGAAAGCTTAGCGGTCTGATTTTAGCATCCAGTTAGCCATGGCGCTACGTGAGGAAAGAACAAGCATCTTGCTGGTCTTTTTCTCTCGCAACAACAACAGTGTGGACTGCTTTGCCGAGATCATCAGTGTGATTTAAACATGTCTGATATTTTATGTTATTTTAAAAACAATCTTGTGGCTTTTTAAAAGGGGTGAAAACTAGGAAATGTTGATTTCCATGACTTGTTTCCTCTTCTTTTTAGTGCATCTCCCGTCAACGCATGCGTTTACACACCCTGCGGTCTCCGCGGGGAATGGTGTGAACTTCTTAAAGACCGGTTGAGGTGTGCGCTAACCTCATTAATTCTGCTCGCTCCTGCTTAATTAATCTTTGCCTGCCGCTGGAGTAATTACAGCTATCTGGCTGTCTGTGTGTGTCTACACACTGCTGACACCACCTTCCCCTCTCGGTTGCAGCTGGGCCAGGGTTTCCCCTCCCGCAGGCTCTGATGTCTGTCACACCGATGGTGGCCGGGAGCCAAAGGGAGACGAGGCTTTGTCCTTTCAACTCCTGAATATTGTCGGCCTTCTTCAGGAAACATTAAAGAAGTAAGTCTGCTGCTGCACTCTTCTTTTAACAATGCATTTAAAGCGTAAAGTTCAGAGGCCTACTAGCCTGATCAGCCTGATTTAACAGCAGTATCGGTTCATAGGTGTGCAGGCTAATGCGACTTTAAACCGCCCTAGTTTCCCAGTGAGAGGTCTGCAGTCGCAAACCCAGGAGGTTCGAAACGGTTCAAAAAGAACTTAGCAGCAGACGGGAAGCCGGAGGGAAGCGCCGACTTATTTTGTTTTTATTTTCTCTTTCCTCTCATTAATTTTTCACTGCTTGCTGTTTTCTCAAGCTTGTGGCGCCGCGAAGTGCAGTCGTGCGAGCAGATTTTCTGGTGGCCAGCCAACAATACCGACACTTTGAAAAGGTGGAGAGGGGGAGGACGGGGAGCTTAGATATGATCACATAATGTACGGCATCAGGAGAGCGAGAGAGAGAGAGGTGTTAGCTTGTGCTTGTAACTGTAATGTGTGGCAGCGATCGAGTCAATGTCTGTGATGTAATACGGCTTCCTACAAATAACAATTGCTTTTTTTTAATAAATTGGTCGGCTGGTTTTATTCCATGATCCCACCAAAACACAATTTAAATCCGTCTTTTGACACTTTTCCAACTGTCGGCTGCACTCAAGCCCATTAAGTGTATATTATGTAGGTTAACTAATTAGTACGTCAGTTACTCTCCTGATTTATTGTTTTGTCAGTTAATGGCGTTATAACTTCCTGTGACTGTGCTCTCTACCTCCCTGGTGACGCCTGCCAACAATAGCAGCTACACTGATTACAGAGCTCCCTCAGCAGTCGGCACTAAAACACAACTCAACACACACACAAGCGTCGACCGTCTGCTCTCTGGCACCCTTGAGTATATTGGGTCACCACATTATCATTCCCCCGTGTCTTTTGACCCTGTTTTGCTGTTGCATCCTCACCCCATGTGGATCTGTGTGTGTGTGTGTGTGTGTGTTCTCCTGACCTTGGCCAAACATTGGTTCCTGTTTCTGTCAGCTGTTGGCTCAGCTGCGCACCACCTTTATTGCTTTCCCTCACGGAGCCAGAGGGCCGAGAGCCAGAAGTCGTTCCCCGTTGGGCCGCTTCCCATTTCTCCTTCCCTCACCCGTCGGCCCACATGGTTTGGGAACCGATTTTTAGGAAGCACAGGCATGGCAACGTAAACACAGAGCGGGACGGAGAAGTGTCAAAAGAAATTTAGACTGTAGTGTACTGGTGGTCAGGATGCGAGGTAGAGGAGTGAAATGGAATGGGGCCCAGGAAGAGCAGATGCTGTGGTCACCTGTGTCTCACCTCGTCTAGTAGCTCACCCAGCCGGACCAGCAGCACACTGACACACCACGGGAGGGGGGGGGGATGGGTTACCTCTTCTTCATCTGTCCAGCAGGAAGGCATGAATGAATGAATGAATGAAAGTATGCTGTGAAAACAGACCTCATAACAATATTGACCCTTTTAAGAACTTTATATTTACACAATAATTCTGCCACTGGGTATCAGGTTATTTGATGTAAATCATAATTTCGTTTGAGCCTTTTTAGGAATTTTATTGAGACTGTAGTTATTTAGAAAAGAGGCGAAGTGGTAATTAATGTGAGTTGTTATGTCCTACTTTTCACTGTCTGCTAATCTGATGTTTGATGCCAGTTAGAAACAAGTTATAGCTTCTAGATTGTGAGAAATATTTTGGTGCTTGTCCTATTTAGTAGTAAACTTATTATCTTTAGGTTTTGAAGTGCTGGTTGGACAAATCCATTGAAAGACCTGTCCTTGGTCTTTAGGGATATTTCATAGACGAAGCTATTAATCGATAATGAAAATAGTTGTTAGTTGTAGCAGCCCTGCTGTACGACGTCGGCTGTGAATATTATAGTATGTTTTTTATAATTCTAGCTATAAGGTGAATTCATAAAAGAAATCTTAAGTGTTTTAAAAATGATTTTGAAGTAACAAGCTTTTTTTAAATGACAAAATACATTAAAGCAGTGTTGCTAGTTGAGAACTAATCGGTCACGAGAGAAGTTGTGATCGTCCTTGAACTCTTTCTGTATGAATAAGTGCTTCACTACGCTCATTTACATCTTATCTTCTCGTTTAAATGTGTGCTGTCAGTCCCATTAAAGCCTGCAGTTTGCCGTGAGGTGTTGCATAAGTGGCAGTAAGTAGAAATGTATCCAGAAGAAGAAGAAAAGGGCCCATTGTCTTGCTCAAGGGCACTTCAACCATCATGTTGATGACGTGTTTGCATATGCTGGCTGCTTACAAAACCGTTCCTCTAAACCACTTGGCCACCCTGCAGTCACACATTATACAACATGAGGCAGACCATCAAAGCGTCTTGCTTGACAACTCATTTGTCCCCATCGTATCGCTGCTGCCTCCTCACTCACACACACTCTGTCACTCACCCATGTGTTTCAGCTCAGACGTGTGCAAGAGTTACGACGCTGGGACCGTCCAACCTTCACAGCGGCAGCTTTTAGGATGCAAGGTGCTGCTCTCGACAGATAAACCCCAAATACACACACACACACACACACACACACACACACACACACGACTCCAGACAGAGCTTAATGCTTCAATCTGGTTTTGTGAACAAGATTCGTGACTGGAGGGAAAGTGCAGGCCGGCATAAGTTCAGCATCAGTTTTAAAAGCCTCTTACGGCTGAGTGGAGTAACGATGAGTTTTATCTCTCCAGCGTTATGGCTGCGGATATGCAGATTGTGTACTGATCAAATTTTAAAGTCCCAAGATGCAACTCCTCCTGGGGAGGGCTGAATACAACTGCACTTAAATAGAAACCTGAGCTCTCTAACGTCTCCATCATAAACTTATCACATAAAGGGCTTTTGTTGGGCGGCTGAAAACATTGTACATCTAAAAGCAGATGGTCTTTAAGTCTCCAGAGGCCTCAGTCACTATCAGAACAATGTGAAAGGATGAGCAGGTGGTGGGTTCCGTCGAGTCTTTTGAAACACACAACCCATATGAGCAGTGTTTACCTATGTACCACAGACTGAGCTACTCATTAAGATAATATAGCTAGTAAACTTATTATAATGTATAACAATATCACCCTCTCCAAATATAAAGTCTTCTTGCTGTTCATTTTTTTTTTTCAATAATTGTAAGTGCCAAAAATGAACATTTCCAAAGACTTCGGCCAATTAATTTGCCAATTATCTCTCAAATAATGATTTGGTTTAAAATGCCAAAAATATCAATTTCACACACCATTTCCTAAATCCTAAAGGTGATATCTTCAGATGTATTGTTTGTCCAGCCAACACTCCAAAACACGAATATAATCAGTTTATAATAGTATGAAAAAATACCCAAATCCTCACATCATCATGGGACGTTTCATTCTCATTATTTAGAAAGCTAGAATCAATAGAGCCCAGCTTCTGTTCACGGTGCCACGAGGGACTCGTATCGGAGTGACTCCGCTGACTGGGCCCGCTGGCAGCTCTCATGATCATTTCTTACGGATCGAGGAACACGCTAAACTCAAATACTTCTAGCTTGGATGTTGACGGTGAAACACTGAATCCTTTTTCAAGCCATTTTTCCAAATTTTCAATGGAGCTTGTTGTGTCTCTTGGTGGTGTTGCAGAGCAGTCTCTGCACCTCACAACGCGACACACCGTCATGTTTTCATCAAGTGTTGGTGCTGCTTTTGTCCTCGGCGTCTAGTCGGCTTTATTTATTGAGTGACCTTTTGCAGGATTCGTTGTTGCATATGCTCTTACACTCGTGAGTGGAAGTTATTTTGGACTTTTGTGTATAATCAAAGGCTCATGCGATACCAGAGTTTTTATGCCCTATTTTGAGGATCAGCAGCCACAAAAAAACCCTCTTTAATTTAATTCAAGAGGCAAAGTTGGCTAAACTAGAGCTGCATTATTAGAAAATAACTTGAAAATGAAAAGGCAATTATTTTGATGATCACTTAATCATTTTTTTTAAAACATTTGCTGGTTACAGCTGTTTATTAATGTGAGAATTAGCTGCTCTTCTTGTTCTTGCATTGTAGTTTGTGGACTGTTGGTTAAGTAAAACAAGACATTCAATGATGTTGCGTTGGGGCTTTGTCTGAGGAGACGAACACAGTCTTTGAAAAATGCCCATCACAATATCCCAGAGCAGTTTTGATGTTTTACAGACCAAAAGACAATGAAAATAACTGCTCTTTGCAGCCACAAGCAACAAAGTCTGTGTCCCGAAAAATCATACGTAGCCATAACAAAATCACGAATCTTGAGCAGACATGTTGACCCTTTTTAATACCAATACATTTATTCTGAGCCACATTAAGGAAATAAAAACCCTCAGACTGAAAATAATTAGACTAGCATGAATGAGAACCATCAAAATGTATACGACACAAACCTTAATAAATGCCTTTATTGTATTTACTTGTGCCAGCTCTCTTGCAGCATTGTCTCAAACAATTAGTGTTGCTGAGCTGAAATGAAGGCAGACAGATCTGGAGCCGGCTGACGAGCTGTGTGGGCTCGTGGTCTGTTTAGCCTCCGGAAGTTTCTGTGTGTGTTCGTGCACTTGTATCTGCTTATCTTTCATGAGCTTCTTTGGAAAAACATTTGTTCACTCATTTGTGGCGCTGCTAAAAACAGCAACATGCGCACATGAACTAGACGTCATGCTGATTGAGACCATTTTTTTTTATTTTTACTCCTATCATGACATTTAGCTTAATCGCCTTGTGCTAAGGAGCTCCTCGCTGCCTATTCAAGCAAAGTTGCCCAAGAAGGATGTTCATCCAACATTATGCAGTGGTTGGCTCAGACCTGTGGGGGGAAGGTACAGTTTAATTTGGAGAGAAACAACAAAATACACAAGATGATCTGCTCTATTGCAGTTAGTTTTTTTTTTTTTTGTTTAAAAAAAACATTTGTTAGTGCAGCTTGATCCTCTTCTCTTGGTATTAACACTAATGTTTTTCTTAATTCTTCATTGCGTGGACGATGAGCTTGTGATTATTTATTTATTTTTTGCAATGCTGATTCTTGTGTTCTGGAAAGGTGACATAAGCAGCTTTATGTGACTGCACGGCTTCGCCGCCGTCATGTCGGTTTGACTGCTGGGAGACGGCTCGCTATGAGCGCGCAGCGTCGTCTCAGTTTAGGTGTTTTGGGAGCAGACATCAAACTTAGCTCAGATATACCGGCCAAGGCGTTAGCGAGAGCCCGTCAACTCTTATCACAGACGTGCCAGTTGTAGTTTTTTATGTTCTTCAGGGTCGATCAACGTGCAGCTCTCCCACACACTTTAACGTCACAAGAAATTGTTCCGCTTTGCGTTCAGCTACACAAAATCTGTGGTTATGCTGAATACTTCTGAGCCTTTTGCTGTGCTGTCACATTTCATTTGTAGCACTTAACCTACGTGCTTATGCTCTGCCCATTTGGCACTCTAACGAGGCCCAAGCAAACAAATAAATAAATATGTTGTTTGATGCTGGCTTTCTATACAAACGTGCACATTCAGTGAATACAAACCTGACGCACATCTGAGGTTATTTTGAATCAACTTTGAATGCGGGCCAAGAGCGTTGGTTGAATCGTTAACCCTCAAGTCATGTAGCTGTGATCAGTTGTAGTCCAGGGAGAGAGGGACCGGGAGGCTGTTGGTGAGGTTGCTGTCCAGTAAACCTCGATAGAACAAAGACTATTTTTGTGCAGCGAAACAGGAAGTACAGTACATGCAAAAATGGCCATACCCTGCGCCGTATACGTTTCATCAGGGCCCGATGGAAAAGATGAACGGAAATGGTTCTAGACAGGACAGAGATGAGGCAAGTGGCATTAAGGACAGATGGAGTATTATATAAGAGAAGGGGCACAGAGTGAATAGTTTGTGCACAATACAGGACGTGGGCAGCAAAATGCCACCCAGAACCCTATGAATATTTAAGAATGTGATGATGTAGTGGTAAACCTTTCCTATGTGCTTTGTGATATTCCTAAACAGGTGAGGGATGCCGCCACGAGAGGCCGAACAAGCTAATCTGAACCTAGAGGACTGGATCCTGGTGATTCCAGGTGCTCCTGACGACAGCCAGAAACTACAGAAAGCGCAACACTGATTCACCCATGGATACACCACCTGTAAGAAAGCTCCAGAACCAAAGATGGAGCCACCACAAGACAGCAGCACTTGAGACACTGCCACACCTGGAGAAGAAAAATCATCGTTGCTGCACAGCTAGCCAGAGCATCGGGCCGTGATCCTTCAATGGATGCAGCACGAAGAGACATGACATTAACAGCTCTACTTCAAGATAGGACGTATACGATTAAGGGTTGACACCGGCTGTTTGTCAACCAGAAAATAAAACTGAAAAGAGATGTCTCTTGTGAGTCTGTTACAGAAGTTCCACTAAAAATAGTATGTCGTAAAAAACATGAGGTTGTGGTATGTCAGTAAAAGGGTCTGTTGGAAAAGTCATCATAGTATAGTATTTAAAAGTGATTATATTCAAAGTTTATTGTGTGAAGAATAAAGAAAAAAACAGTGACACAAAGCCATAGTATAGCATGTCGAAATAAGTTAAAAACGGTCATAGTAAAGCATGTCGAAAAAAGTCAAAAACAGTCATAGCATAGCATGTCGAAAAATGTCAAAAACAGTCATAGTATAGCATGTCGAAATAAGTCAAAAACGGTCATAGTATAGCATGTCGAAAAAAGTCAAAAACAGTCATAGTATAGCATGTCGAAAAAGTCAAAAACAGTCATAGTATAGCATGTCAAACAGTCAAAACAGTCATAGTATAGCGTGTCGAAAAATGTCAAAAACAGTCATAGTATAGCATGTCGAAATAAGTCAAACGGTCATAGTATAGCATGTCGAAAAAGTCAAAAACAGTCATAGCATAGCATGTCGAAAAAAGTCAAAAACGGTCATAGTATAGCGTGTCGAAAAAAGGCAAAAACGGTCATAGTATAGCATGTCGAAAAAAGTCAAAAACAGTCATGGTATAGCATGTCGAAATAAGTCAAAAACGGTCATGGTATAGCATGTCGAAAAAAGTCAAAAACGGTCATAGTATAGCATGTCGAAAAAAGTCATAGTATAGCATGTCGAAAAAAGTCAAAAACAGTCATAGTATAGCATGTCGAAAAAGTCAAAAACAGTCATAGTATAGCATGTCAAACAGTCAAAACAGTCATAGTATAGCGTGTCGAAAAATGTCAAAAACAGTCATAGTATAGCATGTCGAAATAAGTCAAAAACGGTCATAGTATAGCATGTCGAAAAAGTCAAAAACAGTCATAGCATAGCATGTCGAAAAAAGTCAAAAACGGTCATAGTATAGCGTGTCGAAAAAAGGCAAAAACGGTCATAGTATAGCATGTCGAAAAAAGTCAAAAACAGTCATGGTATAGCATGTCGAAATAAGTCAAAAACGGTCATGGTATAGCATGTCGAAAAAAGTCAAAAACGGTCATAGTATCGCATGTCGAAAAAAGTCAAAAACGGTCATAGTATAGCATGTCGAAAAAAGTCATAGTATAGCATGTCGAAAAAAGTCAAAAACAGTCATAGTATAGCATGTCGAAAAAGTCAAAAACAGTCATAGTATAGCATGTCAAACAGTCAAAACAGTCATAGTATAGCGTGTCGAAAAATGTCAAAAACAGTCATAGTATAGCATGTCGAAATAAGTCAAAAACGGTCATAGTATAGCATGTCGAAAAAGTCAAAAACAGTCATAGCATAGCATGTCGAAAAAAGTCAAAAACGGTCATAGTATAGCGTGTCGAAAAAAGGCAAAAACGGTCATAGTATAGCATGTCGAAAAAAGTCAAAAACAGTCATGGTATAGCATGTCGAAATAAGTCAAAAACGGTCATGGTATAGCATGTCGAAAAAAGTCAAAAACGGTCATAGTATCGCATGTCGAAAAAAGTCAAAAACGGTCATAGTATAGCATGTCGAAAAAAGTCATAGTATAGCATGTCGAAAAAAGTCAAAAACAGTCATAGTATAGCATGTCGAAAAAGTCAAAAACAGTCATAGTATAGCATGTCAAACAGTCAAAACAGTCATAGTATAGCGTGTCGAAAAATGTCAAAAACAGTCATAGTATAGCATGTCGAAATAAGTCAAAAACGGTCATAGTATAGCATGTCGAAAAAGTCAAAAACAGTCACAGCATAGCATGTCGAAAAAAGTCAAAAACGGTCACAGTATAGCATGTCGAAAAAAGGCAAAAACGGTCATAGTATAGCATGTCGAAAAAAGTCAAAAACAGTCATGGTATAGCATGTCGAAATAAGTCAAAAACGGTCATGGTATAGCATGTCGAAAAAAGTCAAAAACGGTCATAGTATCGCATGTCGAAAAAAGTCAAAAACGGTCATAGTATAGCATGTCGAAAAAAGTCAAAAACAGTCATAGTATAGCATGTCGAAAAAAGTCAAAAACAGTCACAGTATAGTATGTCGAAAAAAGTCGAAAACAGTCACAGTATAGCATGTCGAAAAAAGTCACAGTATAGCATGTCGAAAAAAGTCAAAAACGGTCACAGTATAGCATGTCGAAAACAGTCAAAAACAGTCATAGTATAGCATGTCGAAAAAAGTCAAAAACGGTCACAGTATAGCATGTCGAAAAAAGTCAAAAACGGTCATAGTACAGCATGTCGAAAACAGTCATCGTATAGCATGTCGAAAAAAGTCAAAAACGGTCATAGTATAGCATGTCGAAAAAAGTCAAAAACAGTCATAGTATAGCGTGTCGAAAAAGTCAAAAACAGTCATAGTATAGCATGTCGAAAAAAGTCAAAAACGGTCACAGTATAGCGTGTCGAAATAAGTCAAAAACAGTCATAGTATAGCATGTCGAAAAAAGTCGAAAACAGTCACAGTATAGCATGTCGAAAAAAGTCAAAAACGGTCACAGTATAGCATGTCGAAAACAGTCAAAAACAGTCATAGTATAGCATGTCGAAAAAAGTCAAAAACGGTCATAGTATAGCATGTCGAAAACAGTCACAGTATAGCATGTCGAAAAAAGGCAAAAACGGTCATAGTATAGCATGTCGAAAAAAGGCAAAAACGGTCAGAGTGTAGCATGTCGAAAAAAGTCAAAAACAGTCATAGTATAGCATGTCGAAAAAAGTCAAAAACAGTCATGGTATAGCATGTCGAAATAAGTCAAAAACGGTCATGGTATAGCATGTCGAAATAAGTCAAAAACAGTCAGAGTATAGCATGTCGAAAAAAGTCAAAAACGGTCATAGTATCGCATGTCGAAAACAGTCATAGTATAGCATGTCGAAAAAAGTCAAAAACGGTCATAGTATAGCATGTCGAAAACAGTCATAGTATAGCATGTCGAAAACAGTCATAGTATAGCATGTCGAAAAAAGTCATAGTATAGCATGTCGAAAAAAGTCGAAAACAGTAACAGTATAGCATGTCGAAAAAAGTCACAGTATAGCATGTCGAAAAAAGTCAAAAACGGTCACAGTATAGCATGTCGAAAACAGTCAAAAACAGTCATAGTATAGCATGTCGAAAAAAGTCAAAAACGGTCATAGTATAGCATGTCGAAAACAGTCACAGTATAGCATGTCGAAAAAAGGCAAAAACGGTCATAGTATAGCATGTCGAAAAAAGGCAAAAACGGTCATAGTGTAGCATGTCGAAAAAAGTCAAAAACAGTCATAGTATAGCATGTCGAAAAAAGTCAAAAACAGTCATGGTATAGCATGTCGAAATAAGTCAAAAACGGTCATGGTATAGCATGTCGAAATAAGTCAAAAACAGTCAGAGTATAGCATGTCGAAAAAAGTCAAAAACGGTCATAGTATCGCATGTCGAAAACAGTCATAGTATAGCATGTCGAAAAAAGTCAAAAACGGTCATAGTATAGCATGTCGAAAACAGTCATAGTATAGCATGTCGAAAAAAGTCAAAAACGGCCATAGTATAGCATGTCGAAAAAAGTCAAAAACAGTCATAGTATAGCATGTCGAAAAAAGTCAAAAACAGTCATAGTATAGCATGTCGAAAAAAGTCGAAAACAGTCACAGTATAGCATGTCGAAAAAAGTCACAGTATAGCATGTCGAAAAAAGTCAAAAACGGTCACAGTATAGCATGTCGAAAACAGTCAAAAACAGTCATAGTATAGCATGTCGAAAAAAGTCAAAAACGGTCATAGTATAGCATGTCGAAAACAGTCACAGTATAGCATGTCGAAAAAAGTCAAAACCGGTCATAGTATAGCATGTCGAAAAAAGTCAAAAACGGTCATAGTACAGCATGTCGAAAACAGTCATCGTATAGCATGTCGAAAAAAGTCAAAAACGGTCATAGTATAGCATGTCGAAAAATGTCAAAAACGGTCATAGTATATAGCATGTCGAAAAAAGTCAAAAACAGTCATAGTATAGCGTGTCGAAAAAGTCAAAAACAGTCATAGTATAGCATGTCGAAAAAGTCAAAAACAGTCATAGTATAGCATGTCGAAAAAAGTCAAAAACGGTCATAGTATAGCGTGTCGAAAAAGTCAAAAACAGTCATAGTATAGCATGTCGAAAAAAGTCAAAAACAGTCATAGTATAGTGTGTCGAAAAAGTCAAAAACAGTCATAGTATAGCATGTCGAAAAAAGTCAAAAACGGTCATAGTATAGCATGTCGAAATAAGTCAAAAACAGTCATAGTATAGCATGTCGAAAAAAGTCAAAAACGGTCATAGTATAGCATGTCGAAATAAGTCAAAAACAGTCATAGTATAGCATGTCGAAAAAAGTCAAAAACAGTCATAGTATAGCGTGTCGAAAAAAGTCAAAAACGGTCACAGTATAGCGTGTCGAAAAATGTCAAAAACAGTCACAGTATAGCATGTCGAAAAAAGTCAAAACCGGTCATAGTATAGCATGTCGAAATAAGTCAACAACAGTCATAGTATAGCATGTCGAAAAAAGTCAAAAACGGTCATAGTATAGCATGTCGAAAAATGTCAAAAACGGTCATAGTATAGCATGTCGAAAAAAGTCAAAAACGGTCATAGTATAGCGTGTCGAAAAAAGTCAAAAACGGTCAAAGTATAGCGTGTCGAAAAAAGTCAAAAACAGTCATAGTATAGCATGTCGAAAACAGTCATAGTATAGCATGTCGAAAAAAGTCAAAAACGGTCATAGTATCGCATGTCGAAAAAAGTCAAAAACGGTCACAGGAAAGCATGTCGAAATAAGTCAAAAACGGTCATAGTATAGCATGTCGAAAAAAGTCAAAAACGGTCATAGTATCGCATGTCGAAAAAAGTCAAAAACGGTCACAGTATAGCATGTCGAAATAAGTCAAAAACGGTCACAGTATAGCATGTCGAAATAAGTCAAAAACAGTCATAGTATAGCATGTCGAAATAAGTCAAAAACAGTCATAGTATAGCATGTCGAAATAAGTCAAAAACAGTCATAGTATAGCATGTCGAAAAAAGTCAAAAACGGTCATAGTATAGCATGTCAAAAACAGTCATAGTATAGCATGTCGAAATAAGTCAAAAACAGTCATAGTATAGCATGTCAAAAACGGTCAGAGTATAGCGTGTCGAAAAAATTCTGAACAGTCACAGTATAGCATGTCGAAATAAGTCAAAAACAGTCATAGTATAGCATGTCGAAAAAAGTCAAAAACGGTCATAGTATAGCATGTCGAAAAAAGTCAAAAACAGTCATAGTATAGCATGTCGAAATAAGTCAAAAACAGTCAGAGTATAGCATGTCGAAAAAAGTCAAAAACGGTCATAGTATCGCATGTCGAAAACAGTCATAGTATAGCATGTCGAAAAAAGTCAAAAACAGTCATAGTATAGCATGTCGAAAAAAGTCAAAAACAGTCATAGTATAGCATGTCGAAAAAGTCAAAAACAGTCATAGTATAGCATGTCAAACAGTCAAAACAGTCATAGTATAGCGTGTCGAAAAATGTCAAAAACAGTCATAGTATAGCATGTCGAAATAAGTCAAAAACGGTCATAGTATAGCATGTCGAAAAAGTCAAAAACAGTCATAGCATAGCGTGTCGAAAAAAGTCAAAAACGGTCATAGTATAGCGTGTCGAAAAAGTCAAAAACAGTCATAGCATAGCATGTCGAAAAAAGTCAAAAACGGTCACAGTATAGCATGTCGAAAAAAGGCAAAAACGGTCATAGTATAGCATGTCGAAAAAAGGCAAAAACGGTCATAGTGTAGCATGTCGAAAAAAGTCAAAAACAGTCATGGTATAGCATGTCGAAATAAGTCAAAAACGGTCATGGTATAGCATGTCGAAAAAAGTCAAAAACGGTCATAGTATCGCATGTCGAAAACAGTCATAGTATAGCATGTCGAAAAAAGTCAAAAACGGTCATAGTATAGCATGTCGAAAAAAGTCAAAAACGGTCATAGTATAGCATGTCGAAAAAAGTCATAGTATAGCATGTCGAAAAAAGTCAAAAACAGTCATAGTATAGCATGTCGAAAAAAGTCAAAAACAGTCATAGTATAGCATGTCGAAAAAAGTCGAAAACAGTCACAGTATAGCATGTCGAAAAAAGTCACAGTATAGCATGTCGAAAAAAGTCAAAAACGGTCACAGTATAGCATGTCGAAAACAGTCAAAAACAGTCATAGTATAGCATGTCGAAAAAAGTCAAAAACGGTCACAGTATAGCATGTCGAAAAAAGTCAAAAACGGTCATAGTACAGCATGTCGAAAACAGTCATCGTATAGCATGTCGAAAAAAGTCAAAAACGGTCATAGTATAGCATGTCGAAAAAAGTCAAAAACAGTCATAGTATAGCATGTCGAAAAAAGTCGAAAACAGTCACAGTATAGCATGTCGAAAAAAGTCAAAAACGGTCACAGTATAGCATGTCGAAAACAGTCAAAAACAGTCATAGTATAGCATGTCGAAAAAAGTCAAAAACGGTCATAGTATAGCATGTCGAAAACAGTCACAGTATAGCATGTCGAAAAAAGGCAAAAACGGTCATAGTATAGCATGTCGAAAAAAGGCAAAAACGGTCATAGTGTAGCATGTCGAAAAAAGTCAAAAACAGTCATAGTATAGCATGTCGAAAAAAGTCAAAAACAGTCATGGTATAGCATGTCGAAATAAGTCAAAAACAGTCAGAGTATAGCATGTCGAAAAAAGTCAAAAACAGTCATAGTATAGCATGTCGAAATAAGTCAAAAACGGTCATGGTATAGCATGTCGAAATAAGTCAAAAACAGTCAGAGTATAGCATGTCGAAAAAAGTCAAAAACGGTCATAGTATCGCATGTCGAAAACAGTCATAGTATAGCATGTCGAAAAAAGTCAAAAACGGTCATAGTATAGCATGTCGAAAACAGTCATAGTATAGCATGTCGAAAAAAGTCAAAAACGGCCATAGTATAGCATGTCGAAAAAAGTCAAAAACAGTCATAGTATAGCATGTCGAAAAAAGTCAAAAACAGTCATAGTATAGCATGTCGAAAAAAGTCAAAAACGGTCACAGTATAGCGTGTCGAAAAATGTCAAAAACAGTCACAGTATAGCATGTCGAAAAAAGTCAAAACCGGTCATAGTATAGCATGTCGAAATAAGTCAAAAACAGTCATAGTATAGCATGTCAAAAACAGTCATAGTATAGCATGTCGAAAAAAGTCGAAAACAGTCACAGTATAGCATGTCGAAAAAAGTCACAGTATAGCATGTCGAAAAAAGTCAAAAACGGTCACAGTATAGCATGTCGAAAACAGTCAAAAACAGTCATAGTATAGCATGTCGAAAAAAGTCAAAAACGGTCATAGTATAGCATGTCGAAAACAGTCACAGTATAGCATGTCGAAAAAAGGCAAAAACGGTCATAGTATAGCATGTCGAAAAAAGGCAAAAACGGTCATAGTGTAGCATGTCGAAAAAAGTCAAAAACAGTCATAGTATAGCATGTCGAAAAAAGTCAAAAACAGTCATGGTATAGCATGTCGAAATAAGTCAAAAACGGTCATGGTATAGCATGTCGAAATAAGTCAAAAACAGTCAGAGTATAGCATGTCGAAAAAAGTCAAAAACGGTCATAGTATCGCATGTCGAAAACAGTCATAGTATAGCATGTCGAAAAAAGTCAAAAACGGTCATAGTATAGCATGTCGAAAACAGTCATAGTATAGCATGTCGAAAAAAGTCAAAAACGGCCATAGTATAGCATGTCGAAAAAAGTCAAAAACAGTCATAGTATAGCATGTCGAAAAAAGTCGAAAACAGTCACAGTATAGCATGTCGAAAAAAGTCACAGTATAGCATGTCGAAAAAAGTCAAAAACGGTCACAGTATAGCATGTCGAAAACAGTCAAAAACAGTCATAGTATAGCATGTCGAAAAAAGTCAAAAACGGTCATAGTATAGCATGTCGAAAACAGTCACAGTATAGCATGTCGAAAAAAGTCAAAACCGGTCATAGTATAGCATGTCGAAAAAAGTCAAAAACGGTCATAGTACAGCATGTCGAAAACAGTCATCGTATAGCATGTCGAAAAAAGTCAAAAACGGTCATAGTATAGCATGTCGAAAAATGTCAAAAACGGTCATAGTATATAGCATGTCGAAAAAAGTCAAAAACAGTCATAGTATAGCATGTCGAAAAAGTCAAAAACAGTCATAGTATAGCATGTCGAAAAAAGTCAAAAACGGTCATAGTATAGCGTGTCGAAAAAGTCAAAAACAGTCATAGTATAGCATGTCGAAAAAAGTCAAAAACAGTCATAGTATAGTGTGTCGAAAAAGTCAAAAACAGTCATAGTATAGCATGTCGAAAAAAGTCAAAAACGGTCATAGTATAGCATGTCGAAATAAGTCAAAAACAGTCATAGTATAGCATGTCGAAAAAAGTCAAAAACGGTCATAGTATAGCATGTCGAAATAAGTCAAAAACAGTCATAGTATAGCATGTCGAAAAAAGTCAAAAACAGTCATAGTATAGCGTGTCGAAAAAAGTCAAAAACGGTCACAGTATAGCGTGTCGAAAAATGTCAAAAACAGTCACAGTATAGCATGTCGAAAAAAGTCAAAACCGGTCATAGTATAGCATGTCGAAATAAGTCAATAACAGTCATAGTATAGCATGTCGAAAAAAGTCAAAAACGGTCATAGTATAGCATGTCGAAAAATGTCAAAAACGGTCATAGTATAGCATGTCGAAAAAAGTCAAAAACGGTCATAGTATAGCGTGTCGAAAAAAGTCAAAAACGGTCATAGTATAGCGTGTCGAAAAAAGTCAAAAACAGTCATAGTATAGCATGTCGAAAACAGTCATAGTATAGCATGTCGAAAAAAGTCAAAAACGGTCATAGTATCGCATGTCGAAAAAAGTCAAAAACGGTCACAGGAAAGCATGTCGAAATAAGTCAAAAACGGTCATAGTATCGCATGTCGAAAAAAGTCAAAAACGGTCACAGGAAAGCATGTCGAAATAAGTCAAAAACGGTCATAGTATAGCATGTCGAAAAAAGTCAAAAACGGTCATAGTATCGCATGTCGAAAAAAGTCAAAAACGGTCACAGTATAGCATGTCGAAATAAGTCAAAAACGGTCACAGTATAGCATGTCGAAATAAGTCAAAAACAGTCATAGTATAGCATGTCGAAATAAGTCAAAAACAGTCATAGTATAGCATGTCGAAATAAGTCAAAAACAGTCATAGTATAGCATGTCGAAAAAAGTCAAAAACGGTCATAGTATAGCATGTCAAAAACAGTCATAGTATAGCATGTCGAAATAAGTCAAAAACAGTCATAGTATAGCATGTCAAAAACGGTCAGAGTATAGCGTGTCGAAAAAATTCTGAACAGTCATAGTATAGCATGTCGAAATAAGTCAAAAACAGTCATAGTATAGCATGTCGAAAAAAGTCAAAAACGGTCATGGTATAGCATGTCGAAATAAGTCAAAAACGGTCATAGTATAGCATGTCGAAATAAGTCAAAAACAGTCATAGTATAGCATATCGAAAAAAGTCAAAAACGGTCATAGTATAGCATGTCGAAAAAAGTCAAAAACAGTCATAGTATAGCATGTCGAAATAAGTCAAAAACAGTCAGAGTATAGCATGTCGAAAAAAGTCAAAAACGGTCATAGTATCGCATGTCGAAAACAGTCATAGTATAGCATGTCGAAAAAAGTCAAAAACAGTCATAGTATAGCATGTCGAAAAAAGTCGAAAACAGTCACAGTATAGCATGTCGAAAAAAGTCACAGTATAGCATGTCGAAAAAAGTCAAAAACGGTCACAGTATAGCATGTCGAAAACAGTCAAAAACAGTCATAGTATAGCATGTCGAAAAAAGTCAAAAACGGTCATAGTATAGCATGTCGAAAACAGTCACAGTATAGCATGTCGAAAAAAGTCAAAACCGGTCATAGTATAGCATGTCGAAAAAAGTCAAAAACGGTCATAGTACAGCATGTCGAAAACAGTCATCGTATAGCATGTCGAAAAAAGTCAAAAACGGTCATAGTATAGCATGTCGAAAAATGTCAAAAACGGTCATAGTATATAGCATGTCGAAAAAAGTCAAAAACAGTCATAGTATAGCGTGTCGAAAAAGTCAAAAACAGTCATAGTATAGCGTGTCGAAAAAAGTCAAAAACGGTCATAGTATAGCGTGTCGAAAAAAGTCAAAAACAGTCATAGTATAGCATGTCGAAAACAGTCATAGTATAGCATGTCGAAATAAGTCAAAAACGGTCAAAGTATCGCATGTCGAAAAAATTCTGAACAGTCATAGTATAGCATGTCGAAATAAGTCAAAAACAGTCATAGTATAGCATGTCGAAAAAGTCAAAAACAGTCATAGTATAGCATGTCGAAAAAAGTCAAAAACAGTCATAGTATAGCATGTCGAAAAAAGTCAAAAACAGTCACAGTATAGCATGTCGAAAAAAGTCAAAAACAGTCATAGTATAGCATGTCGAAAAAAGTCAAAAACAGTCATAGTATAGCATGTCGAAAAAAGTCAAAAACAGTCATAGTATAGCATGTCGAAAAAAGTCAAAAACAGTCATAGTATAGCGTGTCGAAAAAAGTCAAAACAGTCATAGTATAGCATGTCGAAAAATGTCAAAAACAGTCATAGTATAGCATGTCGAAAAATGTCAAAAACAGTCATCGTATAGCGTGTCGAAAAAAGTCAAAACAGTCATAGTATAGCGTGTCGAAAAATGTCAAAAACAGTCATAGTATAGCATGTCGAAAAAAGTCAAAAACAGTCAACGTATAGCATGTCGAAAAATGTCAAAAACAGTCATAGTATAGCATGTCGAAAAAAATCAAAAACAGTCATAGTATAGCATGTCTAAAAAAGTCAAAAACAGTCATAGTATAGCATGTCGAAAAATGTCAAAAACGGTCATAGTATATAGCATGTCGAAAAAAGTCAAAAACAGTCATAGTATAGCGTGTCGAAAAAGTCAAAAACAGTCATAGTATAGCGTGTCGAAAAAAGTCAAAAACGGTCATAGTATAGCGTGTCGAAAAAAGTCAAAAACAGTCATAGTATAGCATGTCGAAAACAGTCATAGTATAGCATGTCGAAATAAGTCAAAAACGGTCAAAGTATCGCATGTCGAAAAAATTCTGAACAGTCATAGTATAGCATGTCGAAATAAGTCAAAAACAGTCATAGTATAGCATGTCGAAAAAAGTCAAAAACAGTCATAGTATAGCATGTCGAAAAAAGTCAAAAACAGTCATAGTATCGCATGTCGAAAAAATTCTGAACAGTCATAGTATAGCATGTCGAAATAAGTCAAAAACAGTCATAGTACAGCATGTCGAAAAAAGTCAAAAACGGTCATTGTATAGCATGTCGAAATAAGTCAAAAACAGTCATAGTACAGCATGTCGAAAAAAGTCAAAAACGGTCATAGTATAGCGTGTCGAAATAAGTCAAAAACAGTCATAGTACAGCATGTCGAAAAAAGTCAAAAACGGTCATTGTATAGCATGTCGAAAAAAGTCAAAAACGGTCATAGTATAGCATGTCGAAAAAAGTCAAAAACGGTCATAGTATAGCATGTCGAAAAAAGTCAAAAACGGTCATAGTACAGCATGTCGAAAACAGTCATCGTATAGCATGTCGAAAAAAGTCAAAAACAGTCATAGTATAGCATGTCGAAAAATGTCAAAAACGGTCATAGTATATAGCGTGTCGAAAAAAGTCAAAAACGGTCATAGTATAGCGTGTCGAAAAAAGTCAAAAACAGTCATAGTATAGCATGTCGAAAACAGTCATAGTATAGCATGTCGAAATAAGTCAAAAACGGTCATAATATAGCATGTCGAAAAAAGTCAAAAACGGTCATAGTATATAGCATGTCGAAAAAAGTCAAAAACAGTCATAGTATAGCGTGTCGAAAAAGTCAAAAACAGTCATAGTATAGCGTGTCGAAAAAAGTCAAAAACGGTCATAGTATAGCGTGTCGAAAAAAGTCAAAAACAGTCATAGTATAGCATGTCGAAAACAGTCATAGTACAGCATGTCGAAAACAGTCATCGTATAGCATGTCGAAAAAAGTCAAAAACAGTCATAGTATAGCATGTCGAAAAATGTCAAAAACGGTCATAGTATATAGCATGTCGAAAAAAGTCAAAAACAGTCATAGTATAGCGTGTCGAAAAAGTCAAAAACAGTCATAGTATAGCATGTCGAAAACAGTCATAGTATAGCATGTCGAAAAAAGTCAAAAACAGTCATAGTATAGCATGTCGAAAAAAGTCAAAAACGGTCACAGTATAGCATGTCGAAATAAGTCAAAAACGGTCATAGTATAGCATGTCGAAAAAAGTCAAAAACGGTCAGAGTATAGCATGTCGAAAAAATTCTGAACAGTCATAGTATAGCATGTCGAAATAAGTCAAAAACAGTCATAGTATAGCATGTCGAAAAAAGTCAAAAACGGTCAGAGTATAGCATGTCGAAAAAATTCTGAACAGTCATAGTATAGCATGTCGAAATAAGTCAAAAACAGTCATAGTATAGCATGTCGAAAAAAGTCAAAAACAGTCATAGTATCGCATGTCGAAAACAGTCAAAACAGTCATAGTATCGCATGTCGAAAAAATTCTGAACAGTCATAGTATAGCATGTCGAAATAAGTCAAAAACAGTCATAGTATAGCATGTCGAAAAAAGTCAAAAACGGTCATAGTATAGCATGTCGAAATAAGTCAAAAACGGTCATAGTATAGCATGTCGAAAAAGTCAAAAACAGTCATAGTATAGCATGTCGAAAAAAGTCAAAAACGGTCATAGTATAGCATGTCGAAATAAGTCAAAAACAGTCATCGTATAGCATGTCGAAAAAGTCAAAAACAGTCATCGTATAGCATGTCGAAAAAGTCAAAAACAGTCATCGTATAGCATGTCGAAAAAAGTCAAAAACAGTCATAGTATAGCATGTCGAAAAAAGTCAAAAACGGTCATAGCATAGCATGTCGAAAAAAGTCAAAAACGGTCATTGTATAGCACATCGAAATAAGTCAAAAACGGTCATAGTATAGCATGTCGAAAAAAGTCAAAAACAGTCATTGTATAGCATGTCGAAAAAAGTCAAAAACGGTCAAAGTATAGCATGTCGAAAAAAGTCAAAAACGGTCATAGTATAGCATGTCGAAAAATGTCAAAAACAGTCACAGTATAGCATGTCGAAAAAAGTCAAAAACGGTCATAGTATAGCATGTCGAAAAAAGTCAAAAACAGTCATAGTATAGCATGTCGAAAAATGTCAAAAACGGTCATAGCATAGCATGTCGAAAAAAGTCAAAAACGGTCATAGTATAGCGTGTCGAAAAAAGTCAAAAACGGTCACAGTATAGCGTGTCGAAAAATGTCAAAAACAGTCACAGTATAGCATGTCGAAAAAAGTCAAAAACGGTCATAGTATAGCATGTCGAAAAAAGTCAAAAACGGTCATAGTATAGCATGTCGAAAAAAGTCAAAAACGGTCATAGTATAGCATGTCGAAAAAAGTCAAAAACAGTCATAGTATAGCATGTCGAAAAAAGTCAAAAACGGTCACAGTATAGCATGTCGAAATAAGTCAAAAACGGTCACAGTATAGCATGTCGAAATAAGTCAAAAACGGTCATAGTATAGCATGTCAAAAACAGTCATAGTATAGCATGTCGAAAAAAGTCAAAAACAGTCATAGTATAGCATGTCGAAAACAGTCATCGTATAGCATGTCGAAAAAAGTCAAAAACAGTCATAGTATAGCATGTCGAAAAATGTCAAAAACGGTCATAGTATATAGCATGTCGAAAAAAGTCAAAAACAGTCATAGTATAGCGTGTCGAAAAAGTCAAAAACAGTCATAGTATAGCGTGTCGAAAAAAGTCAAAAACGGTCATAGTATAGCGTGTCGAAAAAAGTCAAAAACAGTCATAGTATAGCATGTCGAAAACAGTCATAGTATAGCATGTCGAAATAAGTCAAAAACGGTCATAGTATAGCATGTCGAAAAAAGTCAAAAACAGTCATAGTATAGCATGTCGAAAACAGTCATAGTATAGCATATCGAAATAAGTCAAAAACGGTCATAGTATAGCATGTCGAAAAATGTCAAAAACAGTCATAGTATAGCATGTCGAAAAATGTCAAAAACAGTCATCGTATAGCGTGTCGAAAAAAGTCAAAACAGTCATAGTATAGCGTGTCGAAAAATGTCAAAAACAGTCATAGTATAGCATGTCGAAAAAAGTCAAAAACAGTCAACGTATAGCATGTCGAAAAATGTCAAAAACAGTCATAGTATAGCATGTCGAAAAAAATCAAAAACAGTCATAGTATAGCATGTCTAAAAAAGTCAAAAACAGTCATAGTATAGCATGTCGAAAAAAGTCAAAAACGGTCATAGTATAGCATGTCGAAATAAGTCAAAACTGTCATAGTATAGCATGTCGAAATAAGTCAAAAACAGTCATAGTATAGCATGTCGAAAAAAATCAAAAACAGTCATAGTATAGCATGTCGAAAAAAGTCAAAAACGGTCATAGTATAGCATGTCGAAAAAAGTCAAAAACAGTCATAGTATAGCGTGTCGAAATAAGTCAAAAACAGTCATAGTATAGCATGTCGAAATAAGTCAAAAACAGTCATAGTATAGCATGTCGAAATAAGTCAAAAACAGTCATAGTATAGCATGTCGAAAAAAGTCAAAAACAGTCACAGTATAGCATGTCGAAAAAAGTCAAAAACGGTCATAGTATAGCATGTCGAAATAAGTCAAAAACAGTCACAGTATAGCATGTCGAAAAAAGTCAAAAACGGTCATAGTATAGCATGTCGAAATAAGTCAAAAACGGTCATAGTATAGCATGTCGAAAAAGGTCAAACGGTCACAGTATAGCATGTGGGAAAGATTTACACCACTGGTAGTTCTTTTACACAACATATTTTCCCGAGCCTTATAAAAGCTGAATAAAAAAAATAAAAATAAATGTGTGGAAGTAAAGATGAACACCTATCGCTGTGTGTCTATTAACTTCATTGGACTGACATTTACAGTGAGCCCCTGAAAAGGCTGAAAAAGCGTTTGCCATGAGCTATAAAACCACTGAATAAAAAAAAGCTCAAAAACGGTCATAGTATAGCATGTCGAAAAAAGTCAAGTAATGTAACTACTTGACAACAATGTTTATGTTCTCGATAGCACCCAGCACAGTAAACGAAAACTCTTATCAACTCTCCTTCATCACCCATGACAACAGAGGCAGCAACACTTTCCAGGTTTGTTTGTTGGAGTGTTACTTTTGGAGGACAGTACAGAGATAAAGCGAGTCAGTTCCATGTCGGACAATACCAGTACATTATGGTAATCTGGGTGCTGTTGCACCACATCTGCGAGGTGCAAAATAAAGTGATCTCTGTTCTGCCAGTCTCATGTAAAATAGTTTCTCCATGCAGATTCTCCTCCATTTATTCCTCCGCCTTGTTTGTGAATTAGAAACATTTAAATGTGGATTGTGTGTGCAGGGTAAACAGCGAGGGTTTGTATCTAAATGTGATCACAGACATGCATTTTACCCCCAGTGGGTATCAGTCCTCTGGTTGAAGCTGTCCCCATTGAATGAATACCAGACAATATTGTGATTGTTACATGAGCAGTTTTTACATCGCTGTCTCATTTAGCCGTGGGCAGTGCACACCATCTGGAAGTTTGGCCCTCTCCCACAGTCTGGCACAGCCGGTGAAACAAAGCATGTACTCTTCCTGTCTTACACTTCACTGCAGAAATCTAACACATTGGTGTCTGTTAATCCACCGTCTTGCCGTACATTATCAGCAGTATGCGTTTAACAATGCAAATAAATCTCCTGGTGTGCCTGTCATCCTTCCATCGCCCTCTCAGTGCTCATTTAAGTCCTTTGCCTCAATCTCGGCCAGCAGTAGGAAGAGAATCGAGCTGTTGGAGCTTTGGGAAGCCTCCTCTATACAGCAGCCACTGCACCACTCTCCACTCCTGGTCTAATCTTCCAGAAATAATGTCTCGAATTACCTCCCACTCCCAACCCGCAGTGGTCTGCTGTTTCTTTACAAACGATAAACATGTTGTCATTTTTCAACAGAATGCACCAAATTGCAAATTGGCAGTAAATCTTCAGCAAACCAATGTGCCGCAGCCGTGGCCCTTCCTCCTCCAATCTCAGAAAAAAAGCCCAATAGTCGCTGCTACCGGCTGCAGATTGTAACTGTAGATTGTGAAGCTTTTTTTTTATTCAGTGGTTTTATAGCTCATGGCAAACGCTTGTTCAGCCTTTTCAGGGGCTCACTGTAAATGTCAGTCCAATGAAGTTAATAGACACACAGCGATAGGTGTTCATCTTTACTTCCATCTTTATTTTATTTTTTTTATTCAGCTTTTATAAGGCTCGGTAAGAGATGTTGTGTAAAAGAACTACCGGTGGTGTAAATCTTTCAATAGGTCCAGGGATGTAGAGAATAAAATAAAATAAAATAAAAACTTTATGCAGTTCATATTTGTGGAACATACTGCAGTTAACTTATATCGCCAGAGCCAGCATGAACCTTTAGCATTCATCTCAAATCTGAAGCTGCTTATCAAATTCCTATTATCAAATCTTTAGGTTTAGCATTTGCAACTTTAAGTTGTACACAACTGAAAGACTCAGATTGAATCGACAGACACACTATGGATTTTAGAGGCAGCCTAATTGATATTCACAACCTGGAGCTGCGACATGAATAGGAGATGAGCGGCAGCGGATATGAAGTTATGATAAAATATGTATCGGACACATTAAGGCCGCTTTTATAATCTGCTGCCAGTGATGTTCGCCATTTTTACCAGCGCCGCCTGAAATATGCCTGCTAACATTACCTCATTGTGTCATTTTTAATTATTATTAAACTCATGGTGTTTGGAATGTCAGAAAATGGTGCGAAAAACCCGAGAGACACTTACCTTTGCCACTGTAGATGCGTTTCAAAGTTGTAACACTTAACAGCGCTGGGTTTTGTTTTCTGGCTGCAAGTTCTGTCAGTCAAATCCAAGCGGGCCATGTGGTGAGAACAGCCAGAGGGGCCAAACCCCGCCAGGCTCTTTGTGTTTGTCTAGTTAAACCCCTCATTGCTGAGCTCTGTAGCAAAGAGATGTGATGGAAGCTGCAGCTAAGATGCAAAGTGTGGGTCCAGGGTGGTAACTTAGTTTGATAAATATCATGCAATGTCATATCGCGTCAATGAGCGTTTGTGCATTTTCAATATTACATAGAGGCTTATTGGCTAAACTGTGAGGGGATCTGGTCACCATTGAAACTTAGCAAATGATTTATCATCACCACATGTATCGATGTGTGCGTGGGGTTATCTGGAGGCCAGTGGAGGGAGTTAATCGAGTCGATGACCTGGTGCAGACGTCTCGGTCAGTCGATGTACTCCTGATGCTGTCTGGATTGTGCCGTCTAGCAGGACTAAGTCACGGACTGGACGTGCTGCGTCGTGTTGAAGAGGATTTTTACGAATGACCTGATCATCACTGTTAAGCAGTTCTTTAGCAGTCCTAATCCCTTTTATTGATTTTGGACGAAACAGCTCCAGCTCCAACTGATGACAGGGAGAGCTGCTTCACTCTCAGATGCACTTCCACTTGTGTCTGTGATCAGTGGATTCGGACACTTTTCTGAGAGAAATGTGTACATTAGGGAGAGAGAACATAAAAAAAAAAAAAAAACCTTCCTAAAACAGAGTGGAAGTGAGATGGAGACTCCAATTCTCCGCCACTTACAATACAATTTCAAGGTCTTTTCTCCAGCGGGTTCACAACAATTTACACTTCAATTTGTGTGACACTAATGACTTCCACAACCTCAAGGTGTGAATCACCCACATGGGTTCAATGTGAGGGGAGAAAGCACATCCCCCCCCCAAATGGCAGAAATAACTTCAACCGAGGGAGTGAGAGCGAAATCTGAAATCCATATCCTACGGATTTATTCAGTCGGCTGAATGCCACGAAACAATCTGAAAGCCGTCCATAGTTGTGACATTTATGTACAAGTCGAACCTTAGCCTCAGCAGTTGATACGTAAAAAAAACAGCTTCGTCTGTAAATTAGTACACGAACAATTCTTTATGTTTGAATAATTTGAACTATGCATGTGACACTCACCATCACCTCACATACACTTCTCTCTGTCAGGTTAGTTTGATATTAAACGTTTTAGATCATGTAGGAAAACCTTTGGCTCGTTTACAACCGTGTTTGTGTTTTCTTGCCCCGTTTGTACCGAAGCTGTTGTGTTCCCAGAATCTCTGCAAGTACAATTTTGTCATAACCAATAACACGATGGGATACGCAGTAATAAATCCTTTCAAACATTGAAGTCAAACCGTCGTGTAAAAGACCTTTTTATGGAGGAAAAGGAAATAACTTATGACAACTTTATCCAAGGGTGAATGATGGTTTTACAAGTCATATTTTATTCCATGTGCTTTACAAGGATATAAATAATGGCCCAAATTACAAAAATCGGTGTGCTGGAAGCCCAAGCCTATGTACATAAGTTGGTCAGCAGTGATGTCACCATATAACCCATCTCAGTCGTCACTCAAAATACAATCTCTACAATCTACCACTTCTTTCCATTTCCAACCTTTATTTTGGTACCTTGTTTCCAGTGCCACGTACTGCAAATCCTTTATTCTTTTCTCTTTTACATTACATGTATGAACAATGAGTTGGCAAAATATCTATGTACATTATATGATCGGATAATGTCTCATCCAAATAATACAGTAATACTGCGTTTAAAATATTACATCTGCGAGATAAGAGTAGAGCCCCGTGAGAGACGATGGAGTTGACCTGACATGAGTTAGCGAGCCACCTGCAACATTCACTCTCCGAGTACAAGGATGATCGTATAGTTTCAGATTGTTTTTAAAGGATGGCCATCATTCTCAAGCCCGAGGTTTTCATCTCATCATATCATAGAAAAATAATGTAACATTAAGACAACAGTAGACAAGAATTGCACAAGAATAATCATAATCATCATGGTAATATAATACTCTCATATTAAACATTAAAATGTCGGGCAATACGAATAGAATACTTTTTTTTTTTTTTTTTTTTACGCCAGATGCTGTTTTGTTCACGTCGGTTTATAATCCGTTATGAGACGTCTCATAAGGACACACCTGTTGCATCTCCAGCGTGCTGCAGGGTCCAATCACATTTACACACTTGTGCATATATCTCTGTATTATATTCTGACTTTAAAGAAAATAAAAAAAGAGCAAAAAGAGCCAGCCGGCCGTCCTCAAAACCCCCCCATGCCCGTTCCATCAACGACACACGCCCAGTGGTGCCTTTAGCAAGTCCATTGTCTGTTAACCAACAGATGCCCTGTAACCACACCCACAGTCTCCACGGAGTCGCTGTGACCGCCCCCAAAAGGTCACAGGTCACGCCTCCCAGTTGGGCGCTTAAAAAAAAAAAAGATCCTGCTGTGGTTGGAGAACGTCGAGGCTGCTTTCAAATAAGTGTACATTCAAGATGCAGTCCTGTTACTGTGTATGAATGTCATATGTTTAGCATGTGGATGAATGATGTTAGAATTTTGTAGTCAACCTTAAACACTGTGGAGTGGCGTCCATGTTTGTAGTCCTTTTGTAATCCATTTTGCATTGTGTGTGTGTGACAAGGTCCGTGTTTAGGGCTGGCTACATTCTTTGCATTCCACAGTAATAGACATGAGCGTCCGGCATTGCCCTGCAAATGAGATGACATCACTTATCGAGAGAGCCCTCACACCCCGCCTCTACACCGGCCCCCCCCCAGCAAGTCTAAAATCGCCACCATGCGTCTCACAAGCCGCATGCTTCACCGATTACGTACAAGATGTTTTCCCCTCCGAATAAAATAAGGTTCGTGGCCAGGGAGAAGTCCATTCGGTTAACATAACTCTGAACATATACACACACACACACATGTGGTGGAAAAAGGTGCTATAAAAGCAAAGAAATGATTCCCGTGTCACAGGACATGGTTAAAGTTGTGTGTCAAAGAAATTCACAAGTTTGTTAGTATTTTCAAAAAAATAATCTGATATAAAGGATCAAAAAGTTGTAATACATTCTAGTAGCCTGCTGGATGAACCAGTTTGAGTCAAAGAGACTGTGCTACATCACCTCTCCTGTAATTCAGCGCTCCGCTTTGTTTAAAAAAACGTTTAAAAAGTCTGAACTTTCCTCCAGCTGTCATGTTTCGACAACCGCCCTCCTCATTGTCAGCTCCCGCACTGGGCTCAACAGACAGCTAAAACACTGTCACAGCTCTTAGCAGTATTCTGGTTACAAATGTCATTCAAGTTGTCAGGGGCAGTTGGACAAAGGGGGCAGAAGATGTAGAGAAAAGCGAGGGATGGAGGCAGTCAGAGGAGAAAAAAAAAAAGAGGAGAGAGACGAAGCCAAACGGTTGCACCCATCAACAGGAACAAAAAAAAAAGAAGAACAACTGACTGCTTGACCGCTGACTGACTGACAAACAGGAAGTGGGGGGAAAAAAACGGAGCTGACAATTCCCCCAACAGGTGGAGACACAGAAGTGCACCACAGCCCCCCCGGGGTCATGCGCCAGCCCTGCAGGCAGGAGGATGGGGCCCGGGCCAAAGAAGGGCAGAGCAGAAACAAAAAGAGAGAAGAAGAGACAAGGAGAAAGAAGAGAGCGAGACAGCGCAGTGCCAAACTTCATCATGCAGTGGACAGGCTCGGCTAACGGGGGACGGGGCAGGATGTTTTGTTTTTTTATTTTTCAGCCGGTGAGGTGACGCGGCGTGCGTGCGTCGCTCGTGCCCAACTCCGGGGCGGGGCCCCCAGTACAGGGCGACCTCTGAAAGGCACACACACACACACAGGAGTGGACAAGGCGGGTGTATGTTAGAAAATAGTGGTCTCGTACTTGGTGTTGACTCCTCTCTTCGCCTCCTGACCCGGCTCCACAATCCACGGCACGTTTGCGTGGCCCTTCTGGTCCATGGACGGCTGCTCCATCTGACGGAGACGCAGAGGAAGCAGAGAGAAGACGGAGGAGAGTCAAGTTACTCTCAACGACCTGCATATTCTCAATTATGCAAATTGTACACATTTCTGTATTGATTTTGCACTTCTTTAGATGCTGGATGCAAAACTTCATGATACATTTGGAATGCAAACAGCTGTCCCTGTTGACAATCGTCATCTTGCACACTGTAGGGGCAACTTTCTGTGACAGCATAATGCTAACTAAGTCAGTGGATACAGAGGGAGACGGTGGAAGGAATGAGATGGAGGAAGTGTGGCTTTGGAAGTTAATGTGATGAAAAATAATAACTCAAACGTGAGAGGCGGCTAAGACACAGATTACAAATGAGAAAGCAGAACACGGATCACGGACAGAAGCGCACATTTGGTTTAATTGTCCATATCTAAACATTTCTGCGTGCAAGATCCAGCTGGTCCTGAACAATCGCAATTACTACGTGCTGCGTTTGCAGCGGTGCACTTCCTGTACATTCGATTATCAAAGAACTGTGGACTCGGTCTGCTGCTGCCACTGTGAAGCTATCGCGGCTTCAGAGCTGAGAAATAAACCAAACAATCGACACTGCCTTCAAAAATAACCCCACGGCAGCCAATCAAGCGGCCGGGTTGTGTTGCTGAGGGTGGTTTTCCTGCAATCTATTGGTTTATTTTCAGGTGATGGGGGAGGGGGGGGGGGGACTCGACTGCGAGAGCTGCAGTTTTGACAGCAGAACACCACATTTGTCCTTGCACATCAATTCTAATTATGTCAATAGACACGTATATTAAATGTAACTACATTTTATATAGATATTTTATAAAGCAGTAAAGTTCTGCAGCGCACTAGCAGAGCCATGTTTCCTTATCTTGTCTCAACACGCTGCTACAGCAACACGACGGAAACTTACTATAAAATAATCCGATTCTCTATCCTCTCTCACACACACACACACACACACACACACACACACACACACACACACACACAGCAAGAGCTTATAATCACTTTATGGGGTAACAGGATTGAGGAACAAACACACTTTCGATCACAGAAGATCAATATAGTGCAGAACTCGTCTTAAATTCAGCAACCGCACATGAAGCCACTGAATGAACTATGCCTGCCTTCAAAATACGTTTTATATCAACACCTTTTTTTTGGGGGGTTTTCTGCTGAAGGCTCCGGACATAAGAACTTGAGGTAATGCTGCAGGGACACCACAGTGTGTGTGTGATTTGGCTTTGAAAACCTTCAACGGACAGCAAGCTCCGTTATCCAATCCCATGCAGAATGTGTGAGGCTTAATGTCACTTTAGCACATTTGAATCATTTCTTGGCACACACTGTGTATGCTCCGCTACTGCAGTCTTCTTTTGACGACCCTTTCAAATATCCGACTGCCTCGTGTGCAAGATGAAGACGCGGATGAGCGAGAAAAAAAAAAAAAGGATCAGAAGGAAAAACACTCCAAGCGTAAAAAAGCTCATTCCCAAGCATTCAATTGAGGTTAATGGCGTTTTAATAAATATTCAGCTAATTTTAAAGGAGTTGTTATTGCTTTATTTACACTTTATTTACCATCTGGACCATGCATCTTTAAGGAGGCAGTGCATCCCCATCCAGGGGTTGAATCGGTGCAGCGAGGCTCATAAAAACTGACTGAGGCGCTAAAGTCGAGGGCTGATTTCTGCTGATTTTATTAGCAGTAAAGTAATGAAATGGGTTGGCTCAGTGTCACATCTGGGGTTTTTTCCGATTCTAATGCTATTGATAAGGAGCTAGAGGTAGTAACTGAAGAATGAGACACACAAACACTCGCTGCTAACAGACCACACAAGGATGCAGGGTGAGTTTTGAAGAAATAAAGCGACGGAATAAAATGGAAGCACTTACAGACGGCGCTTTCCTCTGGACTAAAAGAAAAGTCATGTGGGAAATAAAGGATAAGAGAAGGAAAAAAGCGTGGAGGACCTGCGACTGAGCTTTGTAAGGAAGATGGAAGAGTCGAGGGGGAGGAAGAGGAGGGTGGAGAGGAGGCCGGTGAGGGGTGTAAATGTGGCCCAGTGACCAGCGGCTGACGGGGGGCATGATGACCTACAGGGGCAGAGGTATTACACAGGTCAAAGTGGGCCCGCTCGGCAACAGCAAACACCGAAAAAAAACAGCAAAGCGGCAAGGCAAAGAAAACCACGGCGATGACAGAGCAGCTGCATGGCAACACGGAGAGGCAACAACACTCCAAAACCAAAAGCAAAACCATGGCAACAACATGGCAGCGAAGTCTTTCGCCCCGGCAACAGCGTGGGACAAAACTACAGCAGGCTACGTTACGCCACACATATATATATATATAGCAGCTCTGGTTTGGCAAAAAAAACACTCCGAGCAGGACGGATACGGCACGGCAACTGAACAAAACATCTGCGAAAGCACCTCGACAAGCCAGACTCGTGTTCAAATTTCTTTTTTTAATCTAGAAGTCATGAAAAATTCCTGCCAAGGAGGTCAGAAAGCTTGTGGTTACATTTGATTTGTTCTCGGGTTCTTGAGAAAAGTATAAACTCCAGGCTGCTAGACTTGCCTTCTGCATGGAAACAAGCTATTTCCACATCACTGGGAGGCTCTTTCACTCCTTCTTTAAGAAACCCAAGATTGTGAGACTCAATCATACAGGGTCGGGGTCATGTGTTGCAATCCTGTAATCCGATTACAGTAACATGCCGAGGCTGATCAAAGACAATAGCCACATCAGACACGGTCACACTCATAAGAGCGAGTTAAGTGGATGTTGAGGGAGATTTATGAGCAGATATACGCTCACATAACACACACACAACATAAAAATATAAGTCGGAAGGCGTGGAGAAACGGATACTTGTGGGCAGAAAAACAAAGCGACAGTATTTGAAAGCGCAGGTGCTCGAGGGGTGCTGCAGGATGGAGATTGTGGCTGGCAGGTGGCAGGAATATTAAGTGAATCCTGCAGTATCTTTGCCCTGCTGCACACCACAAGCCATTAAGTACACCACACACACACACACATACATATGAACAGAGAGAGGAAAAAGGCAATTAATGGTTAATGTAACGGTTGCAGACTCAGCAGATTGTGCATACACGTGCCATCGTCCATCATCTCTGCAGGCACGGGACCACACACACACACACACATACACACACACACACGCTCTTCTTCTATCTTTTCCTCAGCGTCTCACGTCCCGCTCTAACTTTAGAAAGCGAGGCCATTTCTCCTCCATCACCATCTCTTTCTTCCGTGACTCACGCAGTATGTAATTCAACTTAAATTTGGTCTATGAGCACACTGACATAGCAGCCGGCGTAACTCTACACCCCGGGCCCTTCAGACACACGTGTGCCGCTGTGCCGGCCGAGGCGTGTCGGCGGAGGAGTGCGTTAGTTAGCGTGACTATTTTGAAGCTCTGTCGGGGGTTAATGGGAGGTTGACAGGTCTGCAGATAGACTTTGTGACGCTGTGGTTGGAGGAGGCATGAAGACAGGCGACACACACACACACACACACACACACAGCAATTCATGACAGAATGCGGGACCCGAGTATCTAATATCACAAACTTAATGCTGGTATCAAACAACTGTTACAGGGACCCTGTGGCATTTGTTTTTACCACGAGCAGCATGGTGTGTAGATTCTATGAACCCACTACAGTTTGGGTGTTGCTCCAACACATTCTCCATCAGAGACGCCAGCCTTTTTGACGAGGATCTGATGGACTGAAATGTCAAGAAATCAATTCTCCATGCAAGGCTGCAGTATGTAGGAATCTTCCACACGAGGATTCTTCTTTATCTTCTTACACACACACACACACACACAGACACAGGAGGAGAGCTAAGCCTCCCCAGAGCCCAATGCAAACAGGCCTCATCAATCAGCCCAGTGTGGAAGAGACTGCAGGGACAGGAAGACCGAACGGACGCTTAACAAGATCAAATATCCGCCTACACCTCTGCCACGGCGTCCGCTGGGCCAAGACTGTCAAACGCACAAAACACAAGCGCTCCAGGATAATCCCAGAGAACCCAACTGGGAGGTGAAAACAACGCATTTGAGAAGGGATGAGACACGGGAACGACTCGGAGCGGAGGGACGGACGGATTCCAGAGCGAATGGGACAGAGTTGATGGGATGCTGGTGAGATGTGATTAGAAGCAGAGTGTGAGAGAGGTGTTATCACAAGTGAAAATCCATCTTAAAACACATTACTTCTTGTTATAATCAATCCTATACTGTATGTTCACTTTGGAAAGGCCATCTAGACCGTACGCGTATTCTGAAATCATTTGTAGAGGATCCAGTTCTTCCAGTTTTGTTTTTAACCAAGATTCTTCAAATTCATCAAAAATGTTGCTGATGTGAATTTCAGCTTAGGATGGATTTTCCCTTCAAACGGCTGTGCGGCGGTGCGGCAGCGATGCTTACAGATTTTCGGATGTTGACTCGAGGTTTGGGGACAGGTTTGCTGGGCTTGCTGTCAAAGCTCTCGGGCAGCGTGGACGAGCCGTGGCCGCTCTTCCTGGCCTGCAGGGCCAGCTGATAGGCCACCTCGAAGGCCTGGCCGAGAGTCAGGATGATCTCATACGCCAGGTTCTGGCAAGAGGGTAACGGCGCCAGAATGCAATGTGCTATTATAGCTGCTGTGAACATGATAGTCGCTTTGAAACACACAGTGTCGGCGTACTGACCACATCAAAAGCAGTAAAGACGTGGCAGTAGTGGTGACTGGACTTCAGGTCTTTGGTGATGTAGGCAAATGTAGACAGGTCCTCTGGATCCTGAGCCGCACACGAGATGTTACGGATCTCATGTTCTGCTATGATGTTCTGCAGAGAGAGAGAGAGAGAGCTGATAATCTCTAGTGAGCCACTTCATGGGAAAACAAATCAGATTTATTATTCATCTAATTTCACACACCCCCCGAAACCATAATCACTGGAGCACATTTTTTGGTTTTGAGAGTTTTCTGGAGTCACCGAGTTGGAATTTGTCCTCTGGTAATGTCACTGGAGAACTCTTGTCTTTGTGTTGTGATAATTAAAGCCTCCGTGCTGTGAAACGCAGAACACCGAAGCTTTAGTGAGAGAACATTACTGCTTTCTGTCATACGAGACGGCCTCATGTTCGTCACTGATCCTATAAAAAGACATCAGCCGATTGTTGGTTTTTGTAAGGCAAGTGAGAACCACTCCCTCCAGTTTGTTTTACGTGTTCACTGGGACGGCAGGGAAGATTTACGACAATCATAAAAATACCCAGAGATGTGAATCCCTTTTTAGTTTTCCCTATCCCCTCAATATATTTCATATTCATGTCTGATTGACTACAGTAACTAGTTTAAGTGTTTTGGCAAAGACAGACACAGCACATGCTTTAATGTGCTGTGCTCTTCCTTCTGCGTATATTATTTATGTATTGAGGCCAACTTACTTGAGTCCGCTGTGTGCAGTGCTGTCTGAGGAAGAGCTCAAAATGTACCGACTTTCTGCAAATGATGCTCATCTTCTGCTGTGTGTGTGCTTTTGTGCATCTCAGAGGCTTAAATAAGATAAAAAATAAAAACATTTTGCAAGCAAGCAGCTTATAATTATCTTTAAAATGTGTCTCACTGTGCCACCTTTATTACCCAGCTGAGGTGGATTAGATCCTACTTCGCACGGGAATCAGCGCACGATCGGAAGTAAGTGAGTCCGTAGTGTGACATCATTAGCCGGGTAAAAACACTGAGTGTGAGCGCGCTGACACACGCCGAGCACCCTTCACTCAAATGTCACTCTGGATGGAAAAGGGAGACGATGACGATAAACCTTTAAACAGACCGTTGAGGAAAAAGCATACGCACAGAATCACTTCTGACCGTTCAAGTTCAACAGACGGTTGAGATGGTGAAGGGGTCTGTGTTGGAGGAAAAGGGAAGAACAGCTGGCAAACCCAGATATTCTGGAGAGATAGTATGGAGATAATGACTTTTGGGCATCTATTACCATCAGTATAACGTGTGTGAATGCATAGCTGACCAACTCTGTTTTTTTCTATTTCTATGCTTCTTTAAAAAGTAAAAAGCCCGTTCCAGTCAGGATTTAATGAACTGAGTAGGTTGTTATTGATTTCCCAGCTCACACTGGTTATTGCCTGTTTGTGTTTTGCCCTCTTTTACACCTTATTGATTTTTGCACACTGTATATAGCTTTAAATCAGTCACGCTGCAGCAAAAGAAGGCATCGGCGCTGCTGCTGCTGCTGCTGCTGCTGCGCTGGCCATTTCTGACACCTCTGAATGTCACTCGCGCTCGTGTTCAGCCGGCCCGACCTTTCAGGTGTTATTCACAGGAAGTGAGCGGCGTTACCTTATTTGTGGCGTCGATGAACTTCACTCCTTTGTAGGACACGGAGAGCACGATGGTCGGCACTTTCTTCATCTGTTCGGTCGACTTCTTGGAGTGCGCGGAGAGAAAAAGAGAGACGGAAAGGAAAGATTATATTTGAGGCACGACGTACATAAAGAAGTGCACGGGAATCAGTTCATTATAAATAGTGAAAGATTAATGAATTCCTCCACTTAATCCAATACCCTGTTTATTTTATACATGACTCAATCCATGTCCCCGGGCCTTCAAGCAAGCGAGGAAAACAATGAAACTGTAAACAGAACTTAGATAAAGAAAGCAAGAGCTAGCTGAGCTGACCCATCAGATGACTCCCGGCCTCTTCCTTTATACTTTTAAGTCAATTCAAATAATCTCCAGCGCTTGGGGGTTGTCAGGCGCCTCATAAAAACACAACCGCTTCGCAATTACATTGCCAAACCCAATTGACTGCAGCGCTGCAAATCGAATAAGTCTATTAGCTTTTAAGCCATCATCGGCGCTCCTTCTGTATATCCCTCCTTATTCTTTTTAATTACACATTGGCACTTTGACGTGTCTCAATTACATATATTCAAACTCATTATGCAGTGAGGCGCTGTGGAGAATCGTGTGATTTACAGCGATGTCGGCGTCGCCCTCCAAAGCTGTCATTCTACCTGCCGAGAGACTTCACGTATTCAAAGGAATCGACGTGAGACGAGTCCCTTTCCTGCTTTCTCAGTCTCACTTCTTGCTCTTTCATCACTTGTCATCTCCTTCTCTCAGTATCCATATTTCTATCACACTCCGTCCCTCATGTCTCCCCCTTGTCGAATCCACTCGCTGCCATCCTTTCCATATCTGTTTTCCCTTCTTCGTTCCGTTTCTTTCCCCGCTGCTCGCAGCGTGTCGCTGCTGCGGTTCGGCCTTGTGGGGGTCAGGTAGTGCTGAAAAGCTGACAAAGGCAGCGCTGACCTGCTTCGCTGGCAGATACCCAGCTAGAGGCTGCGAAGTTGGGATGAAAACATCCACATCTACCTCCACAGCGGAACGATGGATGGGCAGATGAGAGGAGGGATGCTGGGAACGGGGACGAGCGGGTGAAGATGGAAGGTAATAAAAAGCCAGAACGACATGATTTGCATCTCATCGCACTTGATTACAACCTTGGTTTGCAGCAAAGGTGTGTCAAACTGAGGCGGGAACGAAGAAGAAGAAAGAAAGAAAGATGCCCTGTGATGTGGCAACATAAATATAGAGACAGAAGGGAAAGAGGGAGGGGAGGAGGAACAGAAAGCTTTGCACATGAATATTAAACTTTATCTTCGCACTGCAGCAGCTCAGGATGAGAGAGAGATGAACTGAGGGCCAGAGGAGAGTTAGTGTTACAGTAAAATGTGGAAAGAGAGAGGGAGCAGGAAGAAAGTGAGAGGAGGTGATAAGGGGGTGTCAAGCCACCCCAGACAAATATTAAAAAGAATAAACCTAATCCACCATAATGATAGTTTAAGTTTAAATTCTAACGTGAGGGCAGACTATGAGACTGTGTCCCAGATTTACATTTTCATTGCGAGAACATTTACATAATACAGCCACGTGCGCTCATGTTTAACTTATCACAACTCGGGTTGTGTTTCTGTAGCTTCGTTCAGACTGGTTTTAGGCGTCGTCACTACGATATGTTCCAACATCTCAGCAACAGATGTCAATCGCAGCAGTAGAAGAAGAAGTGTGTTGGGCTGAGCTTTACCCTCATTTTGGCACAAGCGTCTTGTGTGGACTCCGTCCCTCTCAGCTCCTTCACCAGCATGGAGCCCAGGTACTGTGGAAGAGACACACAGTATGCTGAGTAAACAGTACACATGGGGAGTATGGAAGTATGTGAGGGTCTGGCTGGTTACACAACTCTGCAGCCATATTAACCTCCTAATCTCTGCAAGACACCAAACAGCTGGCTTTTACATTTTCATTGTCTTTTTTGTTTTTGTTTATTTAATCAAATAAATGGACACAAATTGAACGTAATGTAATTATGTATAGCACTTCTCTGTGACAAATAAACTCAATTATTTCTTATATTTTGAGTAATTCATGGATGCCATGTTTACTTCCAGCTGCACTAGCACCGGATTTGATTAAATGCACACAGGCAGTGATTACATCCACCCTGAGAGACCCTTTGTAGTCAGACATTCTGCAGCATCTGATTTAATAAAGCAGCAAACTAATGGCGACTGTGTTTTACAGGGACAATGTTTATGTCAACATTAGAGCACTTAATGTGTGTGACATCCACCACCTCGCAGTGGACTTTCCCGCTCACGGGAGACACCTTGCTCTTTAAAAGTGTGACTCCAAGACCCAGAACTGAAATGTTGAATATCTACCGCACAGGATTTATCCTACATTCGATTAGCGATAACTGTATTATGGGGGCAAAACAACCTTTTGTACAAATTGCTTTGTTGGGGAGTCTGTTCCTTGGAAGAAGGTCATCTGGGCATGTTAATAATTTGTCCTGACGTTATGGCAGGCTTGCTGGCAGTTATCCTAGAAATTGCATTACAGCTGCACACGGGACCAGCTGCCGTCTTGTCTGCCGTGTCTCTGTGGCGGCAGTGGTTGGTGTACACAAACAAGACTGAGGGACTACAGCCATGCTGTAGCAGCTATGTGAGGCTGCTAATAAGCACCAAATATGACGAGACTGATGGCAAAGTCATGAGATTTGCAAGTTTTTAGGAATAAACCAGGCGGCGATTCAATAAGAGGAAGAACTCCCTAATACGTTTGTGTATTTGATGTATGTACAGATAAAAAAGAGCACACAGTCATTGTTGAGATGATGCTGGCTGGTAATGATGTAGAGTGTGGTAATGACGTTAGGGTACGTTGCCTGCAGCGTTTCACTGGAAATGGATTTGTAATAACGTCAGATAATATTTTCGAGCTCTGGATGTAAAAGGAACATAACTCAGTTAGGATGCCATCTGAGGTGCTGAAAGTGGAGGAGAGCGTTTTTTTTAAATTTAGATGCTGAGATGAAAACGTGAACTGTGCCTTTACTCAGTCCTTTTGGCCTTTTTTTAACGTCCCTCTTTCTCTATTAGCACCAGCACAATACTATATTTCCTCTCTCCTTCTCCATCTAATTTATTCTTATTAACTCTCCATCACCTTCCAGCTTGCCAATATTCACACTGAGCGCTCTGCCTCCCCCTCTGCTGTGGCTCCCGCTCATTTATCTCACTTTCTGAGCTTCCGTTGTCCTGGGACATCCAGCGTTTTTTTAGAGATGTTGACATAAACGGCTGCATGAAAGCACCTTCCTATTTCCCCCAGGTCGCCCACCCGTTGTGTGTTCCCCATCATCCGTCCAAAACACATTGCTTGTGTAGTTGTACATCTGTCAGAGGCCTAATGGCCCACGTTGTTTCTATCAATCTTCTGAGGTGAGAAAATGAAAAAAGAGGACATTTTTGACGAGCCCGTGGGATTCTTTTATCTCTTATTCAGTCAGCCTCTATCTCATCTTGCTTTCATTCATATTTGATTTCAGCATCACATTTGATTTCTCAACCCCCTGTCCTATTTGTTCAAACTTTGATTTTTTTTCCCGATCTCTCTCAAACCATCTTTTTCTTCTCTCCTCTTCTCCAGTTCTTTCTCACTCAATCATCTTCTACTCCATGTCTTCAGCACAACGCCAACAAACTAATCAGAACGTTTATTTCTGAGATTACATTCCCTCTGGACGTTTCCAAGAGCCAATGGCATCTTAAATTGCATTTCTTGCACTGCTGCAAGTAAGTAATCATTGCAGTCTGGCTGCTGAGCATACAGCCAATCAGAGGCGCACTGCTGTATCCGTGGTAGCGTGGATATATAACATCCTTTATGTAACAACGGTCTAAATTTACCAAAGTGCTGCGAATAACTGAGTGCAGTATTGACTGAAAGGTGAAGTTTAGGGTCATTGATCTTTAATATTTTTACCCTACCCTATGATCAGTTGAAATGGTCAATTAATTAAGGAACCACAGAATTATGGCAGCAGCTTTGATGATCGATTAACTGTTTTTTTTAAACTTGTGAACTGTGGACAAACTCACACACAAGAAGGAAGGAAGGGAAGGGGGAAGGGAAGGGGGAAGGAGGTAGGACTCACGTAGGCTTCGTAGTCACAGGACTGAAAGATGAGCTTCTCGGGGTGATGCTGCCAGTACTGCACCGGAGTGGACGAGGTGGCCTCGTTGGGCGGCCGCAACGTGATCGGCTCGCACCACTCGCCAGCCTGGAAGGACACGAACGGGATCGCACATGTTAACAAGATGTGGCGTGACTGCGTGTCCCATGTTGACATAACTCGCTGGCCTGATGCGTAAGTTCATAATGTAACAGCTTTCCTCACCGAACATGGACATGCCTTCAAAGGGGACACGCTTCGGAGAACATCCGACAGGAAATGAAACTTGGATGAATTATGCTCGGCTTTCAAATGTTCCCGTTATTTGGCTCAGTTTAAGACCGTTTGCTGCTGCTCACCCGCTGAGCTTTCACCTTTTAAACAGAGTAAATACCTAAAGCCGATCTGCATACTTCTCAAATGTCTGCGGACAACAATTACGTTTTTTATGGTCTTTCATTCTTTGGTGAAATGAAACCAGATGATGTTCTAAGCTCACATCCCGTCCCAAAGACTGTGTGTTTATGTGCCTCTCCATATCTGATTGTGTGTGTGTAATCCCCGTCAGAGCGTCGGTGAGCCACTGTGGAGGTGAGATCTTGCAATCAGATGCAAAGATGTTTGATAAAAAGTCTGGAGATAAGCCTTCAGAAACAGGCATAAGCCAAATCTACGCTAAACCCCAACAGCTGAACCGTTTTACACATGTTCTGTCCCACACACGTTGACCCAGCTGCCGGACTCAGCTGGAAATCTTCAGTTACTAAGCGTCTTTAAAAATGTGTTGAACCCGTTTTCCTGGGTTTTGTTTTCTTAAAAAGAAAGGAGAGGAAGAAACGAGGGAACAGTCAGAGAACAGGGGTGATTAAAAAGATAATAAATATCCTCTTTTCTCCAATAGTCGTCTTTCCGTTCTGGCAAAGCTGACTCATCAATGCCACCTCAAGAGGTGCTGTTTCTAGACGGGGGGGACACTGTGACGCACGCGCTGAAGGGACTCGGTGGGGTAAACATCAGTGCGTGTCAGTCTGCAGTGGGATGCTCTGCGATTCACACGGAGGCACAAAAAGACCCTAATCATACCGAATCACAACACAGCTGCTCTCTCAGATGTGTGCGTGTGTGTTTCTGATTGGAAGTCATAAAGTTATAATTTTGAGTTTCAATGAGAATAAATTTGGCAGTAAAGTTGAGATGTGTCTTTTGATGTTCGGTATTAGAGACAGACTGTAGAACGCTGTAGATTATGCCCGATTGCATTTTTTGTATGCGTGCCAACCAAACTGTTGCACCCCGCCCACTGCATTGCGGTTTGCATATTTCATCGTGTTATAGCATAAATTTCATGTTTCCTTAATTGTAAAAATGTATACAAGCTCTAAACTGCAGAGACGACAGCTGGCGTCAGATGGTCTGCCTGCTGCGGATTATTAATGCAAACGGGCAGATAAAACACTTTTGGCTTGAATATTGTAGCTATTAGGGACAGCATTTAATTACTGAGGTACTTCATGTATGATTAAGATCTACTCCACCGTAGACCTTAATTAGAAATGCGATACTCCCTGAGAGTCCATTAGTTTATTATAGCTTTGAATTTATAAAATTACAGGATGCAACTTTGAAATCAGATATTTATTCATAATATTTTATCATTTAACTGCAGCAGGAAGTTAAAAAACAGTATCAAAAGATGAATCTGGAGCTATTCTATATCATTTTTACTGTCAATAATCCCATGAAGACTCAAACTAACTGTGTCACTCCCAAACCAGTCTGCCCTTTAGAAATACTGAAGACGTAAATCTTGCCTCACAAATATATAATTTCACTTGTTTTTTTACATTTAAAAAAAATAATAATGAAGGAACATGTCACCCAGTGTGGCTCACTGATGTGTTTTTAATAAAGTGGAGCTCTGTGGCAGAGATGACGTGTTTGTTGCCAATAAGAAAAATATAGAATATCACCTAATTTACCCTCTCAGCATTCAGCCAGACAACTGTCTGATTTCCACCATTCATAATACTCTCCCCTCTCTCTCCCCCCGTCTCCATTCATCCCTCCATCCCGTCCTCCCTTCCTCACCATGCTGACTTGGGCCATCTGTCGCTCCAGCTTGGATCGCGGCACGTCCTCGAAGTAGTTGTCATTGCTGCGCTGCCTGCGCCGGGCGTCCGCCTGCATGATGAGGTGCTGCACGTCCAGAGATCCACCCGGGACCCCCGCCGTGTACGCTGCCTGGCCCACCGACGGGCTGAGCTGGGGAGGAGTGTGGTTCCCGCCGGGCTCCTGCGACAGAAGGGGGAAGAGTGGAGGAGTGGAGGGAGGTAAGAGAGGGTTCATTCATCATTTCATCACGTGCTGTGTCACTGCTGCAAGTACAATAAGTAGGGCAATTGCGTTCGCTGTGCACTGTCCCATCTTATCTTTTCAGCTACAGTGCCGAATGCCGCTGAGTACTCGCATCCAGAAGTGCTTTTTAAAATCAGGGACAAAGACACCGTACTGTTACTTGAAGGTCTCAGCTGAAAAACACTGAAGCCTTGCCTGCTGCTTTAAGTGGCTTCATCCTTAAAGTGGAAAATTATGCTCGTTTAAGTGGCTTTCCAAGCTGAGCAGAGACAAAAATTCCCAAAAGGATTAGAACTTTTATACGTTTTAACGGTATAATGGTTTTACACACTAGAAGGTCAGCTATTCCCCCCTGAGAGGTTGCTTGTTTTCACTCGATTACATATGAGAAGAGCCTCAATGGAAGAGGCCCTTTCTGGTCTAAAGAAGTTTAGACATAGTGGGAAGCTAAGGCTGATTAAAGGTACAGAAAGGAGCCCAATCAACCAGGACAACACATCCAGCGTCGTCTCCGAAGCAAAGGGCTTCTCTTGGCTCAACATCACAAAGAGCAAGAGACTATTATAAGGGCGTTAAAGCGTAGCCCCAATGGGAGAGGGAAAGCCAGTTCCCTGTGATTAGTATCCAGGACAAAGCCGGCAGGAAGGAAACTGCAGTGGGTCGGCCATTTTGTGCCTGGCGGAAAGATGTGGGGTAATCAGTTGGGTGGTAACAGCCGCGGTGGGGAGGCTGCAGCTCCCTCACTCCCCCTCTGGGAAGGAATTAGTGCTTTCTTCCTCTGTCTGATGCATTCATAATTTGAATCCACGCTGAATTAAGATATTGCAGAGGGTTTTCATGGCTCATGTAAAACACTGCTCACTGAGACTCACTCACCCTGAGGGAGATGGCCCGTGGAGGTTTTTGTGGGGTGTCTTCGTGGAGCCGGTCCCCCAATGAGGCAAGGATCCGTTTTCTGTGTCCGATGAGACTGATCTTCAATACCTGAATGAAACACACAGATATATTACACATTCAGGTTAAATTACGAGCAGGGTAGTTTGTTTTTAGCTAGTTTCAACTTCTGAAATGTGAGGATTTGCTGGATTTACTCATGTAATCTTAGTATTGTTGGGTTGGACAAAACAAGCAATTTCAAGCTCATAAGGCTACACTGATTTAATCAAATACAATATTTCGTTGCAGCTCTAGCCTGAGGTTCAGAAGGAGTTAAGATGTCAGATTTTTATGTTCACTGCGAACACACAAGAAATGCTGGGTCAAAAGCTACTGGCAAAAAATGATGACTCACCGACATTAGCATAAACAGCTTTTATAGAGCGTAAGAGTTCAAGGGTTTCCAAAAAATGCATAATACCGACATCATATTAGCAAATGCTAAAAAAATAAATAAATAAAAACACATAAAAGGTAACAGATTTTCATCATCAGGAGGCTGAAATGTAGGATAATTCTGCTATTCAGAAAAGTGTTTCACAGACAAAAACACCAGCACTCAGGAAAGTGCTAATGAGTGCATAATGAAATGAAATGCCCCTGAGCAGGAGCATACATCATGGCATCATTATTACATAACTAAAAGGGCTCGGACAGCTGTGTTCAAACTGTTGGTTGTGCCGTTATACAACAAGATCGTAGAGTGTACACCTTGAAGTAAAACACACATACCGGAGAGTATAAGGTATCCTGAAGGAGACTCACACACACAAAGAGGCAAAGTATCAGAATTCATTTGGAGGATAAACTTTGGACTTGAGTCAGATTCACAAAAAGCAGGACTTGACTTGACTTGAACAAAAACAAGCAACACACCTTGAATTTGTAGCCACTAGGCCTCCGTCAGGCTTCAGTCAGAAACACCCCCACACCCCCACACCCCTACACCCCCACACCCCCACACAAACCAAAAGACTTTCAGGTTCTTTGTTCTGAGAGTTTCTGCTCCGACAGCCGTGAAATGCAAATTCAACAATATCAGATTCTGGCAAATTTGTAAAAGTCTATTGGTTTTCACCAGGCGCTCGTTACACAGGCACAAAAAGAGACAAAGTACGCACACACACACACACACACACACACACACTGGTCCACACAGTCCAGTGAAGGCATTCATTCTTCCTCCGGTCACCAGGCGTCCGCTGACTGTGCCAGTTACCGGGTTTTCTAAAGAGACGAGCTGGAACACGGCTGCTTTGTGCAGAGCTGTTGTTTGCACTGTCTACACACCTTCTGGCACCAAGACATACCTCAGTATGCAACAAACTGCTGCCTGGCTTTATGGGGCTGCCTCTGGAGGTCCAATAAAGATATATACGCGTCTGAGAGAACGTGTGCGTGTTTGTGTGCGTCTTCAGGGCAAAAAGGTGGTAACGAGCCTCAATGTGAGGCCTTGGCGCGAGAGTAATGACTCTCCCAACAGTCTTGCTGTGAGTCAGCGCAACTCACGCACAGACACACACGTACTTCATCATCTCACGCACCAATTACTGCTCTACATCTGCTAGAGAAACATAAAAATTACAAGCGCTGGATGCACGTACTTTGGCTCATTGTGTGTGTGCATAAACCCTAAACATACAAACAGAACATAAACCCCCGCCGCAATGAATAGTGCAAATATGCCAATTACATGGAATCAGCTGATCAAGCAAGCCCAAAAATGCTCAACGTGTTCTCTTGTTTTCTGTGCCAAGCAGGTTTCATTAATTATATTTTATGTCAAACAGTAAATTAGGAGAAGGTGCTGTGTTGAAAGTGAGACGAGCAGCTGCTAGCGGGTTAAACTACATCCTACGCTGCTCTTCTCTGCATGGAAAGAATGTATTTTAATTGTTAAAATTAGAGGGATCAAAGGGAAACAGAGAGGAGAGCTGGGACTAGCGGGTAGTGGAACTAATTGGTGTATAATGGCCGCCCCGTGCTGCCTCCACCAATTTTTATTCACTCATCTTTCCCCTCCCATCCTCCCTCTCCTCTCCTCTCTCTTACACATCCTCCTTTATGGACACACTTAGTACTAAAGATGACATTGACTCGCTGAATTTGGTGCATTAAGATCATGTCATATGACTTAATCTTAACGTTTTTTAACTTTGAAAAGAGCTCACTTCCAATGCAGTTTCTTTTTAAAAAAATTGCTTGTTTCCAGCACAGTCATATTTGTTTCACATGTTTTTTTTTTAGCGTAGGTGTCAGTGTCATGAAAATGAAGTTAGAGTAAGTCTATCGATCGATTGTTTAATCCATTTTCGCAATTCCAGCTTCTCAATTATGTCGAGATCTTTGTCTTTTGTGTCAGTAAACTAAATATCTTTCCTTTTTTGGACTGCTGGTCTGACAAAACAAGCCATTTGATAAAGTCACCTTAGGTTTGAGGATATTGTGGTGCACAGTTTGACTTTCTTAAGACATGTTTTGAAACCCAATGATGAAGGCAATAATCTGCAGCTGAATCTATAATCGCAGTAAATGACGAAAATATGACGTTATTCCTTAAAGGTGCCCAATTCTAAATTCTAAAGTCAGAGCATTTATGTAGCAGCAAAGTGTTCGTGAAGTGGGCCCCCGTGTGTGTGCTGCTAGCTGCTGGCTCAGCCGGCGCCATGTTGAGAGCCTTGTGGAGGCAATCCCTCAATCTCAGATATGCTCTGAATTTCGAATTTAGCGCCTTTAAAATAGAAAAACCAGATTGCAAAGTAGTTTTTACCTTACACGGGATTCGATTTGATGACGTTTCACTAAACTAGAAGGCACAAAATGACCTGGGTAATGGATTACTTTTTCACCCGATGTAGTAACGGTTATGAAATATTCATTCCCCTGCTTCTCTCCCCGTCTGTCTCCTGAGGGGCTACAGCGCGACACCAGTCCTCACACTGCTGCTTCATCTCACACACACACACACACACACACACACGCTCCAGAGAGAGGACAGAAATGGCCTCGGCTGGTGCGCATCAGCGTGTGTGTGTCTACTGTTCGTCTTATGCAACAGCCTCTACTTCAACTACAGTAGAAGCCTCAACCTCAGCCTGAAGTTCAACTGTCACCATGGCAACACAGAGCCGCAGCAGCAGCAGTCACCCACACACACTCATCCAAAATAAAGAAATATATATATATCCACATGCACGTGGATGTGTACTCTCTTTCACACACACACACACACAAACACAAACAGCTGTTTTGGAGGCTGAAGAAGAAGATTACATTGTTATCCCTGAATGGATGAGGATGAGAATGCAACCCGACCATTATTGTTAAAACACAGACTCTCAATCTCTCTCTCTCTCTCTCTGTGATGCTTGACTGCAGTATCGCTCCATTTGCATTTAAATTATTTTCACAGCAGCTGCATATATATACTGACGGGAAAGGCGTCGGGCTACCACAGCGTACACACCTCTGCACCCCTTCCCTCGTTTTCTATCCGACGCTCATTCATTTCAGCTCAACTCTATTCGAATCTACTCAGAGAGCAGGTAGAGTTGACGTGATCTCATATTTTCCCGGCTCGCATCTCTCCACTGCACCTCTCTCTCTCTCTCCCTCCTTGATTTGTAACCGAGTGGCTCGATGAGGCTTACTTACCCTCCGGTCTTGATTTTATTACCGTAGTTTGAAGTGATTTGGGACACTTTTTGTCTCCAGTATCTGACTGGGCTGCAATGTTTGTGTCTTATGTGTTTTGTCTGTGTGTGCCGATCAATGCGCTAATCCTGTTAACAGTCCCGTTAGCCCGGATTGAACGGGCTTCATCACCGCGTTAGCCGCCACACTTGCGGGTAGCGGAGCTGTGTTTTTCTCACAGCCATCTCCTCTCTGTAGCCTGCAGTCACTTTACTACAACAAAAATAAACAAACGATAAGGTTCCTCGCAATTTAAATACCTGTGTATGCATGTAAACTGTTCAAGCTTCCAAGTTATTTCATAAAACACGCAAAAAGCAAAACTTCACCTTCTTTCAAGATGCTGAATTTGTATGAACTTCCTAGAAGATCCTAAGAACACAGTGACCTCTTTAAGCACCAGAGGGGCCACAGAATGATGACGCCAGCTGCGACAAAAAGACATATTCTGCAAAGAAAGCAGTGCAACAATAAGGGGTGAGCGGTACGCGTCAGTGATTGGGGGACGTTGACAATGACCTGTCTCAATCGGGACACTGGAGACAAAAAGCCTTTTCTCTGTTTCCTACTGCAGGGAGTTTGGAAGCTCGCCGGCTCGCTGGAGCGTAAAAACCCAGCGAGGGAACCAACAGTCCAGTCACTGTCTGTGCTCAAGCTAGCATGTAGTTTTAATGATGGAGAAGGAGGGGACGGAAAACGCTTTCTGCTCCCGTTTTAATCTACATTGACCCCCCCTAAGCATCCCTTTCCCCGCCTTCCCTTTTCCAGGTTCTGATTCCCTTGACCTGATATTACCTCCCATCATCGGCTCTCGTCTCGTCTCACCCACTTTGTCCTTCTTTCACGCCCTCTCGCGCTGTATCCAGAAAATAAGAAGGAGAGGCTTAAAGAGGAAAGACGGTCCGAGAGAATAAATAGTGAGAGAGTCAGTGATTCGGCCTAATGAGAGAAGAGGCGCCGCAGTCGCACATTAAAGAGTTTCTTCTCCTCGGCAACTGCATGCGATTGGTCCATTGTTAGCGTTGGCTGTGTGTGTCTACCTTCTCTCCAGGCTCATGTCGATGTGACCAATCAGGAGGTCGTGATCTCTGTGATGGCAGCAGACCCTCTGAAGCCCCTCGGGCGCCGCCTGCTAATGGTGCGGTTGGGGGTTCGACCCTTTGAAGAATCCTCCAATCGATTTTTCCAGATCAAAGAATCACTGGCGTAGGGTTTCTTAAATTGCCCAGGTCAGAATACATTACAGGCCAATTGAATGGTAATATCGATCAGCAAATAGCCCATGTCTGTCTCAGTCTTAGGGGTTGAATACAGGACGGTGGCTGCTGAGGACATCGAGGTCTTGTCCTCTGAAGTATGGATCTGGGGTTTAAAGGCTTTTTTTTTGACTAAATATCTCAAATTTTGACTTTTTCTTTGCAAAAATTGTAATACACTAAAAGAGGATTAGTATTATCTACCAGAATTACATAATTGTCAGTGTAATTCTTCTTTAAACAGCATAAAGACATCTAGATTTTAAAGAGGCGGACCTTAAGATTTCCGTCTTGGTTTATTTAGAAATTATATTTGAATCAAACCAATGGAGTCCGGAGTTTTGGGCTGTTTCCGAAATCTCAAACCAACATGATATCTTTCAGAAGTTGGATTTGTTTGTGTTTATACAGTGGAGAAAAACTACAATACAACATCTTTTTTTATCGGCTCAATCACCATTGCGTTACCTCCTTCAGCAATAGATTGTGACTTAAGTGAAAATCTTCAAGATTGCCACTTTAAATACGAGAACATTTGTCCTGAATTTTGTTGGTGGCTGGTCAATCATTTAGGAGTGGGGGGGGGGGGGGGGGGTTAATGCTGAGGGTATTTGTACTCCAACAGCCCTAGTTGAGTCGTATAATTACTGCACTACAGTCATATGGAAAGTGGCTTTGAGCAAGAAAATGCAAATTTGAGAATAATCATGAGCCGATAATCATATTATATCAGATTATAATTGTATAATCTGTTGGCTAAGATGGGATATAAAAGACACGAGCTCCCATCTTGCAATCAATAGGTTTTGTGATAGAAAAGCATTGATGTAATGTGGATAATGAGCACAGCACACGCTGAGTGTGAAAGGCTCATTTTTCATCCCGATTATTGATATTTTCTAACCCTGAATACTTAATCACAGCCGGCCTTGTCGCTCCATCCCTCACTTAACGGGTGTGCTGTTCGGAGGTGGAGCTTTTCGGCTGGAATGATGACTATTGATTTGCCTGAACTCTCAAAAGACTATATACACACACACACACACACACACACACACACACACACACACACACACACACACACTCAACACGCAACATATTGAGTAACCCTCAGAAAGCATGACAGTGAAGTCTCTTTGCTTTGTTGAGAACCACAGCCGCTCCTACATACAGCAATATATGTGCGTGTATACATACACACACTACATTGCGGGGGGGGGGGGCGGCATCGGAGGGAAACCAGAGACCACCGGTTGCCAAGGAACCAGAGAGGGGAGGGGAGTTGCAGCTAGGGGGGGGGGGGACCAATTGCACGGCTTGTTCCGGTGCTGACAGAAACGGCAGCCAATGAGAGCGCGCCGTTAATAAGCCTGCCTCCATGGAGACAGATATATCTCCATTAATAGCACAAGAACTGTAACTATGATGAGAAGCACATGCTCTGTGTGTGTGTGTGTGTGTGTGTGTGTGTGTGTGTGTGTGTGTGTCTGCGTGTGTGTACAAAGTGCTGCAGGATCAAGGTTGAAGCAAGAGCTCTCAAAGCTTTTCCTCTGCTGAGGAGCTCATGATGAGAGAGGAAATGGTGTATGATATTTTTCTGGGTTAATAAATACTTCAAAAGCCCCACGATGGAACCGATTTTCACACCACAGAGGAGCACAAGCTGTTTATGAGCACAGTACTATCTGGGTGTGGGTGCTTCAAAGAGTTTATCCACCCTCGGTCTTTACAAACTGTAAAAATGCAATTGTTCAAATGTAGAAAGGCTTCAATTTCATGACACAGAAACAATGATGAAGATTGATTAATACTCACAAAAGGAATTATGTTTAAAAGATGTAATGTAATGTTTTACAGAACCACAATATCAGATGAATTAATGGTGCACATGACATAGCATGTCCACATGACATCACACGGTTTAAGTTGCCACAGCAACAGAGAGAGACAGATCCCAGCTTGCGTTGTTGTTGCTGTTCGGTACCTTGCACTCCAGAGGTGGAGTAAAGTTCACATACAGCAGCTGCTCGCGGTCAGAGTCGGCGACGTGCGGAACATAAAGTGCACGCGCCGTTGGGGAAAAGGCTACCGATGCGAGGTCGGGTTAATAGGACGCGTGTAGCGGCCGTATGTGCATCTGTGAACTCTCTGCTGACAGACCGCTTGGGACGGCACCATGCTGTGTCACGTCTTTGTGATTCCCTGTGACTGGTGATCAAAACTTTAACATAAGAAGAGGAACAGTTGAATATCTTTGCCGGTGCTCGTTCCCAGCAGCTAAATCACATAAAAAGGAGCAGCCAGTGGTGTTCTAGCTGCAATTTTCCTCCTGATATTTATTAATTAGTGATCTAAAATGCATCATTAATCACAGCAAAGGAGGTTTATTTGCGACCGATGTAAAAAAAAAAAATAAATCCCCTTCAACGTGTTTCTCTGATCTTCTTACAGATAAAGGATTGCCGTGCACCAGCAATCCATTACTAACTTTGTGTGTGAAGTCCTTCCGAAATGTTTCATCACGAGCTCCTTTTCGATTAGTGCACAATTAAAACTCAAGTGATGTGTAAATTGGTTTCTAAGAAACATCTGTAGAGCTGTCCAATCAAAAGCTATCCACAAAGTAAGCAGGAACTCAATATTATGCAGCAAAAATGACGGTTTTAGAAGGGACAATAATTACATTAATCTTGATTGCCAATAGTTTGAAAATGTAGGTATTGTTGTATATATATATATATATATATATATAGAGTGATGTTCTTGCAGTTTAGAGTGAGTTGGATATATCTCATAATGCTAACGGTCATCATACATAAACGTTATTTGCATAACTTATTGTAATCTTTGATTTATTGTGATAATTTGTGTCGAATATGATTTAAAATCCCAGTTGAAATTGGTATTAAGAGTGTTTTGATCAAGAGTTCGGTCGACCATATTTCACGATCCCTCTCTTACTCTTCAATCTCTTTCATACATTAGCTAGTTACACATGTCAATTGTTGGGTATAAATATTTGGATAGACATAGATAGAATCATCTCTAGCCTACAGAAGAAAACATTGATGCGGTGGGACCTATTTTGATTTTGTGAAATGTGAATATCTACTTCGTAAATAAGTATTGCATAATAACGAGTCTAAGATTTAAGTTACAAATAGTCGGCTCCTGCTCGCAGATATTTCAAAACATCTAAATAAATCAGAGCCACATCAGAGCAGCAGTATAAATGTAGCCAAATATTAGAAGCAGCCAATGGAGAGGTCAACGCTGCGGGGCTATATATATATATATATTCATATATATATATATATATACAGCTAAAGCAAGATGCCATGTCCTGCTCGCTTTGAGGTTATTCAAGATGTCACTCTGATGTTTAAGCACACACATATACAGACGTTTCAAGACTCGGCCACTTTCCTTTACCTGCCGATCAGGAAAACAAGTTTCTGGTAAAACAGCCGTCAGCTAATTCACGGTCTGTGTTCCTGTTTGTAAGTCCCAAAATAAGACGCCAACCCTTTGAAAAGAACTCCTCCTTACTCATATCAACGACTGAAGGGTGTGAAATAGAAGTGTTAGCGCTGTGAATCATTCGAAGACACGGTAGTTAACCAAACTAAATAGAATAAAATACTGGTAGCATAACCAAACTGATATTTAGAATTCAAACCCTGAGCATCAATACTCCAGTTGCTGTCTCTCTCTCAGCATCATCCATCAGGCTGCGGTTTCTCTGGGCTGCCTACTGACGGATGCCGGTCACCGAGGGGCAAATCTATGGCTGTGACTCGCCGCCGCGGCGACTCGATGAACAGGAGGCCGGATTACGATCGATCGGCCGGTTAAAAAGCATCCGACAGGACTTCCAATTCAATCTTCCTGTCCGTCCGGGCTGTTCTTAAACAGCTGGGTCTTCCCGTTGTCCTGCTGGGACCTGTCTCATTCTGTCCCTCTACCTCCTGCAGGGTCCTCGCTTACTCTCCGCTACAGCGGCTGCCTTGTTTCCCATCATCAGTGTTGCAATACAAGTCCAAACAGGCTGGGAAATATAGACTTATCATCTTGCCTGTTTCACTCCTGCTTGCCAGTAACTCAAGACAAAGTCGGGAAGCCGTCCAATGAAGTGGAGGTAAAATAACTTAGTGCGTGCAAATGGGGAAAGGACACAAATTAGGGCAACGATTGGATTTGAGTGGGTTTAACTGTCGTAGTAATAGCTTTGTGCTCTTTTTCTCTGCTGCACTCGGCTCAATCTGGAACTACAAAAAAAAAAGGATTGACATGCTCTGAGCTGAAACATGATTTGGGGATTTAAACTTGCCTTTTTAAAAAGAAAGTCTTGTGATGCGTTCAAATATGAGAGCTTGATCCAGTTTCTGGCAGGAAATTGGGTTAATGTCCAAGAAAACCAAACACACGCCCAGTACACCATGCCATGGGAAGGCTTTACCGTCCGAGTAAATCTAATGCAACTGAACAGGTAACATGATTCACATTCCGTCAAAGATTCACAAGCATACATTCCCCGGGAAGAGACAAAAAGAAAACTTGCAGAATAACACACCTAAGTTCTATGCAAAGGACGGAGAGATGAACGGACGCTTCACTGCTTCAACACTTGAGCTTAATCTCCCAGGTGGTCTCGAGGACAGACTCCCACAATCTAGATGCACGAAAGCGTTCGTCTTTAACTCCTGCGCACACACTCGCGAAGCCAGCAAATTTGCCTAGTCAGCAGTGTTGATTGAGCGCTACGGAAGAGTTTGGTAGGTTGCGATCACCTCAGCCTCGCTGAGCGTGACAAGATGCATAAATAAAAACAGCAGGCGAAGAACAAAAGGATCACCGGCTCATCATCGTGTCCCTTCTCTCTCTTTCTTGTTTTTATCATCTGTCCCTCTTTTTCTTTCATCACTCAGTCCCTGTCCTGTCTATCAGCGCGGTTACCTACCTCTCCTCCAGACTGCACTTATTCCAAATGACAGGTTGAAGAGTCTTCTCCGCTGTCTCCTCCTGTGTTTTAATTTTCTCACGATCTTCTCTTCGTGCCCTTTGCCGTTGCCTCCTTGCCGTCCGAGACAAGTTGGTCTTCCTTCTCTTCTGTCTTCCGTCTCTGCTGTCTTCAGCCACGCTTCCCTAGCATTACTCCTCGCCTCCTCACCACCAGCTCTCGTCTCCCTTTCTCGCACTCGGTGCAGATTTCCAGCGCTCACCAACTCCCCCTCTTTCTTCAGCTTGCGGCAGCCAGACTACATCTCCTACATGTCTCTGCCTGAGCACTCTCTCTCTCTCTCTCTCTCTCTACCCAGTTCACATTCCCTCCTCCTCCTCTCCATCTCGTCACTATGGAGACGCTGGGCCCGCACAGAGACAAGCTCGTGCTGGTTCACAGGAGTGTAAATGTGTTGTTTGTGTGCAGCACGAGTCGAGACAGTTCAACAGTTACTATCATCATCACAACGACATCAAACTCAATTACATAAAATACCAGCGGAAATATTTCCCCCCCCCCCCCCCCGACTAGTTCCATGTTTTCATTTGGACAGAGACAGTTTTTGTGCTAAGCTAACTGTCTGCTAGTTATAGCTTCAGGTTTACTGTACAGACAAGAAATAAAGAAGCATATTTCCAAAAATCGGAGTCTAAAGTAAGCAAGTAGTTCAACAGTTGTTAAATTAAACCCCAAATTAACGCAGAATCAGCTCATCGCTCTTCGATTGCAAAGGAAGTGTTCTGTTCACGTACAGATACAGACAAGTTTAAACATTTGGCAGACAATAGCTCAGGGCAAAGGAACTCCCATCTTACTCTTTTGCAATGTAGCTTCAGGACTCGTGTACTTCAGAAAAACGTCACCACTGTGCAATGTACCTGCAGGATGCATGGGAGTATATATTGGAATCCGTGTCACTGCAAGTGTTACGTATATATGAAATCCAACCCACAAAGCTTGACGTCATTCTGCCTATTTCTGTCTTTTACAGGTCTACGTATGTGATCCAGTAAGAGAAAAACCAAAGATAGTGCATGACTCATCCTTATTGCCTCCTCTCTGAGAAACACGAATGAACAACACTGCGAGAGGTCCATTTAGTAGCTTTGCTGGAGTTTCTGATCCTGTCGCAAGAAGTCAAAGTAGTTGGTAAAAGTCAGTGATTCTCGTGTCCAACAGAATTGACAAAAACACAGAGTTAACAATTGTTGATTGTGAAGCAGCGGCTGCAGTGCAGCGCTGCTGAGCCACAGGTTCAGGGTGCGCTCGGGGGGGGGGTCACACACATTATCTCCCGATACCTCCCACACTATCTCCAGCACGGCGAGAGCTACAACAGGAAGTGCAAACGCCAAATAAGGCCTGCAAGAGAGCGATATCAGCAGGCAGGGACGGTGAAGTACACTGCAGTCCTGAGGCAAATCCACCCACACCAAAGCTACTACTCACTCCTTTCCTCACACATACTGTACGTGTACTGTATCCTCGCACGTTGCAACATATCGGACACGTATGAAAACCTTCAGCGCAAGTGTGTGACAGACGCACGTCTCCTACATGTAAACGCCTTTTTAGTGTGTGAAAACTCCGGAATCCGTGATCGAGGAAACTAACTAACGGAAGTGTGGAAGCGCGTGTGTGTGTGTGTGTGTGTGTGTGTGTGTGTCTTATTGTATGATATAGAGGGTTTAATCCTGCAGTGTCTAACGAAGGAAGGAACCATCTGGTGTTGGGATGTGAGACAATCTGTCCATTTGGAGAGGTGACAAAGAAGGTGATAAGCACAGGAACAGGACACACACACACACACACACGCACACACACAAACACAAACACATTTCATTTATACCAAGTGCACATATCTCTAGTCTCTATGGTAACTAGTAGCCGTCATGGCAACGGAGTACAAGCGGTAGAAGAAGAGGCTGAACTCTCATGACTGTCCTCAATTTATTTTGGACCCCTCGCACAGTTACACACACACACACACACACACACACACACACACACACACACAGTTAGTCATTTTGAGCTTTTCAGAACACATTCCCAGTTTTGAGTGTGAATACCTCTTGAAGTGGGGAATGCAGGGACAAGACCAGACCCGTAGGTGAATCACACACACACACACACATATATATACACCCCCCCCCCCCCCCACACACACACACACACACACCTACACAAAGTGAGCACAAGCTGTCAAGCCTTCACTTGTGAGATACAGACATGAAGAAGCAAAGAAGAGGTTGTTGGATGATCGATAGGAGACACAGCGGTGTAACTGAGTACAGTTACTAGTACTGCACTCGAGTACGATGACTTGCACTAAGTATTGTAGTTTTTACTCCACTGCATTTATCAGACAGCTAATTAATAGTTACTTTACAGATTATGATCTTACGTATGAGTTTATAGAATATGAAGCACCAATCAAACTACGCAGGATCAAATCAACGAGCAGAACTACTTTTAGGCCTCATTGTCAGTCAGGATTTGACCCGACGACGAACGTTGCTGTTTCACTGGATCAGCGCTAAACTATCTGCTTATTTTGTGTATAAACTGATTGTAAATTGTGATTTAATATATTGCTGTGACAATATATAGACCCACGATAAAGGGCAGCAATGAGATGTTGCTTTTTATTCACTGATATAAAGAAAAAACCTTAATCTTGGACCGTCAATCAAATGCCTCTCATTTACAGCAACACATTAAATACACACACACACATATCAGGGTCCACTCATCTAGAAAACATTAAGGCAATTGTTCCCAGAGGACCAGAAACTATCTGCACTCCACCGTCATGAACGTGGCTTTCCAAAACGAAATCCGTTTCCGAGTGCTTCGTTCTGGGCTCTCGGAGGACTCACTTGAAATGAGAGCATTTTGCAGCCTTGACGCACTTTATTTTGTAATCTCTTGAAGACGAGGCGGTGCGACTGAAGTGAGAGGCAGCAGCACCACCGTGTGGATTTACACAAGATGTGTCTGCAGCGCACTGCACTGCAGGGAAATGGATGTGTGTATGAAGGGCCCGTTCATCTACCACTGGACAGAGAGACACTTCATTGTATGCAGCATCTGGAAGGTTCTGGATCAGATTGTTTTTCAAAGCCAACGCAGTCCGTTGGGATCCAGCGAAGAAGTTCCCAAACTCTCACAGCCTGGGTTGAGGTCTGAAGCTTTTTTTTTTGGACTATACGCACCAAATGTTTCATACCTTACTTCATGAATTAATCATTATTGGTAATTAAATGAGCACTTACTAATTTTGCTCTCAATCAAGTTAGCACTATAGGTTTAAGCAAATTGGATCAGCTCATTCAGTGGACAGCAATTAGTTTTACTTTAGCATAATGTAAAAAAAAAAACTCCAATTATAAGCAGTATGTGCACGCTTACAGTACTCATACATATTTAATAATTCATTATTATAAATTATTAATATCAATTGAATAATTTAAAGATAGAAAGTCTGAATTAATGAGTCTTAATTTCAGGTCTTTCCCACTCTACTATGAAATACAGGACAGGTTTGTCGTATTAAATGAATATATTCATTGATTATACTAACTGTGATTACGTACACCGTATTATATGATGTGACGCTGATGTTGGCATCACAAAAATTGGAAAGATGTTATGTTAGAAATGAATGTGGTAGTCTGTTAATATTCTTCTTATGTGCTTAATTTAACAGTTAACCTGGACCAGGTGTAATCAGATGAGTCAATCTAATCAGATGATGTAAAACAGCCGCAGTCACTCTCTCACACACACACACACACACACACACACACACACACACACACTTGTATCCCTCTATTCTAAAAAGCACCGACAATGCTGAGCGCTCCTCCCTGGTCTCCCTGGACACCACAGCATCTGTTGCCCATAGCGATTATCTGGTGATTACATTAAAGCAGCGAACAAATTCAATTTTGAAAAGACACTTTGTCCTCTTTTATCTCTCTCTTTCCATCCCCTCGTTTTTTGTGACATCTACACGTCCATTTTATTCTCCCACTACAATATCTGTCATCACACACACACACACACACACACACACAGAGAGAGAGACACACACACACACCTCTCTCTCTGTCTCATACATCTCCACCACCCCAGAGACTACTTCAGTGACAGTCTACTACTGCAGTGGCACAGAGTCATGAGGACAGCTTGCACAGTAGACATCACACACACACACACACACACACACACACACACACACACACACACACACTCTTTCACAAGCACGACCGCTTCATCTAATAAGCTTCAAAGTGACTTTTATTTTATTTTTTTATGTAAAAATGAACCTGCATCTAAGGTTTCCTTTAATATTTTTCCTCTTGTAAAGTATATCAAACGTTTCATGTAATATATTCACAGATTGTTGTAGCTTTAGCGGGCTGCTCCAGTAGCTAAAGGTCTCGTAATAGTTTTGTTTATCTACGTTATGCTCAAAAGTAATTGTGCTAAATTATTTGAACCCACTCATGCACAGGAAACTGCCTATGAGTTTACAATTAAATGAAAATATGAACTTTGAAGTTAAGGGATCCACAAAATTCACAAATTCTTCCAAATACACATTTCTGTATGGACCTGGCTTTGTGCACGTGCTGCAACAGCAACATGCCTTCAACAGTTTGATGCATCGTATCGTCTGCTTGTGCAGCCTCTAGTGGCTTCACTCTGCACTGCAATGCAGCTCCACTCAGAATGATTTGGGAATTCCTCGTCTACATAATCCTCATGCAAAAACAATATTCATATTTACAAGCAGACGCAGCTCGAACTGAGAGTACGAAAAAGAGTTTGAGGTATGAAAATGCTTGTGCTCGTCCTATAGACGTTACCGCTCTTGCTTTCCATAACAGAGAGAAGATTGATGTCGCTTATGTTTTAAAAGTGACGCATCTTAAAATGAATACACAAACACAAAAGCATGTATTCACACTTTCTCTATCTCACATATGCATCCAGAAACACGTACAGACACTCACACACACAAGAGCAGCATGTGGGCGGTATCCCCAGCGCTGCGAAACATCTTGCATCCCACACGCTTATATAACTCCCTCTCCACCTCCTCCAGCTGATCACGCATCACTTTATCACTTTATCCTCCGCTGGGAAGGGAAAAACACCCCTCCTCTTCTCTACCTCTCGTTGAAATCAGCCAGGCGGGCGCCCTCTGCAATCACAGCATGATTACACTCGGAGCATCGAAAGGAGCACATCACATCTCTCCGGTGAGATCAGGCTGCACCAAAACCCCAAAAAAATCTCTGCTGAAGACTTCATGTTGGTCAAAATTGAATCAAAAACCTGCACTACTTGTGACAACATAGCTGAACTGCTGTCAACCCTTCAATTCAATCAAGGGAAAGCAGCTGCAAACTATCTGCTGGCTTTTTATTACAAAAGAGAAAGGATGGAGTAAGGTTGTGACAGCAACAGCGCACCTCCTTTCTATTCGCATTCTTCGCACACATTGCGCTGTAATGAGAAGAAATGCCTGACGGACTTTCGGAACTCTCGGTTCGGCCTCTGCATCTTTCCTCACAGGGGGAACTTTAACACCGACTTCGGACTTGTTTCCGATAAAACGCCAAAGGACAAAGCGTATGCATCCACTGATGTATGGGTCTCTAGTGCAATTTATTGAGTGAGAGAAACAAATCCACTCTGTCACAAAGCCGCTGCTGTCCTTTATCGCAAAGAAAGCCATCAGTTAAAGCTGAAACAGCAGATGCTGAGATATCCTGACTTTTAGACCCTCGTATTATGGGTAAAACCTGGTTTCCTACATTTCCCATAATGCAACCCAACAGCATATTGCCAAACCATCATCAGGGTTGTTTCCTCAGACTACAGAAGCTGAAGTATACTGATCTACATGTGGAAACATTTGATGGAGTGCCCCTTTAAAGACAGGTTACAACTTTAAAGCTTTAAAGCTGTAAAGGCTGAGTAGTAAAACAGTTTCCAGCTGTGGATTAACACATACACGATGCACTGGTGAGCATTATATAAGTTAAGTATGTGGCATTGACACACAGAGTAAGAAGATTATTCAGGATTTGGATACACAGACAAAACTTCGGCCTTTTTATGGGATTTCTTTTGACAACAAGAAAACAATCACCAGCCTTGTCCTTTAAAATGAGCATTTTTCACGACTGCACGCAGGAAGTGACAATGTGACTCACATTGATGAGCTCGATCTCCCAGATCTTCTTGACCAGCTCCATGGACGTGTAGCCGTTGATGAGGAAAGTCTTGGTGTAGTCGCCGAGCTCCAGCGACTCCAGCCACTCTGCCACCGACGTGGGGTTGTTGCCGTCGTACCCGATGGGTCTGATCTGCAGTGCGGACCGAGAAGTGATCTTTTAAAGTTCTGTATCATTTAACATCTTATTACTTTTTTTTTTTACAAGACTTTATCCTGAACCGCTGAGCTTATGTCTGGAAAACCCGGTGCACCGGCTGCTTGGGAGGTTTTATGACACAAGTGTTGTTTTCCGCTATGTTCTCATGAATATAGGAGACACTGAGGAGAAGGAAACGTTGGAGGTGTTTTGGCATATGGTAGATTACCTTTGACCTGGAGCTCTGCAGCTTAGCACAGCTGTTCTAATGCAAAGCACATTACAGCCTGAATAAATATTCCTTATCTAACATGACAGCTGTTTGAATTCTGTTTACCCTATATTTTATTGCTGCACTGCACTTTATTCATTCTCCGTCTTTATTCTGCTGCCGCAGCCAAATTTCTACACGGGGATCATTAAAGATGCATTTTATGTTAAAGATCTTCCCAAGAAGCAAATGCTACGGAGCTCTAAAAGAGTGGGGTTTTTATTCAAGATAGAGCAGAACTTTATGACTTCTAGCATGCAAGTCAACACAAGTCGAACTTTTGAGAAAGGGCAGAATAGGACAGCAGGGGGTTAGTGCCTTAAACTAGTGCAGCACATTCTTCATTTACTTTCATTTTGACAGTCAGAGAGCTTGTGGTGCTTCAAACCAACATCCCACATCCTCCACCTTAAGTCGAGCATGCGTTTGTCTACGTGTGTGACGGCAGGCAAAAGTTAAAGGGTTCATTTTTTTTTTGGATGAGAAGAGGAAAGTGCTGACTGGAGATCAAAGTTTTTCGGGTGTTTGTATGAAACTTGCTCATCTCTGAGCCTCGGAGTCTCTCTCTTCTGTCTGTACTCCACCGCAGACTCCTTTTTACTGCTCTCACTCCAGCTCCACACCTTTGATCTTACTTTCTAACACACACACACACACACACACACACGTTACCTTTCTACAGTAACATACAGCAGCAAACGTTCCCATAAGTCTGTGAGTATTTGTTGTATTATTTCAACAGCGATTGGTCCCTTTTTAAGCAGCCGTTGGCCTTTTTCTCTGTGTGTCTATATGTCTGTGCGTGGACTTTACAGATGCAGGACGATGTGGATTTAGACTCAGCAGGTTGTCTGCAGCTATAAGTGAACGTCAGCACGTAACACTTGTATCATGTCAACATTACAGTCCTGGTTGGAGTGCTTGAGTAGCTGCGGTACTGACCCTGGGCAGCAGCCGTATGGCCTGCAGGAGCCGTTGTCTGTGGGCCGAGTTGAGGATCCCGATCTCCAGCAGGTCCTGGTCTTCCACCACATTGCTGCCCTGCAGAACAAAAACAACAGCAGCTAAGGTCAGGATTTGTGCAGGATTTTTATCCGCCCAGAGCTAATAATGCAGCAGTGTCTGCAATAGTAAAGCACGGCTCCGCATAGGACGACTTCTACAGACAGATCTCTGGAAACAAACAACAATAAAATAGCAGAACCGAACACAGAACACGCAGAAGTTACCAATTCAATTATTTTGGTTGTGTTCTCCTGTAAACCTTTGTAATATCAGCTGTTTATTTGGCTCATTTGCAGGTTTTATCTCCTTCACTACAAATCAAGTGTGCTTTGTATTTTTGCTGATCATTTTTGAATGCACGCTGTAGAGTTTTAGATGTGTTTTCCCTTCCATTCTAGGCGGCCATTGTTTTCCATTTACTGCCACACTGTTAGCTAATCAAGTCCCAGACTCTGAAAAGCTCACTTGAGGTTTGTAATCCATCACAGTGAACATCAAGTGTGCATCTGGTTGTTTCAGGATTTTGTTTTTTCTCCAATTATCATTACATGGTAATCCACTTCAAATGCAGATTGATTTGAAAAGTCTGCAGTGCATTACCTTGTTTCAATAATGTTGCTGATTGAAATACACGACGAATTACACGTGCAACTTCCAAAAGTGTGGTAATATTTGTCTTTTTGCACAGGAATGAATTCAAACCAATGGCTGTGTGGAAAGCCGTCTGATATTTGTATGATAGCAATAAACCGTCTCGGCTTCTAATGCATGTTGTTTTGATAATTCAGTCCACAGGGTTCCTGTTCACTACTTGACTGTAACACAAAAAATACACAAGTCAAACTTGACAATTTTGAGTAAAATATGAATAAAAAAAACAACTTTTTGACATCAAATGGTTCTATTCAGGTGGTCGAAGAGCAGTCAAGAAGAAATGAAAAAGAAATGGGCTCGGGAGAGCAAAGTGTGGGTATTATTTTGTCTGTTTGTGCAGATTGTTACTCAGCACTTCAAACCACTTGCGGATGTCCGTGAGCCTCCTGATGCTTTCGTGAATATTTCTAACACTCCCACATCAGTAAACTCACACTCATGGTGCCAAAGTCTCCGCTAAATCCAAATAGCATTTTGTAGGCGTTTCTATGATTTAGTGCAACAGCACACTACAATGGCAATAACCGGATATTGGCACAGATTTATTTTCAAACAATAAGGCTTCAAAGAGTAAAATATCAGAGAAAAGACAGGAAAGCAATGAACATGTTGAAGCAAAGCTACAATCAATAGAATGGAGTCGGATATTCGTATTCAAGACCCACATACACACAGACAGACACACACACTGCAGCCTGTGTGGGAATCACGCACAGTTTCACCTTCAATGATCCAATGGGAAACATTAAGAAGCCTATCAGTCACCTGCCCCCCCCCCCGAGGGTCGGCAGGAGTCTTCATGCTCACAGATAATTAGAGGAAAGGTGCAGAGAGGAAAAAGCCGCGTAGAGAAGATCCGCCTCAGCCTGAAATACCACCAGAGATATAGAGTCTGACAGAAGCGAGAGGCAAAGCAAGGTAATCACCACAATGATGGTCATGATAGAGAAGGAGGTGAGGGACTGAGAGCAGCCTGGAGGCAGTTTGAGGAGCATCCACACACACACACACACACACTTTGGTGTGACACCGGTCCCTTGAGCAACCCCATCTGAGCAGGTCCTGAAGACTAAAGTCGTATACTGGACATTTCCCGCCTATGAATGTGTGGATCTCCACAAAAATATGAATAAGATGGAGTAAATGCATTCTTCAAGGACATACATTTGATTGTTTACAAGATAACTTTGCAGGGAAACCTTAGAGAGTAAAACACAAAGCTGTAATGGCCCCTCTAGGTAGAAAGGTACAAGTCTGTTGAACCTCTGGTCTCATTGTGGCCACGCCCAGCTGTGATGTAGCACGGTACCATAGTGCAACAATACATCACAGATGGGCAGGGGATAGCTCGCCAAGCCACATTGCAGCACCTCTTTATTGGACTGAAAATTAGCAAGTGACAGCTTGTAAGTCTTTGATTTTTAAAAACACAAATTACGTCTCCTAGCCTGCACTTTATCCTCACACACAATAAATATATCCCTTAACAATCAACGAGATCAAACAGGACATTCGGACTCCTATGTGGGTGATTTCAGCTCTCTTCTTGCATCAGTGCTTGTATTCAGTGGGTAGAAAGATTCAATGACTTATTGCAGTACCTTCAATGAGCAGGACAAGGACCATCTCTTGTAAAACAGATTCAAAATATCAGAGGGATTTTCCTGGACAAATAAAGGTAAAATAAAGTGAAATCTATATAACCCACCCACCTCTTTTATTCTGAAGGCCAAAGGTCCATATTTAAAGCCATACCGTTTTCCATTTTTCACCTTAATTTGTAATCCATGTACACACAAACACATGATTAATCCATGCCCTCCTTTTATTGCCAAATTAGTTCTTCTTCTTCTTTTTTTGCTGACTTAAATCCCCTGGCGTGTTTCTAAACTTTGCCTTGCTGAAAATAAGTTTAAAATGTCAATACCCTTTGGACAGTAAAGCCCCTTAAAGTGAACTATGCTGCTGCAGGCTCATTAGTAGAACTCTGTCTCCGAGGCTCCACCAGTCTGTCCCGGCACCATGAACCAACTACACACTGCTTCACTGTTTGCTGGGGATGACTTTTGCACTACTGTTCTTCACCGAGTCAGAAAATTCAACACTATTCTATTTCATTGTATATACTGTGCATTTTTTGTTGTTTTATCTTATATATTCTGATATTTTAATTTGTCCTACTCTGTTATTCTGTTGTGCATTTTTTAATACTTAATATTTTGGTTACTCTGCTACTTTGCTAATTGGTGTGTCTTGCTGATGTAACATACAAATTTCCCCCTGGGGATAAATAAAGTACATATCTATCCATCCATCCATCCATCCATCCATCCATCCATCCATCCATCTATCTATCTATGAAACCTCAGGCAGCAGCAGCAGCAGCTGATTGGGCTGATCCTCTGGCTAAACGTATTCCTTCCACACTCTCCTCGCCAACCTGTGTGCCCGGACCTCTGTGAGAGGAGTGCAGTTCACAGATCAGCTCCCAGGCTGATTAATGGAGCCCAGAGCAAAGCCGACGTTGGAGTTACCGTGCTACAACTCCACGGCAGAGTAATAACTCACAGAGTCACAGGAGAGCAGACGATGGGGGGATTCAAAGGCGCGACTATAATTGCTCCCTGCTGGGATCCTGAGAGAAAGAGACGGAGTTCCTTCACATTTCTTCTTTCTATCTCCAGACATATCCTGCCCTGCTCCCCTTCCTGTCTTCGCTGGTGGCGACCGGTGTTTAGCATCCGCTGTGTTGATAAAAAAATTGCCAATGGCTTGTGATACTTCGACCGCGGCACTTAAAAACACCGCCTCAGTGGGTCACGAACACAGGAATTGAAATCCATGCATCAGTTCGGAGGTTGAGGCAAAACTAACGATGATATTCAGCGATGGTAGTGAAGGCCATTATCTGCACCAGCGGGCTTAGCGGAGTAAAATCACGCTCGGCCTCCTGTATTCTTGCTCTTTCTCCGTTCTGTTCCTTTCATGCCTCGCCTTTCCTCTCTCGTTCGTTTGCCATCCTCCGTTGCTATGCTATCAAAGAGCTTGTCCTTTGTTCTCATTACAACGTCGCTTCTCTCTTACTTGCTATTCATCTCTTCTCTCTCCTCACCTTCGCTTTTAGTCCGTATTTTCAAATGCGTTTCGGTTTCTTTACAAACTTCTTTGTGTGACATTTATCTACATTTCACGCGTGAACTTGGTAGCAGCTTCAGGATGTCTCTTCCAGGATAAACACATTCCTTCATGAGGATGATGAAAGGTGCCACCTTTGAATGAAAAATGGATATTGACAATGTTTCATTTCAAACATTGTTGATTCATCCACTTCACTTGCCTCGCTGTTGCTCTTATCGGCGCCAGTTGCTTTAGTACACACTGCATGACATCATGCTCTATCTCCTCATTGCTGCTGTCTATCCAGCGCTGCACCCCCATTCGTCTTTGCAATTCCTTTGTCTTCATCAAATGGCTTCTATCTTTTCTTTCGATTCATTGTGATCCCGATAAAGGAGCTTTTATATTAAATTCTTTGCATCTGTTTGTGTGTCTCGGTGCCTCCACACTCCACACAGCATCAGTTTATGAGACTCTCACGAGCCTTTCTTTAGTATCCATCTCTCCAGCGAGCGATAACAAAGCGTACTTAATCTCATCATTCCCACTTTCGACCTCCGTCTCTCTCTTCCTTCCACTTCTATTCTGGTCACATTTCTAAGGTTCCACGCTAGCACGCCATGTTTACTAAGGAGCGTCTTTACGTTTGATGGTGATGATGAGCGTTAACAGGCAGGTGACTGCAGACAGAGGACTAAGCAAGGTGAATAGGCTCTTTACTACCAGCTCGGCTCATAAAGATGGCTCTGAACATCTTGAGACACTGCTCTCTAGCACATGCAACCCATTTTCTGATTAACATGCATTGCCAGACTTTGTTTAATAATCAAAATCCAACTGATATAACAATTAGTCATCCCTTCGCTGTTTTGGTTCAGTCTCTCTGTTCTCCTCAGCATCGTTTCCAGACGCAGCGGGCTGCCGATGTCAGCAGAAAACTCGAATAAACGGCATTTAGCAGCTAAAAGAGCCGGATAACTCACATAAGAGTTGGTGGAGACCAAACGCAGCCAATATAAAGTGAATACCGGGCTTACGTTCACCAGGCCCAAAGCACGATTCCAAATGAACAATGAAGAAATATAACTCGTTTAAAGCTGCAATAATCAAGTTTTTATTAATAATTCGTGTACGGAATAGTTCTGTAATGTTATCGCTCCTGTCCTCTGCTGTCCCCATGTTATGATAAAGTATTTAATGTAATAAAATGAAGTAAATCAGCTGTATCACCGACATTAGCAGACTGTTCTGCAAGGCAAAGTGCAAGACGAGCCACTTTGTTTCTTCAGACATTAGAGAGAAAGCTAATGTGGGCCGTGCCTTTCCTTTGTTCAGTTCCAGTGTCTGTCTCCTGCCCCCCCCCCCACTCTCTCTCTCTCACGTATATATATTCATGTACAGTCATGAAAAGGGCGAGATTAGTCTCCATCCCGTGTCCCTCATATCGAACGACGTCTCCATAACAGCCACTCCATCAGTCCAGCAGCTTTTGTCCTCTGCTACCTGGTTAAGGTGAGCAGACACGCCCACTCCAATGACCCCAATTAGTGGTGAATGGTATAATGGCAGACTGTTTAAGTGTTCGTACATACATTCCAGTACACGGTGGCTGAACACCGCCATACACCGATACAGATCAGAAACGAGGTCAAATTAATTTGCAAACCAATCAGTTCTGCACATGAACTGGCCCTGAAATGAAAAACCGTTTGAATCTTTCAGTTCATTTGATTGCCCAAAATGAGTGGCGCTGAAATGAATTTGACCCAAATCAAACCTCGAAGAATCCACAGCTCACGATAGAAAAGGAGCGCTGCAAATACCAATGTAATCCCTGTAGCCCCGCGCCTCAACTGCATTAATACCAATTCTTGGGAGCCACGGAGTTTTGCCAAGGGCGGAAAATATTAAATGTCTTCCTGTTTAATCAAAAAAAGAGGTTAAAAACTCCAAGTGGGACGCCAGAAAGACTTTCAACAGAGAAAGACCCGGAGAGAGGCCCAGTCACAAAGGGGACTTTGAAGTCACCGTGATGTTTGTAAGGCTGTTTCATCTCAGCTCTTTCCAATATTAATTGTGTCCAAAGGCCTTTCAGAGGAGATGACTGAGCTATTGAGACACATTTTAAGACGAGAGGGAGAATCCCCAAGTCTCTCTGAAGTCACGCCAAAAAACTGCCGGGAGTCGAAAACGTTTGCGCGCTGATGTGAGTGGAAGAGGAAGAGCTGTAAATGACGGGAGGGTTCACCTTTTGGGGGACATTACTGAAAGACAAATGTCATTTTAAGTGTTAACGGTTGCTTGGACCCTCGCAGAGCTGCAGCAATGATTCCTTTTTCGTCTCATTCATTACGACTAAAAATATGAGACAGACAACATTTGGAAGACATGATCTCTGCAAATACTTCATTTCATTTACACGAGATTGTTGTGAATTCCCTCACTGACGGAGTATACGGTATTGTATTTTGGTAGCAGCTTAAGAGACAGCTATTTCCTTCAGGCATTGGTAGAAACCAAAACAGAAGAAGAAGGTGAATATTGGACTTATATTCATTCACTCCCAACAAATGCTAATGCCACTTCATTGCAGTAATGCGATATTATCTCATTGTTCTTGGAGCTTGTTGAGCTGCGTCTGAGCGGCCAAAAACTAAACGAATTCTGGCACAAATAATCACAGTACTATAGAGAATGTCTCCCTATTGCATTTTAAGATGTATTGTACTTCTCTACTCTCTGTTTCCTATATTTCATGTGATCAGTAACTACTGGTTTCACTCCACTTGCTCTAAATATCATCACTTTTCTATCTACATGCTTTTTTGAACATAGCATCATGCCAGTCAAAACTTCACATAAGGAACTAAAGATGGAATAAGGAGGGAGGAGAGGGTGATGATACGGTTTGTATGCTGTTGTGTGAGTAGCATGACTGATTGATATGGAAAAACAATAAGCCCCTGCAGAGACATGAGATGTTTTCATGTAAAGTAACAAGCAGGAGGAGTAAGGGGCTAGCCGAGCCTACTCTCCTGCCTGTGCACTCGTAACGCGCCACACAGGTCTTCCACAAGCTGCTAGCTTGACAACAGCCTTGCTCGTTGTTTACGTTCATTATGGTAATTTGGGGGTAGCAGCTTCGTAGGGAGGCCTGAAGGGACGGGCTGTCAGTGTTGCCGACTCGGCGACTCTTTTGCCAGATTCAGCGACTTTTGAAGCTGGTGCTGCTAGCTAGTTGGCAACACTGGGCTGGGTTGTTCTGTTAAAAAAAAATCTCGCGTACTCTTGTCGGTTTCTCAAGATTAGCAACCCTAGCTCTTCATAATGCTTGTACAGTATGGCCCGACCGTGTGATGGAGAAACACGTGAAGAAAGAAACACAGAGATTCTGTGACTTCATCCTGTTGCCACGGTAACTAACGGAAAGAGATGCAGGTCACGCCGAGTGGAGGACCAGAATGCACATTTGCATAAATACAAATGCCGACATACAGCGTTCGTTGACCTCATGTCGGGAAAAAGAAGTCCACTAGCAGCCTTACCATAAAATAAAACTCATTCTCCTCTGCTGGTGGGTGAAATATGACTACTTTGCGTTTAAAACAGCAAAACATTTCTTTCTCTTTGGTCCGCAAATCAAACTCCTCCAGTCAGCCTCCCTCTGCTATGTCACCCGTCTCTCTGCAACTGCTGCAGTTTCTCTCAATTTGACTTCATCGCTTCTCTTCGTTTTTCCACTTTCTCCTCATTTCCTACTTCTCTGTTCACTTACCCACTCTTCCTGTGCATATAAGTCTTACTAACACACACACACACACACACACACACACACACACAAGAAACATCAAAGGAGTTTTGGAAATGCGGAATGACCCAGCGAGTTTCTCTTCCTTCGTCACTGTAGATGAAGGGACCATCGGATTAAAAACAGAAGTTCAGGTCGCATCTTCATCCACAGCTTTCAAGTGGTTTGGGTTTCTATCTGCGTTTGTATACAATTGTCTGCATAATCCATGAAACAAGCATGTTTTTTGGCATGCATCTTTCGTGTAGTATGAGCATGTAATGCCTGTCGCTTGATGCTGGAGGATTTCTGTGCGTAGGAGGACCTCACATGGCATCAGTGGGGAGAGGCAGCGATGATGGGAAAGGGAGAACGAGAGAGAAGATGATACAAAGAGGAGGAAATCCAACAAATGAAGGAGAAGGAGAAACGCTAATCACTGCAAAGAGACCGGTGAGAGAAGATGATCTACATCTAAGGGAGCAGAGAGAGCTTTGAGGGAGGTGGGACAAACAGAGAGACAAGACTACATTTAAAGCGAAGACAAAAAAAATAACCAGAAGGAAAGACAGATGCACGAAATATCCCATCCTGAACTCCCAGCTCCAAGATCTCTCCTACTTCCTTCCCCCCCTTTAAAACAAACACTCACCATGAACTGGACGTTGTCAAATCCATTGGCCAGCAGGTGGTTCTCGTACTGGACCAGACCGATGGAGTCAAGCCACTGGCCCACGGACTGCATTGGGCAGCGGGGACCTATGAGGGGGTGGAGGGGCAAACGCTTCAGTAAGGAGTAGCCGTCCACGCGGTAGCAGCGACAATCCGGCTGAGACAGCTGGCACTGCCACATCATGTTATGGCGGGCAATGTGGCTGTCGAAGGAGCCCGCCATGCTTTTTGATGAGTCTTTTGGCAAGGCAGCAGGAGGAGGAGAATAAAAGGGAGGCAGGGGAGGGGTGGGAGAAAGTAGGAGGAGGAGAAGGAGGCAGTGGAGGCTAGGCTAGAGGCATGGTGAGGATGGAGAGGGTCAGCATGCAAGGGTGCAAGCGGGTAAAGGGTAGGCGAAGGCGTCCAGATGCTGCTTTCTCTGAATCCAGCCAGAGGGAGGATGCGAAGGGCTTGAAAGCTGAAGTTGTATCCAGAAAACGTCTCCCGTCCTGGGGTTAAATCCTGCCAGAGATGGGTGTTGGATAAGATTGGAGGTACAGATCCGCAAGCAAGAGAAGGCTGACTGTGTGTTTGTCGCGCACGGCACAGCAGCCGCTTTCTTTTTCAGCTGTTGCGCTCGCTTGGCTGCTCCCTCGAGCGTGTGTGTTTGTGTGTGTGTGTGTGTGTGTGTGTGTGTGTGCGAGTTTGAGTGTGTGTAAAAGAGAGAGAGAGAGAGAAAAAGAGCGAGAGCTGCCTGCGCTGTAGATTTCTCTTTATCAAGTACTCCCACTCTCATCTGTATGCTTCTGCAGCCTCTCTCCTCTCTCTGAGCACTGCTTTCCTCCCTCCTTCATTCCCTCCCTCTCTCTCTCTCTCTCTGTCTGTCTCTCCCTCTCTCTCTCTAGCTCACTTTCCTCTGTCTACCTCCTGTCTCTATCTCCTCTCACGGCGTCGATCGTCACCCTGCCGCTCTCTATATAGCTGGCTCGCTCTGCTGATAATAGCCATCACAACAGCTCCAGCTTCTTTGTCTGCAAGAAGCCGGTCTCCCTCCCACTCTCTCTCTCTCACACACACACACACACACACACACACACACACACACACACACACACACACACACACACACACACACACACACACACACACACACACACACACACACACACACACACACACACACACACACACCGTGCTGAGTGTATCTATGCAGTCTATGCAGCCGCATCTATACATGCGTGTTTGTCTGCGTGTGTGTGTGCTGTGGTGTAGCTATGTGTGCATTGTTGTGGTGGGGGGGAGGAGGGGGAGGAGGGGGGGGGGGGGGGGGTCTTGCATTGGCACAAACAGGATTTCTCCCTGTGGTAACCATGGTTAGCAGAGGCTTTGCATTCATAGATGAAAAGAGAGAGAGAGAGAGAGGGAGCGAGGAGGAGGCGAGGGGGTGAGGAGGTGGAGGATGGGGGAGTTACCACGGCGATGAACGCAGTAAACAGAGATGAGTAGCGTGGATTCAAGGTATGCAGGTGGAAACAAAAAACTGGGATTTAATGCGCACAGGAAAGTCAAAAAGCAGACGCACCCACACACTCATTTCACTGAAAAGATAACACTGATTTATTACAATTCAGGTCTTATTTGTTGTAGTTTTTTACCATCATGCCTTCTGGTTCTAATGAATAAAGCTTTTAGTGCAAGTTAAGCAGGGAGACAATTACCCGTCGTCATTTCTCTGTGGCTCCACCTCTCAGTTATTAATCAATGAGCTCAACAAGATCTGGTGGCAGGCTTCCTGTCAACCAATGAGCATCAAGGATGTTTACCTTCCTTCCCTGTTTCTAATGTCAATGCAGTCTGTGTGTGCCACTGTGCTCCTCCACATCCCACAGCCCCCTGTGTCGACTGTCTGGAGCTCCACGGCACAGTGCTTCCCGACCTTTTAGGCTCGTGAGCCACTTACAAGCCACCTACAAGCCATCGTCAATAGACCTAGACATAGATATGTCTGTGGGTTAGTAATAAATTAACCGAAAAAAGGCAAAGAGTAGAGGAACGGAATCTTTTTCTCTTAAATAGAATTTTGAGTTGCATCGCTTTTCTGCTTCTATCCCAGAAATTATATTTGAATCCCTTCGGGGGGGAAACAGTCGGTTGCTATCTGATTTCTGCTTCTGTTTATTGCCGCGTTGGACGTCATTGTAAAAACATTGCAGTGTCCCCAGATCACAGCAATCACTGTGGTGAGTGCGCTGTCATCACGCAGCGATGGCCAAAAAATACTAAAATAAGACCTAAGTAGTAATAAACCGGAATTGTCCCGTCAAGTCAGATATACTGACATGCTCACACATATATGCGTGTGTGTATTTTACCTGAGGTGTCCTCCTTGATGTCCAATCCACTGCCTATTCCTGCACCAATAGAGCTCATAATCTTGTCGATCTGAACAAACGAGAGAGAGAGAGAACCAGAGTTAGAGAGCATGTTCAAGGGAAAGCCATTTTCCAGTAATAAGGCTAACCCCTATTTCTGGATTCAAGTGTCACATAACATGATCATTACGCCTGCCAGCTCGCTGGATGTCAGTCATTCCCTCTGTGAACTGAAAAAGCACGGAGACGTGTTAGCAGGAAACTTAAAGACATGAGCAGAGATGAAGGAAGAGGAAGACAGATGGAGGGAGCTTCAGTGGCTTCATTAGTGTCTGGCTGTCGACCGGTCATCGCAGAGCCCGGACCTGCTGCTAATCACTGAACTACGGGACCTGCACATCCGTCCACCTGTCAGGACCGCTGGCTCACCACACAGGTCAGAGAAAACCAGCATTGCTGCGAAATTTGCCCGAGACCGCTGTTTAAAAGGCCGGGTCTGATGGATGCAAACAGTGTTTACAAGCTAGCGGACCATGACGCTGGCCTTTTGTTAATAGCTGGATAAACAGGAAGCACTTTCTGCATAACTGCTCACTAATGTACCTGTAATATGGAACCTAGAGGCTAAACTGTCACGGTATGGTGAGGACGAAAAGATATCTTAAAGCTGCATTTCTCAAGAAGTTTATATAAACAAATGACTCGAAGTAAGTTAGTATCCAATAAACACATTGTACAGATTTTGCTGCAGGCTGTTAATTTACCATCCAAATAACCACAAACAATCAGCAATTTTCAAGGTAAGGCCAGATGAAAGCACCCATATGCAACATACAGCAACTACCTCGCCTACGGCACTAATGATTATGGATATCTTCAGATCATTGCCTGTTCTGGGACATCCCTCATGACTCTTCTGCTAAGACAGCAACTCTTCCCTGAACGTGTGCTGCAAATAGAGCAACTTTGTTATTTTTGCCGGTGAACTCCCCATTCATCACTCCACAATCTCCCTGAAGCCATCTTACCTCGTATCCGGCACCGCGCAATTAAACAGGAACGGTCACCCTAATTGCCGAGGATTATGGGAAATTCCATATGGTAATTCACCGCCATCAGCAAGTCGTGAGCTTTGTTGAGGAACTAATGAACATGAACATGCAAATGTGGACATGCACGCACAAATGCACTTTCACTCGCATGCATTAAGCGTTATTTTAAAAATAGACTAACGAAGGCATTCTTATGATTGGAAAATAAAATGGTATGAGATTCGTTATTTTCAGGGTGCAAACATGCACACGCATCAGTTTGCAAAAGTGTGTGTTGTCTGCGGTGTGAACGATGGCCAGTGAGCAGAAGCTAATGTGTCTGGAAACCCAAAGTGTTTATGAAGACGCAAGTCAAACAGTGGCGTCCAGCTAATGGATTACATCTGGGTCAGAGGTCCTTTGGTACCGAAGGGGCCCGAGGCACAAACACACCGAGACCAAAACACACAGCACCCTCGACCTCAAGAACAGAAACCGCTCTCTCGCTCTAAGATCTGGTCTTTCTTGCAGCTCTAGTGAGCATGTTAAACCAGCACTGGGACTCCTTCTGCAGTGTAGTAGCCGAGTGGATTTTAAAGGGAAGAAAAACGGAAGAAGATCTGAGTGCACAGATGTTTCGACCGCCCCCTGCAGAGATGCTTAAATTTGTGATAAAAAGAAGACACGTTCCCCTCTAGTTTTCTGTAAATCGGACCACTTTCCTTCCATCTCAATTGATCCGATACACCAGTTTAATACCCCATTCCTACCTCTTCCCACTCAGCAGTGAAGGAGGGCGTTCTCTCCAGTCTTCCCGCCGGGCTGGAACCCTCTCCTGGGCTGGGACTTCCAGGCCCCTGGCCACGAGATCCAGACCCCCAGCCATGCTCCTCCTAGACCCGGACAAAACCATCAAATTTAGCTTTCCAACCATAATCAAACAAACGATGACATGCAAAGCTTGTCCAATATTTTGACCTTAAAATGTTGGACAACCATAAACTGTTTAGAGATTAACAAACTTCTTCCAGTGCTCATTAAAGTTTCATCTACAATGGAGCAGTTGTCATCAAACAGACTATGTATTTAGCTTATGATTTATTTGCAATGAATTAAAAAAAAGAAGTCTCATGAAATGTGCTGCACAGCACGGAGCGCCGTGGCCCAGATTGGTGAGTTGTCTAATTGGTTGCACTGGTTTCCCACGGCTGCATAATTCATACAACTGAATATTTACAATGAATGCATCGGCTCTCGTTGCCAACTGAGATCCCGGTGCTGACCTCAACGTTTATGGAAAAAGAGAAACTTTTTCATAACTTTTGATAAAAGAGACTTTCATGTTATCCTTGGCCTCTTACATGGATGTCTCAGAGAGGCGGAACAGCAGAGACAAAAAGAGACGCATAATGCAACACACTGTAAATGCTTTATGTCATAAATCAGGGTCAAAACTTGGATTGCTCATCAAACTATCTTAGCAACAACTTACCTGTATAGGAGATACAGCTACCAGGTTGGAATCAGACTTGGACAGAGACTTGGACAGCTGCAGGTCCAACACACTGCGGGGCATGGACCTCATCCTCCCCAGGGTGCAGGCCCTCTCCTCGTAGCCAGCACCGACTGAACTGCCCTTGGGCACACCTCCTGTCTGGTTCCCCCGTAACTCTGGAACTTCGCCGTTTTGACCAGAGGAGTAGGAGGCGGGGTGGCCCAGCGTAGACCAGCCACAAGGTGGATCCACCTGCTCGCAGTTCCTGGGTCGGGCCTGGTCCTGGTTGACCCTAGTGTGGAAGATAGTCCGGTACACCACCTGTGGCTTCTGGGAGGGGTTTGCGGCCCCCTGAGGCGACGGATCGCTCCCAGTCTTGGAGAAGATCTGAACGGGTCCGCCTCCGATCACGATGCTGAGCTCCGGGTTCTGCACCAGGCTGCTCTGGACGTCTGTGGAGGCATATTTTCGGGGTTTGGGGCTGTAAAGATGGAACGGTGTATCGGGCGTTTCACACGCCGGGGAAGATCCATGAAGGAGGCCTGCAAACTCCTCTGGGATGTGGCTCTTCCTGCGCTCCTCCAACAGAGCGCTGGATGTGGAGGAAGAGCAGAGAGGAGGAGGAGGCGGGTCTCGCTGGTACGGCCCGTCGTCTGGAGGACACACACACACACACAAACATAGACTGATTAGGATAACAATTATAGAGATTTGCATACAATGGGCCTGTCACAACAACGATACACACCAATGGATTTACTCTACGAGGAAAAACAAGACAGAGATCAAACATTCACGCTCACTGCACAAATAAAGCACATGATAATATTTAAATGTAGAGTAAAATGCTTTGCACACTGTGGAGCAGAGAGACGAAAGCAATGGGGCAAAAAAGAAAGAAAAATAATAATGCCAAACAACCAAAGCTGCAAACAGGAAGATAAGAAGGAGGTAATACGTCTTCTGCTTCCCTGTTGATAAGCTGCTTGTTCCTCCGAGGAAAAATAAAATAACTCATCACGTAGATTTTACACCTCTGCTCCTTCTTCGCTTCGTGTGTTTGGGTGTCTGAACTTGTGCATGAATGCATGAACTCATCGGGGCAGACGTTGGTACATTTTGAGGGGATGCTTTCAGAGGCCCTCAGAGGTGAAAGCTTCTTTTGATTCTCTGTAAATAAGTGTTTGTGTAATTGTAGCGCGTGCTTCTGTTGCTGGGCTCCTCGCCTGTTGGTTTGTGCATGTTCACATCTGCAAACAAGTCACACCTGAGGTCACAGCAATTGTCTCGCATGTTTAAATGATGTATTCCTCGTGATGCAAAATAAGAGGTGCATTACTTATTCTTCGTCCATCGTGATTATTTATTCGACTTCGCCGGAGCAGAGCCGCCGCGCTCAAACTCATAATGATAAATCTCCAACTCTAACGAGACGGTAGCACAGCGATAACACTGTGTTCCAGCGAGGTTCAGGTTGTAACTCTGCTCCTGAGGGAAACAGCCCTGCTCTGATTTATTTATAGTTTCAAATATAGTCTCTTACTCACTGTGGCGAAAAACTAAATAGCAAATGTATGGAGTTACAATCATAAGTCGAGGTTTAAGAAAGGCAGGCGGAAGAAATCATACAGAATGAATTAAGGAAAGGTAGCAAAGATGGCGGATCACATCATTATTTTTATATTACCAATCGGTGAAATGACTGTATAATGTGAAAGGGGTTGTTGGTGATGACACATCACTCGTTTAAAGCAGTGATGTAATGGTTAGCAATTGGCTAGATCAGGCAGAACAGCTGGTAATGTCTTCGCTATCATGCATAATCCATCAGCATCTCCCTTATCTGCCTGAACACAAACACAAGTCTGAAACCTGCAAGAGGCTTCTCAGGATCTGATTGTTTTCCAGTCATCAGCTTATTAAACTATATCACAATATAATATTTTTGCCTCGTCACTTTAATTGCACTCGAGTTCAAATCTCCTTTTATCTGTTCCCTGTCACTGTGTGTTAAGGTTGTGTACCAGGCCACGTAAACAGTCTCACCACTGATAAGCATCAAACACACACACACACACACACACACACACACACACACACGCTTAACAGTTACACGATCATGTCGTCACTTGAATGAATAGAAACAGTGCCTGTCCACACTCAAATAAATGCAGTCTTGTAATCAAAAATGTCACTTGAATAATTGCACGTATCCCCACTGGCCGCCAGATGCGCACAGTGAATTTACAATTTTGGCATTTGACCGCATAGTCCTGTTGCCTGGCACCTTCTCACCCCCCCCCCCACACACACACACACACACACACACACACCAACACAGAGTCTCTGCTGTCAGCCAGTTTTAGCGAGCACTTCATGACTGTCCTCGGCACATCCAGACACATTTCCATATGAAGCAATTACATAATACGAGTCGAGAATAAAAATATTACTCGAATAAACTCACAAAAGACGCAGAAGTGAAAGGGGGAATAAAAGTGAGAGCCGGTGAAGCAACAATCACAGCAATTTGATATATTTTGGAATGTGCTGGTTCCATTACCAGGTACCAGGTGCATGCAAGGTACGAACCACCCATTAACAGTCCTCCGGTAATGACTCATCATCCAGCACTACATCGACTGAAATCATCATTATTTCCTACAAGCTGGAAGCTTTTTAGCTATGACTAATCTTCAGCATTTTCCAGCAAAACGGGGACTGAGTGTCTCAAAGATGAGCATTAATGCACAGAGTCGAGCTCCGTCTTCAGCTCAGCGCCGCCCTTTTTATGCCTTTTACCTTTGCAGGTCAGATTAATCACGCAAAGAGCATTTTTGAGATAATCAGCGGCACAAACAATTCCTACACTTCGACTGCACCATGAAGGCATCAAAACTTATTTTTGGCGATACTTTTAATTCTTCCTGTATGTGATTCTCTCAGCAGCCCTGTGGAGGATCCTCCATCACTCTCTCTATGCTTCTCCTCTTATATGTTTTTTTTTTAAGATGACAACCGTTGGCAACAGGTGAGCCTGTTGGTTGCTATGGTAACAGAGAGCCCCCAGCACCGGCATCTCTCCCACCTTTTTTTTTTTTTTTTTTTTCGGGTGGCTGAGTGTTTTTTCGGCCTTCAGGAGAGCGAGGGGAAAAGTGTGCGGCTGACAAACACAGCAATCAAATCAGCAGGTGTGCTTGTGTGTGTTTGTCTAGACAGAGAGGAATAAGAGAGGCAGAGCTGATACATCGGTAAGTGCAAAAGTACTGGTTTGAAGGAAAGAGCAGAAGGAAAGTTACATGAAGGCTTTCGGAAGGTGTAGATAGAGAAATAACATCAGTTGAACCGATGAGAATATTGACGAATTATAGGAAGGAAAACACGGCAAACATGGCTCACTTCTTCTTTCCCTGCAAACAATCAATTGTCTTGTGTGTCCGTGTGTGTGTGTGTGCGTGTGTGTGTGTGTGTGTGTGTGTGTGTCTCTTACCTTGGCATCCAAAGCAAGTGCAGCTCAAACTAACAGACGTTCATACTGTATGTGCTGTACACACTCCTCACCCGGCTTCTGCTGAAATGCAGCAGACGTATAAGAATCCGATGGCGAACCAGCGGCTGAATCACTCTGCATACCTGCATTTTTTTTTTTATTGCCAAACTAGTACGCAAACGTAAACACACGGGCAAGTTGCGGCACGCAGCGGCTCAGCCCGGGACCCGACCGGTATTCAGATGTTCATCTCAACACAAACAACCACGGCAATGCACGTGCTCAGAGAATTAACCCGCAGCAAGTGAAGGATCATAAAATCATAAGTAAATGATTTAACAACTCATATATTATTGATTGACTGATGCAATGGTGCGTGGCGTCATCGCTTCCTTATCTTGATGAACTGTAAGAGGTAAAACCTTCAGCTGTGTACATCCACCCACCACCCAGCTAGTGGAGCACAGGCAGAGAAGAAGAACGTGAGTGGGAGGGATACAGATCTGAAATTGAGCTTTTATTCAATGTATCTCATCTACATCTATTTATGGAGAAACAAACACTTATTTTTATTTTATTTATTGGTTTATTGGAACGGGGCAGTGCACATTAATAAAAACATTTCTGCAAATGTGCCAGAGTTAGCCAAAAGGCTATTTTTCATCTGTAGTCCCAAGAGGCAGATGTTACACAATAAACCTAAAAACAATGTAAGATTAAAGTTAAAAGGTTAAACGATATTGACACTTAATGCGTGGACAAACAATGAAAAAAACATGAGAATAACTATGTTAAAACATGGACTAAAAAACTAACTTGAAATTCATCTCTCCTGTGTCCCACTTCCACACTACATACCAACTAGGTTTAGTGTCAACACTGGAAAAGTGAGTACAGTAAGTACGCATACTAGATCAGTGTGATTTTTGAGTGGACTGTTGATGGACACAGTACTGTCGCACATAAAGGATATGGATGAGTTGCTCACAGCGACAACACAACGGATGCGTTGTGTTGATCATAAGACAGCTGCAGGAACATCTGATCATGAATTAGTTATGAAAAAGGTTGTTTTTTTCAAATAAAGTACTAGAAATAAGCATCACAAAAATACGTAAAATATGCCGTGAAAGTACACTTTCCTGTCTCTGGGTGCTACTTTTTGTGACAGTGGTGATTTAACTTTGTTATGCAATAATGTATATTAATTGGAAAAAACATACTAGGAAAATCTGAGTCAGCAAGTTCATTCGTGTCCCACAACAACATGTGTTTACGTTCAAGTGATACCGCCCTCTAGTGGTTGTAGTAATTATCACTGGAGCAAGTGTGGTTTTTTTTGATGTGCCTTAACCATCGTCGTGTCACGTCATTAAACAGATTTATTTTTGGAAGGCACAGACAAATGATCAGAAAATGCTTGAATGTGTCATTCTAGAGGGCATGAGAATTGTCATCATCTAAAATGTTAGTATGTACGATGGAGTCGAGTCAAAGCTCATGTAGCAGCTCTCTTCTGTGCACTTTTCACTGAGATTCAACTGAGATTCATTTATTACATTTGTGCTTTGTCTGAGGTGCTGGGGGAGGGAGGTCCAGAGGGAGAGGGCAGCAATAGAGAAGACCCTGTCCCCCCAGGTCCGATGCTTGGACAGAGTAGGGGGGGTAAGGCGGTTGGCGTCGGGGGATCTGAGGTTGGGAGCGAGTCGGTGCAGGAGGTCAGAAAGGTATGAAGGACCTAGGTTAAGTTGTGAAGGGCTTTGTATGTGATGAGGAGACTCTTGAACTGGAATCCTTGCTGTATGGGGAGCCAGTGGAGGTTCTGAAGGACTGGGGTGATGTGATCTCTGGTGCGGGAGTGAGAGAACAGACGGGCTGCTGAGTTGAGGGGCGTATAGTCGGGTGATGTTGTTTAGATGAAAGAAGGCCGTTGTTGTCATGTGATCGATGTGGCGTTTAAAGGAGAGGGTTTGATCAAAAATGATACCAAGGTAGGTTACGGACGTGTGGAAGCAGGAGCAGTGGTGCCATCGATGCAGAGGGATTTGTTGAGTGATTTGTTGAGTGATTTGTTGAGTGATTTGGGGTCGATGATGAGGATTTCAGATTTGTCGCTGTTGAGTTTGAGAAAGTTAGCTTTCAGTCAGGTCTTTATGTCTGTGAGGCATGTTTGTGATGGTGGAGTGGGTGGTGTGGGTGATGGGTTTGGTGGAGATGTAGAGCTGGGTGTCGTCAGCGTAGCAGTGAACGTGGAAATGCTGTTTTTGCAGTTATGAAGAACAAATCAATGTACTTTACTGATTTGCAGGAACGGGGAATGACGTCATAATCAATTTTCACAGCAGATACTTCATCTTGTCGTAGCAGGAAAAGCACAGGGACATTCAGGGACTGTAAACCATGAGCGTTGTATCAAAAGACTGGGACATTCACCGTTAACATTATTAGTTACACCTGTGATATGCATTATGGCAGACCCGCATGAAAGAGGCGTATACGTGCACAAACAAAAAGCAACACAAACTGGGACTTTGGAATACCACTGCTAATTAACGCCTCCATTTCCTCTGAACATCGCAAGACACCAGTCTCAGCGTTTTTTGGTGCATATACTAACTATCTTATACTTAATTTGTCACTTTTCCCACTGTGAACACACTTCATACTTACAAAACTGCTTAGAATTAGATGCATTGAGTCAACGCTCTGGTCTTTAACCAGCTCATATTGGCTGGTAAAGTAAAAGCTCCTCCAAAATGATGACCTCCATTTCCCCTGCAAGCAAGCGATCACTTAACAGAAGCACGATTTCATTTCAGAGTGGAATCTCAATTCTAAATGAAGCCCTTCATATAAAATCAAAATCCAGAACAAAAGTGAGCGGAGGGCGGAAAAAAAAAAAAATACAAATATATATATATATATATTTGATGAGAGAGGGTTGAATTCATTGTCCCATCTATTTTCGGCTCACCTCCTTTCTAACACACTGCAGATGGAAGATGCAAGATGTGTTTAATTGCCTGTTAATAAAGGTTTGCCGCAATGGTCAACACCACCGGCTTCTTGTCCAGCGTTCAGGGTGGACAGAGAGAAAACAGAGGAAGGGGAGGTGGTGGGGGGGGGGGGGCAGAGATAGAGAGAGTGGAGGGCAAATGAGTAATGGGAGGCGAGGCGAGGTGGGCGGGGAGCATTTAACCGTGAATGACAGAAAGAGAGAGAGAGAGAGAAGTGAATGAGAGCTCGGGAAAGAGGCTGGAGAAATAAGAGCGTGACACAGTGAAGGAGTGATTGACAGCAGGGGGGGGGGGGATTAAAGAGTGGCGATACAGAGCTGGAGGTTACATGTCAAAATGGGAGGGAAAAGAAACTGGGCAGGCTGGAGTGATGCTTGATCTGTTGTCGCTAAGCCATTCAGTCCACACATTACATCTAACAAAAAAACCTCATTCATTATTGATTTTCATACTGACCGACGAGGCTGCAACGGTTCATGTATTCACACCAGACCGTCGCGGTTTGGTGCACGCCGAATACACACAGTATAGATAGATGCACGTGACACACGCTTAACATATGCCGAGGCTAGCACAACAGATCGGTGTGAGAGTCAGTCGTACTATGGCGAGACACAAACGGAACATGGGAGCTGAAAGAGACACGCCTGCATGTCTGGTCAGCTCCGGCAGCAGAGAGAGCTCTGCATCATCCTCGCCTTTGAGTCTGCGTTGCTCCTCCACAGCGCCGATCAATGGGATGACAAACGTTTGGGTGCTTTGAACGTTTCAACATAGCGAAGGTGGAACTATCTGAAACAATCCTAACAATGTTTTATTTTGTATTTTTCGAGATGCTTTTCAGTTTTAAAGCCTGTTGTGACCTTTTTGGAAAGCGTTCAGTGTTTGAAATGTTCCTCATCTTTATAAAAGAAAGAAAGTTGCCAGTGGGTATAATACTACCTGCATCCCCAGCAAGAGGATCAAGAGGTCTGTTTTTGAGACTTGCACTAATGTCTGTTTTTTTGATTCGCCACGACACACATCTCGGCGTCGGCGACACAAAGACAAAACATCGTGGCCTCGCCCTCCTAATCCCTCCGCCCTTCACTTTCCTGTCTCTCCTGCCTCGTGATCCAACTCCGTCCCAAACAAGCACATTCTGGAACACCAGCCTCGCTGATAACGAAGACGCCATAAAGAGTCGCAGCCAGCAAGGCCACCAAAAGTTCGCCTAATCTGGAAAAACCTCTGTCTCAGCAGGATTTAGGGAAGTTATCCGTGTGTTTATCTTCAGTAGCCTCAGCTACTGTAACGCTGCCTTCACAGGTCTCTCTAAAAAAAACAGTTGTTCAGGCCGATGAAGCTGACTCAGAAGGCTGCTGCGGGAGTCCTCGCTACGACCAGAAGAACGGATTAAATCGCTCAGTTCTCAGATCTTCACAGTGTGTTTCCAAAAATTCACTCTATTCCTGCTGCTCCAAAGTACATTACATTTTTAATGCGCCAAACTCACAGAAATCTTGAGATCGGCTCCAACTCTCAGTTATTTTAAAAAGCCTGAATCTGTTTGCCAGTGCATTTTATTCAGTTAAAGTTAGGACTATTCATATCTCGCTCTGCACTGCAGCTGCACTGTTATTTATAATCTACTGTTGATTTGTCGTATTCTATTTCAGCTCATTTTTTATTATGTTTTACACTTTCAAAATCTTACTTCTGTCTTTTTAAATGGCCAAATGTCCTTGTACCGGTATATATTGTCTAAATGACCTCCTGTCTTAGGTAAAGCACTTTAGAATTAATATTGTTAATATTGTTAAATAACTGTTAACCTGTGAACGCAGGCAGACACACGGACACTATAAACACTACACACACCATCTCTCATACACTGGGATGTTTTCCTCTGTGTGTGTGGTAGCATGGGGGGGGGGGGGGATCCAACCATCGGATAGCGCCGTGCTCCTCCGTCTCTGAGGCTGTTATTAAAAACTACAGAGCAATATCTGAGCTGTCAGTCATCCCAGAGATTTAAGACTGACGCCTATTTCCTGAGCGCCCTGGATAAATCACTATCAGCTCCCTGAGCCTCAGGGGCTGCGCTAGCACGAGGTTAGTGCTGGGCTAAGCTCATACAAACCCACATCTTCACGGATTCACCATCACAGGAAGTCCTTTTAAGTCTGCATCGTTGATTTGAGAAAGTTTTAAGGCAACAGGAAATTATTACACGCGAGACCCGTAGAAGTGCTGCCTTCAAGTGCTGTTAAAAAGGTCACAATCATCAGCTAAGTGCATAAAACTCCTCAGTAGCACTCGGGGGAAGGGAGTCTCAAAAAAATACCAAAGGCGTGATGTTTAACCCTTAACGGTCCGAGTGAAAGCTTTCCCTGTCTTCATCTATTCTTCACTTTGTGGCTGATGCTGAAACCTGGTATCAGGTCTGTAAAACCAGAGCTAATGTTACACTAACAGCTGCACCCAGGTCAGTCTTAACTCCCCCGCCTCCCCCATGTGGGAGGCAGAGAGAGAGAGAGACTCCTTGCTCCTTGTCTGATAGCCTGTATGTGTGAAACCAGCCTTCAGGCTCTGAGGGGCCAGTCTGTAGATACCGACTTCACACTTCGATTCGAGTAGGTCAGTATAGCCCATTATTCAACTCTCCTGAAGTCAGGAGTGACGGAAGTCTCTCACTCGCGTCATTGAAATATGTGTGTGTGAGACATGGCGGGACGGTGAGAGTTAAATGAGGTCGCCACTGATTAACTGAGTGTGTGTGTCTGGGATGCATGTATGTGTCTGTTTCAGCCCAGAATCAGCCCAAAGCTAAATCTCATGTGTGTGAACAAAGCGTTTGTATGGAGCATGTGTAGTCATTTTGCTACACGTCTGGTTTTAGTCTGGTCACATGAGCCCGCGTCTGGGACGGCACGGCCTGAAGTCATTCTCATCATTGTCATGTGTGGCAAACAGACCGCTACACAAGAGCTGTGAAGTCTCTGCCCTACAAAGCTTCACTTCATTCTCTCCGATCGGGTCCTTCATTCTCCTGAATGTGATCAACCGCAGGATGAGTGTCTCTCCGCATCTGACTGAATCCTGCTGCTCTCTGTTCTGTTATTTTGTCTGAGCGTCTCTGTGAGCCTCGTTTCTGTTCAGAGCTTCCACACATGACTCACCATCACCTGCAGCCAGGCTAGCGGCTATGATGTTACCATCAGCGTGCCAACATGCTCACAATGGCAATGCTACCAATATTTATACATGCTCAACGTCGTAGTTTAGCTCGTTAGCATTAACTAATTAGCCCTAAACATAAAGTACAGCAGAGGCTGTAGGAACGTCATTAGTTGAACAAATACGAGGTCGTGAATCAAAAGATCAGCCAAGTCAAATCAAACACACACACACACCAAAAACAAAGCCTTCCAATCGTAACCCGTCTTGTTAGCACAATTGCCTGAGGTGAAAAATAAATGATACAAGCACACAGAATGTGTGATCAAAACTGTCCCACTCACTAATGAAACGACGGTGTTAATTAGAGCGACGTGTCTGAGGGCGGAGCAGTTCGGAGAGGACGTTTCACGACAAAGAATAGCAACGTCTTTAGGCGCACGACTGTGAACCCACGACTACGGCAGGGAGGTGTTGCTCCAGCTCTGTAGTAACTTTAACATACATGAGGAGGACAGAATAATAGAAACTGTGCATGTATAGGATACAACCACCCTAAATAAACCCTCAAAGATAAACATATGTCAGGCATATTCAACCTGAACGTGAATATTCCCGTCATGTATGGAAGAGGAGAGGAGATCTACAGACAGTGATGTTGCTTTTCAGCTTCATGCAACATTATTTGGGGAAAAATGTTACACGCACACTTGTTTCTGTTAATGATTATAGTTATATATGGGCAGTCATAATAATAATGGAGAATATCATTGGCCACTAATAGCAGGTTTATTTCATGAAGCATTAATGCTGAACTGGCAAGACAGAGCATGAGCGTGTGTGTGTGTGTGTGTGTGTGTGTGTGTGAGTGTGTGTGTCTCCCATTAATGCTGCAAACAAAGGCACTGCGGACTTTCAGTATGACTTAATGATTTGGTCACAGCAGGCTGCCAGACCCACTGTTGGTCTGTGCAGACGAGCGTGCTTGCAGCTGTGAGTTGATGTCGAGCACCGGAGGTTTAATGAACTTAACTCTTCCACGTAAACACACAGCCAGCGCTCACACACACACACACACACACACACACACACACACACACAGAGCGGTTGATCGCTTTGCCATTTACGACTCATTAACCGCAAGAGCTCATCGATCACTCAGCCTCCTCTGTGGCCAAGACAACTCCAGACGATTTTATTTTCTTATGGTAATTTAGAAGCAAGAGTAACATTCGCATTCATCTGGAGTTCTGTTTCTGGCTACCTGAAGAATCTCTCACTCTTTTTTGCTCCGTTTTGTTCTCCACCAACTACGAAAGGGAAATATCTGGCTCTTTTCCTTCTAAATGCTTCGTTTTGTTCACTAGCTAGTCACTAACGTTGTCTGAGCAGGTAGTGTACAGTTAGTTTAAAACAGCTGCCTGCTGCTTCTAGAAGCAACGTGATGAAAATGTAAAGAATGAAACAAAAACAGTTTGGTTTCAGTTTGCAAAACCAAAACAAAAGTAGTTAAAAAGCTATTTTTGAGTTAATCGCAATTATCAAGCGCTGTCACATTACATGTAGTCGACCGACCCATTGGTCATCTAAAATATTGATTAGTGCAGCTTTAAATGTTACCTTCAGACAAACACATGGAGAATATGACACATGTATTAAAGAGAAGAAGCTAACAAAGTGTTCCGGCAACTTAAAAGCTTCCAGTTGAGTAAACACAGACCTGCGGATTAGTTTGTTACGGACTTGTCGCAGAGGGCCAACGCATAACTCATGGAGGACAACCGCATCTGCAGTTCCACTGCTTTTACATTAACGCAGCATTTCACTTGGCACTCTGCACCGAGGGAATATCTTCTCCAGCAGTGTCCGACATTACGTAAACCGCAGCAGCAGCAGCACCAGTGATGGAGCAGGTTATAAATAGAGGACTCCTTTTTATGCAACTGCCCACGCAGGTGGCTGACACCTGCATACTCTGCTGCAGGGCCGGAGATCTATTGTGCAAATGTTGGATTGGTGTCGAAGAGCGGGTTCGGGATTGTTTTTAGGAAGAAAATGAGAAGAATAAAAAGAAGAGACAAATGTTGACAGGAAGGAAGGAACGACCTTTTATGGTGTGCTGGCAAAAAAAAGAAGTGTTCCCTTCACTCTCTTGTCCTCGTTTCTCTGTCCAACCCCCTGAAATCTCACATTTCATTCTCTCCATTTTTCTGATTCTGTTCATCATCACCCCAACACCCCCCCATCTCCCCCCTCCCCCTGCAACGCTAGCCCCTCCCTCTCTCTCTCCCACTCTCTTTTTCACTGGCATCCTTTGAATTCTGTGACTGTTTGCCTGCTGTACCCACATACATATATACTCCCTCTTTCTCTCATCCTCACTCTCTCTCTCTCTATGCCACTTGTTACCATGGCAACCCCACAATGGGCCTTATAAAGCTAATAAGTAAAGAGAGCAGGAGAGATGCGCAGAGGAGGAGGAGGAGGGGGGGATGAAAAAATTAAATGGAAAAATAAATGGGTGTCAATCTATTCCTGGTTATGTGGCTTCAGGCGAGGAGAGCGAGGTAGAGACGCATATAGAGAAAGTCAAACAAACAGATGTACAGATATTATTATAAGTGCTTTATGACTTCCTGCTATTAGTGTACTTGTTACCTGCTTACAGTAAATCATTCGATGGAGATTCAATCTGACTTCTACTCAAATCCCTCCAGTGCTTCAAGTTCTGTATGTTTGTATCAACAGTTATATTTTCTATTTATTAGAATATATTAGATGTCCCTCGGTAACACTAGTCCTGAGCGAATAGAGCTGAAGTGATGTCATTCATTCCTATGGACCAACAGTTTCACGTTCCCAAAAGTTTGCTTTGATGTACAGCAACGTGTTGAAATTAAAAACAAGGTCTTTGCAACAGTGAGATCAATAACTGCTCGTCAGTCTTTGTCCCGAGGAGACATCAGTGAAGACTCATTAAGTTGGTCTGAGACGGAAATAACACATTCCTGTTACATAAATGCCATGGCAACGCTTCAATGAGAATAGTAGATAAAGATGTCTCATTCAGGTTTACGTCTCTGTGTGTGTGTGTGTCCACCTGTGGATTGATAATGAATGTGTTTGTCTTTCGGGGCACTACATAGATCAAAGTGTAGCTGTGGCTCTGAACTGCTCCTGGATGAAACACACACACACACACACACACACACACACACACACACACACACACACACACACACACACACACACACACACACACACACACACACACACAGAAATTGCCTCCCGCCTGGTCGACTTCCCTTGCCTCTTCTGTCGGTGTCTGATAGCAGCGGGTGAGAGGGGGGGGGGGGGGAGTACTGAGGCTAACTATCGCCAAAGCCACCACTTTGCCGTGACAACAAGGAATCCCACCGCTACGGTAAGGGATTAAGCGAGTGACTAGGAGATGACACAAAGGAAACGAAGGTCGGTACACCGAAGGGTCCTCACGACGTGTTTCTCAGTGGAAAACCGCTACATTCCAGCGACATAAAAACCTTGTTTTTATGAAATGTTAGCAAAAGATTGTTACCAAAAAAAAAAGGCTATTTTGGGGTTCATGATGTAAAAACAATTATATTGTCAAAGAACTAAAATGTGCATCAAAAGATGTCCAAGATATACTGTCGGTCTTTTCATCTTGATAACGATATATATCACAATATATATATTGTATACTATGTATAGCATGTTTTCTGATTATTTAATAAATGTGAATTAACCACATGGTTTTCTATTCTCTTGTTTGTCTCAATTATTCTCAATTAGTTATTAACTTAAATAAAAGTAATTGTAAAAAAAAATATTGTTGTTATTATGAATTTAGAGGATGTAATTGTGTACCACGACGTCTCAATATATGATTTCATTACAATACGATTCTATTGAAAGATGATATTTTACTATATTGAAATATCACCCAGCTCTCGTGTGCATTTGTGCAGATTTCAGAGGCGGCTGCCTTCATTTTGAGATGCTTATGAGAAAACACCTCAATATTACATGGAGTATTCCTTTTGGAGGAGAAACTTCCAAACCCAGCGGGGGGGGGGGGGGGGGGGGGGGGGGGGGGTGTCATTAGACGAAAGTGTTTCATCTGGTCCGACAGTAAAAGGGACTCCCAGCAGGACTAATAGAGTATCTTTTGCTAAGCCCAGTTTTCAAGATATCCGGTGGAGTTTTTCCCCTGAAGTGCTCATTTGCATCCTAATTTCAGTAAAACACACAGACCAATACACCAGACCAAAAACATGTTCACTTCAAAAATCTTTGAAAAGTCCCCTTTTCCTTGAAAAATAACTACATTTTGTATTTAATACTAATAATGGTATGTTTTTGCTGAAACATTCAATTCATTTCAACAGACAATTAATCAATGCAAGGTAGCTATACGTCTAAGCGCTATTGTGCCTAGCATTACTACGTTCCCAGTTAGCGTGCCAGCTGCAGTAGTTTAACTAGCCCCAGTAAGCACTGCGTCACTTCTAGAACCACTTTGTTTTTGTATGTATTTTGCTTTGCAAGGCCGTACACCAGTAACGTCTATAATTAAAGTCACGGTGTGCAGCCATACATTTGTCAAACCCACATGAGTTTATCTAAAGGTCAAAACTCTGTGTAGAATTATTCTTAGGGGCTTGCTCATAGAGTGCTGTGGGCTGGAATCACAAACCTGAATGCTAAATTGACAAAGACTTCCACGCTATTTCTGGAACTAGTGTATTTCTGGTCACTTTCAGCATATTCTGAATCACATCTTTAATTCCCCCTTAGACAAAAACGATGCAGTTTTCCCGGTTCCTTCTCAGATCTGTTGTTAAGAGTCGAAGGCGTTTGCCTCTTGGCTCGGGTCTCACGTATGACAGGAGTAGAAATATGATTTTAATATCCTGGGACGCAGGGCAAGAGGGAATGAGTTTAAACCACCCCTGCACTGAGGCAACAAGGACAGAATGAAATAGGGGGCTTCATGTAGCAAAAGCGTTACAGGCATTATAATAGTTATCAAAATGTGTAGACGTTAATGCACCACAAGGCAAAAGGTACATTATTATATGGACGTTCAGGGTGAATGTGTGATTTGTGCATTACTGAGGCCACAACTGAATGCGGCAGAAATAACCCAACCACTAAAAACTCACCAGCTGATAGACGTGAGACTTTAAGTATTCTACACAGATGTCCCATGTTGGATTAACTTATTTCTCACTACATTTTCCGTAGAACCCTGAATAGAGAAAATGGCCATTTTAAGATACGCAATGGAACTATATTCCACAGATCTAGAACATACAGCATGTATCTCCTCAGCCTCGAATGACAGCAATCACAAGGTCTGATTGAATTGCTCTGCTTGGTGTCTGCACAGCAGAGAGTCAAGAGACCTGATATCAAGCCTTTTCATATTGAGGAGATGTTTGTGTTTCTGATCCTCCTCCACGGGGAGATGAGAGGTCAGGGGAGAGTGTAATTCAGCAGGGCCGACGCTCGCGCTCACTAGTTGAGAGCGACAGCTTTATTAACACGCTCCCGCCCTTCTGCCCACTTCACGAGTCTTACCCGTGAGCTGACAGTCGTCGTTGGAGCCTGCAGAGTCCTCCTGGTTCGGGCTGAGCGGAGGGCTGGCAGGGGGGCTGGTGCTGAAGCTGGCGTAGCCCAGGGACGAGCTCACCTCGCTGGGCTCACAGCTGTGGTTCACCGGCCTCTGGACATCCAGGGACGAAGACAGAGAGGTGCGCTGCTTGGGCTGGACACGAGACGGGAAGAAGAGCCGTTAGAGAGACCAATATATAGATGTCAACACAGTGTATGTGAAGTTGCAATGCACGTATGGAAAAGGGACAGAGGTAGAGAGAGAGAGAGACATCTTAGCTTACAGCAAGTAAAAGAGCGAGAGAAAGCGAGCCAGAGGACAACTGAAACTGTAGACTGGCATCTGGTAAACAAATCTTACATAATGAGGCATTTGCAGCTCTCAACAACCTGCTGCTTTGCTTCACAAACAGCTCAGGCAATCAAAACCCTGCTGGTGTGTGTGTGTGTGTGTGTGTGTGTGTGTGTGTGTGTGTGTGTGTGTGTGTGTGTGTGATACGGTGGACCTTGAAGGCAAAATGACCTGCTGGAATGCTGAGAGACGTGACAAGACAACCTTCACGAGGCCTTCGCTGTCTCACATGTCACTCAAGGCACAATGACTGCACCTTGAGAGAGAAAGTGACGGGGGAGAGGTCATGAAAGGAAAGGAAATGAAAGCAGAGGAGACGACGCTCCTTTCCATGCGCGGTGCACTCTAATCAGGCCTGGAAGAGTCTTCAGATCGACTGAACTGAACTGAGATTAAAAAACAAAACAAAAGCAAAACAAGTGCTGAACAAGAAAAAGGGTATGCAAAATGAAAGAGAATTGGACAGGGAGAAATGAAAAACAGTGGGTGGAAAGACAATGAGTGAAAATGAGGACACAGAAGAAAGAAAAGGGAAGGAACAAAGAACAAAAGAAAGATATGGTGGTAAGAGGGAGGGATTTAAAGGAGATGAGAGAGGTTGGGCATGAAGGAATGAAGAAAGGAATGAAGGAGGAAACGGGGACAGTAGGGTTAAGTCACAGTAGTGGCCAGCAGAATAGTCTTTAGAGACAGTGGGAGGTGTATTTTGATACCTTTGGACAGAGCCAGGCTAGCCGTTTCTAGACTTTATGCTAAGCTAAGCTAATCGGGTAGTGGCCGTAGCTGCATGTTTAGTGTAAAAGCATAAGAGCGGTATCGATCTTCTCATCTCTTGGCGATTAAGGGCATTTGGTTAACATATCCAGAATGCAGCACAGGAGCAGCACTAAGATTAGACTCATGTGTGGCGAGGTGGTCCGTGGGGGGTAGCACCATGGCAGCAGCGTCCCGCAGAGACCGGGGACAACAAAGGACCAATCAGGATCACAACAGCCCAGACGAGCAACAGGGAATAAGACCACGATGTATGAGCCCAACAGGGAGTCACTCAACTGGGCCAAGGGTGGGAACGTTACACAAGCCTTTCTTTTATTGTCATGTAATAAATACATTAAAAATTAAAAAGCCACTTGCTTATTCGTTTTATGACCTCTTTGTTGCTAACTGTTGATGAAATAAGGTAAATAAACCCACAGTCAAACACACTGATATTAAAGCACAAAGAGAAGCTGGGGGGTGTACTTTACCGCAGGCTTAATAACTGAGTGAATGAGATGAAACAGCAATCAACCCAGAATGATGGAACTGCTGTAATGGGACTCTGTGGTGTTTCAAACTGGGAGGTGACGGCTGTGTGTGTGTGTGTGTCTTCTTTGGATAGACATCTAATGCTTAATGAGTTGAATGGCAACTTTAACTTCTTCTATTCATCCTTTAAGCTTTTTATTCCAGCTCTTATCTCTGCCGTGTTTGGCTTCTTTCTAACAGCTAAAGGCGTCTTCTCTCTGGACTCATCTAGAGCTTGTACGTACACACACACACACACACACACACATATTGACATATACATGAGGAGATACACACATGCTGTAGCTCTGGCTGCGGCTCAGCGTTAACAATGCAAACGGGCAGCAGGCTAATGAACATGTCATGGCCGATTGGAAGGGGATTAATGAGCACAGACACACAGATGCACACACTGAGGCAGGCCTTCCATGCCTGACTAAACCACAGCAAAAGACATTTTCCCCACTGTAACAGCATCCCTGGGGGAAAGCATGAACATTTAACACTTCACAAATGTGTTTGTGTGTGTGTGTGTGTGTGTGTGTTGGTGCTTGGGCACTAATAAATGACACCTCCATTAGCTCGACAGCGTAATACCTCACCTAAGTGAGATGTGCTTTGCCGCTTAAGTTTGCTTGCACGCATAGCAAAGCGCTCATTTACTGTGTGGAACCTAGCAATTGTGTGCTAAATTATGAATAACAGGAAAATCAATTATCATGAAGTGATCGTGATTAAAAAGATCAGGTACGGTCGGGTTGGGAGAAGTCAGAGCAATGCTAAAAAAAAACTATAATGCTGATGGTACCACAGAGTGGTTGTTGTTTATTCCAAAATGTTGCTTTTTCCAGTAAATCTCTTAAATCACTGGCTGAGTAATTTAGTAATTTACCATGAGCAGAGGACTGAAAGGTAATTATCATAATGGTTTTAATTTATGTTTTCAGTTGTTGGAGCAACTTCTCCTCTGACAGCGGAAGCGCAGAGTTAACGACGCTGTGCACGGAGCGATGCACATGTCTTTCGCAGCCAGTGTTTTGACTTCTTTTCCATGATTTGGTCTTTATTTTGGTGGCCTCACACATTCACACAAAGCAAACACACAAAGTCAGACAGCAAAAAAAAGCTGAGAAGAGCAGAGCAGGATGACGCATGGACAGCACAAGAGAACAGAAAACAAAAAGGAGTGAACATCCAAAAACCCCTTCTTTTAACTGCAACTCTAAAAACTACAACTCCACTTTCTTCTGATGCATTTTGGCTTTTCTCGTGTTATTCAAGCTTCTATTTGGCCGGACTGCAGCAAAGCTGGGGCCCAGAAAGCCTCGTTTAACGTGTGTGTGTGTGGATGTGCTGAGAGCAGACAGGTGTTGACGACCGGAGCGGAGAGGAAATGAGCAGGTGGTGGCAAACGGTTTCAGTTCGTCCGTGAATAAACACTCCAGCTCCCCCAACACCAATATTAGAGTCTGGGGGCATATCAAAAAGTTTCGCTCAGGTACTGACACACTTTGAGACAATTTCAGTGACATTAACATATATAATGTCCCCCTAAAGGCTCGGTACGTGGTTCGTGCAGCAGTGTGTGTGTGTGTGTGTGTGTGTGTGTGTGTGTCCCTACCAGACACACATCCGAACGGTGGAATGTGCGATTCTAGTCACATTTACACGAAATAACAATCCACATAAGTCAGTTTCAGGTTAGAAATAAGCGTTTGAAGTTGCAGAAATCAAACATTATTCAGGATGTTTAACATATGAATCATGAAGTTCAAGAGTTCAGGTCGGTCTGGCATTTACTGGATGTTCTCTAGAGTCTAGACTGCACCCTCAGCTTGTTTTGGGCTATTGTTTCCACACAAAAATAATCTCCCACTCTAATTGCCTTGCCTCCCATTATCTGCCATCACTCCACTTGGGTTCACTGTCTTTCCCTTTTGTCCATTATTGTGAGCTCGATTTGAACTAGAAATAATTCAACCTTCTGTATTTTATCCGTTATAAAATATGAAAGCTGTTTTTTTTCTGCGGCACGCTATAATGCAGTGCAAGTTGCTTTCTTCTCGGCTCCCAACTAATGAGGTGAATGAACTTCATGATTTATTGAGATCATCAACACGCTCCATACAAATCCCTTTAATGCAGGTGGCCAATACCAGGACATCAGCTCAGATGAGCAACTCCCAGTGGAGAGCTTTTAGCATTAGCTTGAGTCCGTTTAATTAGCTCTGGATGACCCGCGGCTCTCCTCTGGGGCCACAGGCATCCTTGGCTGGGAACGCAAACCTCTGACAACCACACACACACACACACACACACACGAAGGTATCCTCGTTGTTCCAGCAGCTTTCAGATGGAACGCCGTGAGCCCGCAAACTATAACGAGAGGAATGAGCTGAAAGTAAATTGTTTTACTGCTTAATGTTTATTGATTGCGTGTGCGTGCGTTGTGTGCAGTTGCACACGTGTGGTCTTTTCACAGCCTACAGCGCAATATGGACTCTAATAAGGAGCTGGCACAAACGCTGTCGTATTCACAGCACTGCACAGTGCACACATGTCCGTGTAGTTCCGCACAGATCCGAGCAAACCTCCTGGAAGATTAACTGACGGATCAAGTGACTGTGTGTGTATTCTGCACAAACACAACCCCAACAGCTAAATGATTGATGAGTGCGTGTGGTGAGTGATTAATGAGCTAGAAATGCTGAAGTGATTACTGATCGGCCTCTGGACTCCTGATGTGTTGAAGAATCTGGAGGTTTTCTGTCAGGGAATCAACAGTTCACAGAGAACAGCACCTTTTTTTACTGTTGTTCCATTTTCCAATGAGATCTGGTCCAGGAGTGTGGTCTAAATAATTTATATATATATATAAAGTGTTCTCCATCACTGGGCCACACACACACACACACACACAGGAATGCATTCGTCTGACTCCAACCTTAAAGGATACGTCTAGCAGTGGTGGAAGAAGTACTGAGATGTATTACTTCGGTAAAAGTTGAAATACTAGTAGTAATAATCTTTACGTTCCTTATAGTCCCAAATATTACACAATTGGCCGACGTCTGACCGAAGGTTGTTAAATAGTGTGGAACTACACGGAACGTGACCTTCGAGGAGGTTATACTGTTCATCTTTGTGGAAGATGTTTTGTTTATAGAAATGTGGAGGTCGCAGTTTGAATTGTATTTTGTTGAGCTGAGAAATATTTGAATTCTTTGGTCCATCATATTTACATCAAAGTAGGCACACTGAATATTAGGACTAGAAATCAGTCAAAGTGTACCCCTGTGTACAAAAGAGCTTGTGCACAGGGGTGTGTTTGAGTGTGTGTGTGTGTTATTGTGACCATGTGATTGTCTGAGATACCAACTTCAACCTTTGTGCAAGCAAACACGAGTTCTGTCATGCGTGTCACACACACACACACAAAAGCAGCAAAGTAGGACACTGAGCCAGTGGGTGTGAAACTGATAACCCCCCATGATGCATCAGGGTGCATCTCTGTCCTTCCAGCTTTCCCTCTTCTCTGCATCTTTTGATCCCTTTGATTATTCCGTCACGCTTTCTGTATTCACATCCCATCTGCCCGTGCGTGTGATCGAGAGTGGAGAGCTAACGTGTCCAGCTGACAGTTTGAAGAGACAAGAAGCTCGCGATGAATAAATAAAAACAACCCAAACATTAAGCCCGTGGATTCCAGGCGACGTAGCCTCTGTGATCTCTTCACGCCTTTCCAAAGTGATCACATGTGTTTATTTATCAGCGACTGGCTTGTGGTCAATGCTGCAGCAGCACTAAGTCATCATTCACCCATTCATACGCTGATGACAGGGGCCGCCATGCAGTTCTTGGTTATTTCAATATCTTGGTCCTAAAAGAAAATGTAATAAATGTATTATTCAATTTTGTCCAAGGCTACCCATCTATTTCTAGATATGATTTAATATAGAGTTATATAACTGTTTGCAAGATGGCAGAAAACCATTTGATTAAAATCACCCTCACACTGCATCACCGTGTTTACAAACAGTGAAATTGAATCCATACCTTTTGCTGCAAAGCCCTGCATTAATATTGTAACACTGACAACAGGAGGGACTATATCACTACGCCAGGATCCTCTTTACATGCAGCAACAGTCGTGTGTGTGTGTGTGTGTGTGTGTGTGTGTGTGTGTGTGTGTGTGTCTGAGTGTTCGACGTACAGTGTGCAATGATGAAATAGCCAGTGGGAATAGCCAACTTAAATGAAATGAAATTAATACTCGAGAATTTAAATCTGAACCCTGGTGCTCCTTGATTATGAGCGCTTCAAGCTGAGCAGCGGCCCGCTGGGCTCCGCATGTGATCCGTCCACACATTAGGTAGTTAGTTGGGGGGGGGGGTTGTCCAGAGTTGTCCATTTTGTCTCATTACGGGACCAAAACACTTTTTATTTCCTGAATCAAAGTTAAACGGGGGAAACACGTCTTCCTGTTGACGGAGGTGGAAGTACTGAATTAATCTCACTTCGCTGAGGAGCTTGATTTAATGTCGCATTTGCATTTCTGAATGTTGATTGGAAGTTATTCCTGATCAGTGACAAATGATTAATGTATTCTGCTGCTGTTGGACGAGTCCATCACCAAAGCAACAGAGACAAAGAGGCTTCCTGAACTTCACCTTCAAGACTAAACAATCAGTTATACGGTCAAGATGAGGGCCGACTACTATGCGAAGAAAAATGTATTAATGTGTTAAACTTTCATCCGGTCTGGTGTGTTTTTAAAGGAGGCGATGGGCTTGGAGGTAACATAGTCCAACAACACGTTTCTTTCAATAAGCGTCCTGCTGCCGGCTGCAGACCTCCATGTTTCAAAGCTACAATGGTGGAAGTTTGTGGGTGCAGCTGATAGAGAAGTGCAGCTTTTGCCTCCCATTGATCAAGACGTTGTCTGCTTGTGTTTCAGTAACACAGTTTCTCTCACAGTAAACCAACCAGCACAGTCAAGCTCTTGGTAGGGGGCGGGGCCCATCAAGGCTTCTGTAGCCGGGATATTATGCTGAACATGCAGATACTCGAAACTCCAAAGTACCGTGAGAGTGATCGACAGAAGCAGACGGAGGGAGGAGTGCAGATGAAACGAAACAATCAGACAGAGATGTTTACCATTGTGTGTGTGTGTGTGTGTGTGTGTGTGTGTGTGTGTGTGTGTGTGTGTGTGTGTGTGTGTGTGTGTGTGTGTGTGTGTGTGTGTGTGTGTGTGTGTGTGTGGGTGCAGGTGTTTAAGCTACTTGTAGGTGGATACTGTGATGTTCAATAATGCATCAGGTGCCTCTGCAACAGATTCATTAGTTGCGTGTGTGTGTGTGTGTGTGTGTTTTTGTGTGTGTGTGTGTGTGTGTGTGTGTGTGTGTGTGTGTGTGTGTGTGTGTGTGTGTGTGTGTGCGTGTGTGCTCACCTGTGGGCGGATGACTCTCTCAATGTTCTTCAGGGCAGTGTCGGGGGACGGGGGGGAGCAGTCTGGAGTGGGTCCCGTCGAACAGTTGCCGTGGTTACCGTACTCCCCCTCACTCACAGTTACATGGGACAGGTGACCTTGGCGAGAGAGAGAGAGAGCGAGAGAAAGGTAGAGAGAGAGCGGGAGGGAGGGAGGTGGAGGGAGGGTGAGATTTGTGTTGTTTTTTCTCTTTACAGTATTGTGTTTTATTATGTACACTAGACACGGAGCCGTTGGGACTTCATGGTAATGGCGGGACCAGACTGCACGCCACTTATTTCTTTCAAGATGGTCAACAGAGAGAGAGACATGTCAGATTAGATGTTTTTTCCTGGCGTCGCAAAACAACTGAAGTAGCTGGAAACCTGTTTTTGAGTTCCCAAAAAAGGCACAAACGCGGTGATAACTCTAAAGAGCGTGTGCAGCATATAGTGCCAGTTCTGAAGCTCCTCTGCTTCGTCCTCCATCCTAATTATCTTTTTGAAATTTTTCCCGGTCACTTCAGTTATGAAGGGAGAAGATTTAGGCTTACTGTACAGCTGCACTAACTTTCATGTCATACCGGCATGAAGAGGAGCTCTTTACTGCAATCTTGGGCAAAGCGAGGAATGAAAAGAGGGTTCAGCCCAACACCTAATGTGTCGCCTAAGAGCGCAATCACAGAGTCTGTCTCGATGTGTGCGTGTGCGGCCGAGTACAGAGCCAAGTGTCGCAGATAATTTCCCCAGCGTATGATCATTTAACAGAGGGCAGGGGGAAAAACACTAGAAGAAGAAAAGAAAGGAGCGAGAAGCGCTGAAGTAGCCCGGATTTAATTTCAGAGGGACAGAGCATCCGTCTTAATCAACCGGAGGAGACACGAAACACAGAGCAACACACCTTTCCTGAAATACTGTTGTCAAGGTTGACTCTCACACACACACACACACACACACAGGATGACATCACTACCAGTAACAGCATATTCATACATGTATTGAAGAGGGATTGTTGCTTAAAGATACAGCACATGAATGATCCATCATCACATCTCAAACTGGAAATGAAAACAAAGTTCCTTGTTGATTTAACTGTTCATGTTAAGTTGAAGGTGTGAGTTTTCACAACTCCCACAAATCTTCTTCACCTCATCAAGAAGAACAAAGCCACACAGGGGGAAAGCTTGGAGGCGGTTTATGATGTTTTTGGATAATGACAAAAATAATGCTAGTTTTCGGGTATATTTAAGGGGGGCACCTTTACCTTTCATTTGCCGGGGTCTTCATGGGGTCACAGTGACATTTGAGCACCAAATTATAATAAGTTCAACTTTGAGTCCAGGCAGACATTCTGAAATCGAATGTAAAGAAACTCGCTCAAGGCGTTGGTGAGATGTTGTGTTCCCGTGAATGGACCGGACGCAGACGCATAAAACAGGATCGCAGCACCAAACTAAGGTTTCTAATCATCTCCAAATCCCCCTCAACAACATCGAAGACACTCCTCCGCTCTCGCTGTGTCGCGCTATAGCTGACACGACTCCGCTGACGACTTTCCTGATCATCTGCTCATTTGTGGTCGTGGATCATTACGTCTGAAGTACGAAAGAGAAGACTGGAAAATGAAAGAACTGCCGCTTTGTTGCCACTCTCTGGTCCGCAGCATTAGGACAACTGGCTTTAAGGTATGTGTGTATGTCATCAACGCTATAGGCTCGGTCTCAGCTGAGCTTTGAATATTTCAATATCGTGAGACTTTAGTGCAAGAACATTGAAAGATACGATGTTTGAGATACGAGATCTGACGAATTTCTTCAATAAAGGGAATGAAATACAATAAACGAATTCATGCAGAAAGAAACTGCAGCAAGAGCGGCAACAGAAAGGATTGTGTCGTCAAAACCTTGAGAAAAGATGAGCAATACAATGCACGAGGACGAGCGAGAGAGAGAGAGAGAGAGAGCGACAGAGAGAGAACGAGAGAGAGAGACAGAGAGAGAGAGAGAGACAGAGAGAGAGACAGAGAGACAGAGAGAGAGAGAGAGAGAGAGAGCGAGAGAGAGACAGAGAGAACGAGAGAGCGAGACAGAGAGAGAGAGAGAGAGAGCGACAGAGAGACAGAGAGAGAGAGAGAGACAGAGAGACAGAGAGAGAGAGAGAGAGAGAGAGAGAGCGAGAGAGAGAAGACCAAGGTTTGCCAAGAGGCATGCCTCGAGAAGCACATTTGAAGACACAACTCACAGTCTAGAAACAAACTTTAATTGCTAAGAATGAGCCCCACAAAACTTCATTAAATCATCTCATTCCTTTGGTGGAAGTTCCTTTCTCTGATACAATAACTTCATCTGTTTAAATTCACACAGCTCAATCATGCAGGTGGGGAAACACTCAAAGCGTCTGCTCCCGCATCAGAATTTGCCACCATCTTCCATCATGTTTATTTTGAATGTCTGGTTGCAGACACAGAGACACAGAGACACAGAGACACAGAGAGAGAGAGAGAGAGAGAGAGAGAGAGAGAGAGAGAGAGAGAGAGAGAGAGAGAGAGAGAGAGAGAGAGAGAGAGAGAGAGAGAGAGAGAGAGAGAGAGAGAGAGAGAGAGAGAGAGAGAGAGAGAGAGAGAGAGAGAGAGAGAGAGAGAGAGAGAGAGAGAGAGAGAGAGAGAGAGAGAGACACCAGTCCTTCAGGGAACGTGACACTGCTTCACAGCACATCTATCTGTCTTTATGTGCATGCGTGCATGCATGTGCAAACAGAGGTCCTTAGATTTGACTTAGGGTTGTGCAAGTATATAGAGCTGCAGACAGACACACACACACACCGCACTATAAAGAGCCGCCTGGAGCTGAATCAGTGATTGAATGTGGGCGTAAATAGATAAAACAAAAATAGGAAGAAAGAGAGGAGAGAGAGAGGAAAGGAAGAATGCGACAAGGAGATATATATAGATAGAAATTGAGGTTTTGTCCTATTGAGTAAATAAGCCTGTCAACACTGAGGCTTTGATGTGAAACGTGTGTGTGTGTGTGTGTGAGAGAGAGACGGTGCTTCCTTCAGATCTGCATTGAGCTCACTCCTGGGAAACACTCTCAGCCCTCCTTGCCAAGGGGGATACGCGTTTGTGGATAAGAATGCGCATAAAGGTGCATATACATAACACGTGCATGAGAGTGTAGATAACTGCAGGGTATCCTACCTAAACTGTTTACATCCATATGTTCAGGCTCTTCAGGTGTGTGTGTGTGTGTACAGCCTCTGGAAAATGTGAAACTTTGAAATGCTTTCACAGGATTCAGATATTCTTTGCGTGCCAAGTGTACAAAGTATGACACAGAGACGTAGACAAGCGTGTTCCTGTGTACATTGGAGAGCAGCTGCACATGCTTGTTGATGCAGCAGTGTGTACAGGAGGAGTGTGTCTAAGTGAAGGCATGGCGTGAGCAAGCCTTCAAATCGGCTGTCCTCTTCCCACCAGCCTAACAAGACAGAAACTGTCAACTTCAGACGTGTTCTTCAGGCTGTCAGTTCTGCCTCTGTGCCGCTCTGACAAGCAGCCTTTCATATACTGTGTGTGTGTGTGTGTGTGTGCCATCAAATATTCTAAAATTACAGTTCAACTCACAAGAATGAAAAACTATATTGTGCTTTGAGACAATTGTCAAATCAATGAGGAGACAAGGGAGTTGCAATATAAAACAATTACATTTTAACAAAAATTGCCCTCCTGCATTGTTATGTAATGTCTTTTTTTAAAGGCTAAGGTTTCTATTATTCTAGATTTCTGTTATTGTCAAAAGATCCCAAAGACCAAAACCAACAGTGAACCGAAAGCCAAAGCCTGATATCTCATGTTCCTCTGTGCCGTATATGCTTTCATTGAGCTCCAGCCAAAAACACTTCAACGAACCACATCGTCGCACTGGGTGATCTGTTCCTTCATCACGACCTTCATTCATTCACTGATGCTGTGAATATTCAATAGAACACAAAATCCGCAGTTGAAAATAATCCTCCCCAAAAATGCCCCATTTACTCCTGCTGAAGTGATGTTTGTTAAAAAACTACAATGAGATGTTCGAGTTCCAAGCACCGTTTTCTCCCGGCTGTCAGAGAGCAAGATGCTCCATTTTCCTCCTTTTCGACAAGTCAATGGGCCTCGACCCATTGAATGGTGAAGCCCTGGAGTTACCACTTGCTGCCATTAGCCACTCTAAGAATAAGTGGGATGAATGGAGTGAGATTGCTGCGACAGCACTTCTTTATCCACCTGAGAGAACTGAGGGTGGAAGTCCATACGAGAGGGACGGTGACACACAAAAGACGTTTTAATTCATAAACCTAACAGGTCGCAGATCTGTGACTGGGCCAATCTGAGCTCATTCATAGATGAAGCCGTAACAATGCTGCCTCTTAGAAATGCTCAATAAATATACATGAAGGTGCAAAGTTATGAGCTGAGAATCAGGAAAATATCTATGAAAAACTGAGAAATGTGCCAGTAGTGGTTGGCATCCTGCTGCCGTGAATGTGAAATTCAAGTTGTCTTCTTGTGCGTTGACCTATTTTTTCATAAAACGTTTGGTAGCGAGCACACACACACACAGGTTTGTAGCTTCATGTTGTTCACGTCAGCAGTGTCTTGTTTACCTCTCGCAGACAAGTGTGGGTTTATCTCGAGGGGAGTCAGTCGACAGCACAAAAGAGGTACTTTCGCTCGAACCGCTCGGCAACACGAAGCTCTCTGGCTGCTCCGGACGTGACTGGAGGCTGCGAGGCTTCGCCTGCAGGCCTCTCTCCTCACCACGCCGCCAACCCCTGTCTTCCAATCTTCCGGGATGACATTTCACCTGCAATGCTTTGCTGAAATCTGGCTGTCAGCACCGCGACCCTGTGGTGCAAAAAACTACAGCTGATCTACTGTGTTCCAGCACACACTTCAGAATCACAGATAAGAGCTATTTGTAAGGATTTTGATTCCAATAGAGAACAATTGGAATGTCCTGCTATCTCTAAATATCGAGCAATGGAGAGGAAACGTTAAGCTGTCATTGAGACCATCTCTGCGACGCTTGCCAAGAGCCGCAGCGGAAATGGATTCCCTCATTTGGAACAAATGAAATTCCACCAGAAAGGAATCCATCTCCTGCAATAAGTATAATCTTGAGTTAATGTACAAAATGACTGCCTTAGGACTCGTTGAGTACTGGGATTATGCACATAAGTCTGCACTCAAGCGTACTTTGCATTACAAAGAAGAACATTCCATTTATTCACTGTCAGAGGACACATGGTGCGATGGGATGTCGTGCATAGCATCCCATGTCACCTTAATGAACTCAACGGCGTCAGAGATAGGACGGTGCTTCCAACAGGTTATGGGAAATCTCACAGACAAAAAGAAACAAAAGGGAAAAGACTGATAAAAAGTAAAGAAGGGACATGAAAGAAAAAGCAGTTGTTTGCAGTGACAACAGGTCCCTGGTGTTTCTGGAGCGGCCGGGCTGAGTGACAGTCACCAGATGGATTTCGATAAAGCCGCCTTGATTATCTGAGGCTTCGGAGTGTCTCCGTCGCCTCCACTGAGAGACTGCAGCAGCCCACAGCTGCAACCAGCCAGCAGCACAGGACAGGTGGATATCAAGCAGGGCTTACACTGCAAAACACACATCCTTTACTTTAGACAGTCCACTTATGAGACAAATTATGCTGAGGTGAGTTCAACACGCAGCTCATTTGTTCCCGAAAAACTTCTCGAAATAGTTTGGTGGATTATGATGATGGAAACTTTTGGGGCCGGGGACAGAGGACTCGTTTGGCCTCAGATTAGAAAAAGTCTTTCTTATTTGAACAAATCTTATTTGAACATCATTCAGTCGTCATCTTAAAGAATTCCCTTTAAGTCATTCAATGAATATTCTCATTTAAGTAAATGTCTGAATGAGGCGACACAATGGTGAGAGGGAAGGGGAAATGGATATGCATTGGAAGTGAATTGCATTCAATTATGTTATTCTACTTCCACAATAAAACATCTGCCAACAGGAACATTTTATTTTACATTTTTTGCAGTGTAATGCACCAAGTCTCTCTCTCTCTCTCTTCCCTTTTCTCTCATCTCAATCCCTCTCTCCCCATGTTCCCTCATCATCATCATATGCCTCCTCTCAGAGGCAGAGTAAGGCAGATTGACTCACACCCATGTCCAATTAGGGCGACATGTGACCGGACGGGAAGCCGGAATCCATGGATTTCCTCTCCTGCTGCGTCACATTCACGTAGCTTAGCCTGAGACGACCCTCCGACTTCCTAACCTCCCCTCTCTCCGTCTCACACTCTTTCTCATCCTTCCTTATGCTCCGTCTCTCAGCAGCAAGACAGAATTCTGCAGCCTGCGGGACGTTCTGCATTTATAGTCATTTTTCAGCAATAACATGGAAATGTATGGTGTTCTCCCTCCCTCACCTCTTCCGTCACCTCTGACTTTTGCTTTTTCTGAGGTTTTTTTGTTGTTGCTTTCCCACATTACATGTTTATGTCTCTCGCTCTCATTTGGCCAGGTAACAGCGTTCAGAGAGCCGAGAACAAACACAACACCCACACTGCTCACTTACGTCAGTGGAGCAATTTTCTACAAAAAGACACTTTGACATAAAGCAGCTAACCTCCCAGCTCACACACAAACACACACACACACACACACACACACACCACTGCATATGGACAGTTCAACTCCTTTCTCCTGCAGCCAATCACAGACCAGATGTAACAGGCAAGCACACACACACACAAAACAAGCCTCTACAGCAGTCTCGTTCCGCTACTGTCCAAGAGGGGGGGTGTGTGTGTGTGTGTGTGTGTGTGTGTGTGTGTTCGGGTCACTAGCAAGGCAGTTCCCATGGCAACACACAGGTGACTCACCAGCTGGTGATGCAGTTGCCGTGACAACCTGCAGTGTGTAGCATCGCTATGGGAGCAACCGAGTTCAAGGGAGGAGCACATTGTGGGTTGTTTGTTGTCGTGGGTGTCGAAGTAAACCGGACAACTGGCAAGACGCAGAAAACAGAGTCGGCTGGAAGGTCCGACGCTGGACGACCAACTCACACTGGGTTTCCATATCGGAATGTTTCGAAATGACGTTGACTTTATAAAGTGATAACATGTCAATGTTGCGTAATAGTCTTTTATTGCATTTTGTAGTCTTTAAACCTGGCAATGCTACTTGACCGCAGACCTTTCGGTTGGACTTTCAGGTGTGTTGTGCTAGAAGCAGCACATGTAGCCTCCAGCAGAGATGAACCGCTGAACTACAGAAGTCTGGTAAAGATCACTTCTTTCAAACTAACTCAAAGCTTGTAATCTTCAGATCCATCCAGCGCTGAATCAAGCGACGTCACTCGAGGCAACTTATCAGTCTTCACACAGCTGCGGCTGATCCGCTCAGGACTGACATCTGATCTGTGCATGCAATATTAAAATCACCCTAACCCTCCACTAAAGAAATAAATCCCATCCAAACAGAGCTATCGGCATCATTTCAACAATGTATCCCAAACAGCATTGCTCTCACGCTCACCCACACTTCCCACACCTGTTTACTGCTACGAAGCTCGCGTTAGTGTAGAATAAACAATGGTGGTTCACGTCTTCCACTAAAGTTGTGATCATCACAACAGCGGGACGTTCATATGGATGCTGGCTGGTGAACACAGTAAACACGATCACACTGGAAGGCACCATATGCTCCACTGTCGACTCTGTGTAAGCAAACCTTTTTTTAAAGGGACCGTAAACAACGAGTGCACAAAGATATAAATGTGGTAAATGTAAAAAAAGAGAGCGTGCAAGTTCTTGCAGCGATTATCTGGCTCAACCACAGCAGACAAATAGGGAATTTAACAAACTCCGGATCCTTTAAACTATTTCATTAGCTGTTTCAGGAGCTGAAACTGCAGGTGACGTAGTGATTGCAAAATAGAAGTGTAGTTTTCTGTGTTGTCCTACCATTGCGTGGACAGGCGTTGAGCCGGTAGTTGATATCTAGCGAGCAGGGTTTCCGCGTGACGGCTGTGGTCACAGACCCGTAAGGATTGTCCTCGTCCTCCGGCAGGAACACATCCAGAGACGGAGAGGCGACGATCTCTGCTGAACGCTTTGAATCCTGGGAGAAGGGCAGAGAGGGAAAACAAGAGGAAGAGAAATGTGAGGGCAATTCGTTGCGAGTGTGCACAGTTCGATGGCAAAAAGGAGTTCCAAACCACGAGTGTATACTGTATTTTAAAAATCGGTTTGTGAGTACGGTTTTCAAGCCTCGAGTTTGGCCATCTTGGGTTTTTGGAACCAGAAGTGACATGAGAGAGGGGAGCCAAGAACAAACCTAACACTGAAGAAGACGTTTTTAAGCCGCCAAAATGTTGCAATTAACTTTCATGAACTGAAAAGAGTTCAAAATGCCACGCTTACTCTGCTTTATGGTCTATTTTGCTCTAAATGTGATCATAATGTAACAAATGAACATCATGTATCAAAGAAGACTTGAAACTAGCGATTGACGCCATGTTTACTGAGCTAAACACAAACAACCACTAATTAAATTATGAATTATCCCTATTATCCCGCCCAACAGAAGGTGGTACGGACGATGTATTGTGTTGATAGTGAGCCCTCTCAGTGAGTACAGCTGCAGACTGTTCGACCAGAGAGTCATGTCCATTGTATGAGCTGTGTGTGATAGACAGAAACACGCAGCAATACAAAACCGATGAATAGAGCAGGAAAGAGGCGTTTGATGTGGGCTTTCAAACGAGTGGTAAACGGCGTCAGTCCACGGCCAAAGGTGCGCATTTGTTTTGTTCACCTTCGCCTGAGAATCCTCTAAAGAAACAAAACGAAAACAACCAAACACAGCTCAGTAATCCCTCAGTTCAGCTCGAGGCCATTAAGTGCAACCACCTTCACGCAGTTGGATTATCATGAAAGGTTTAACGTTCGGCCGATGTTCAAAGCAAAGCACTGAAAGTGAAGAGATGGAAAGTAAAGAGTCTGAATCTGTCTTTCTTCTTTTCAATCCCGGAGAGTTTTTTAGAGCAGAACATCTTGACTGTCTCTTCAGGACTTTGGGGGTTTTGTTCTCCGTGGTAACTGTGATCAACGAGGTTGGTCAAAAGAAAAATAACAGCAGTCTCAAGTTCTCAACATTCATCGGCTGTGAAATTGATTGACTGGCAAAGATCAGGGCAAGTCACAGGCTATCTCGTGTGGATTTGTGAGGGAAAATCAGTCCGTCATTTGTAGACTTAAGGGTTTAATGTGGTAAATGTCGACGCTGCAAAAAGGTTGTATTATCTAGAAACCTTAAAATATGAGCTATAATGGCTTATCTACAGTTTATTAGCTCTCTAACTGATGAAAGGTGACTGTTGTTGGAGTGCAATAGCTTCAGGGCCTCATCACATGGTGGAAATAAATCAAAATGAAAACACCAAAACAACTGCTGAGGAACAGAGCCCAACATTCTCTCAAACACAACAGAACACAGTTATTTTGTCTCAAACTGGAAAACGTAGACGAATCATTCCACTTTTTGTGAAACATTCAAGCATTGTCTCAAAGCAGCCAGACAGACAAAGACCTGCAAGAAGGTGTGCTTTGAGTCCGAGCACCCGACCAATCTCACAACCAAAGACAGAAGGAATGCGTCCAGATAAGGTGTAATAACACTTATTTTACATGCAAAGCATTTCTCCCATTTCTATTGAATTGTAGTTAAAGTATGCTTCTCTGCGGTACACTTAAACCCCAAATAAGCCTCCATCTACTCTCACTGCACTACAGCACCCTTTGAGCCCACAGTAATGGCATGCGGGTTGACTGACAGCTGGAAGGTCTTGTTCCCATGCGTCGCTGAATTTTAGCTGAGTGCTGTGTCTCAAAAATAGAACACATGGTAATCATATTCTCTGTGTATCTGTTCGTCGCCAAAATCATCTGCACCATCCACCGGTAACCTCAGCGTGATCCTCAACGGCCGTCTTGTTGGCCATCCTTTGCTAACGTCATCCCACTATGTCCCCTGACATTTCACATCTCTCTCTTAACAGACTTAAAATAATAAAAAATATATAATCTGTAAATGATTTATTATGAATAATATATATTTTTAAAGAGGCCTCCATTCAGCGCTCATTAAAAAAGTGCTTTAAATTCTAACATACACACACACAAGCACTTGTTGTCGCTCTTAAAGTGTGTTATTAGAGTTGTAATAGGAATTTAATTTTCTTAATTAATGCTGTTTGTGAGGCTTATTGTAAGTCTCCCTCTATAGAGTATCTGCCAAATGCCTAAATTGTAATTTGCATACTAAATTAAATAATTCAATGATTTCTTTTACCAAAAGGGACTTGCAGCATTTTGAAAAGAGCTCTTCATTTAGAGGTGGTTAATTAAGAGCAGCATGTAAGGAAACGTTCCTCCGGGACCTTCATATAACCGTGTTGTCTTTGGGTGTTGAAGGAGGTTTTCGGATCGCATTTTGCTGCAGCATTGGTGAAAAAGGTTTAGCCTCAAAGGTCTCAGAGAGAGAGAGAGAGAGAGAGAGAGAGAGAGAGAGAGAGAGAGAGAGAGAGAGAGAGAGAGAGAGAGAGAGAGAGAGAGAGAGGAAGAAAGAGAGAGGGAGGGAGAGCAAGAGCGAGAGCGAGAGAGAGAGAGCTGGGAACCAAAAGGTCCCTTATCTCCGGGGCAGACGTGTACCCAGAAAGAATGAAAAACAAGAGTGAGTGATGTGAAGCAGGGGAAAAGGTTACAGTGGCGAGCGTCATTTCAGCCAAAGAGACAAAACATTTCTTTCCAGCGATGCAGCCGCTGGATGTCTGCCTTCTCCCCGTACCGCCACACTCTATCACCATTTCTGACACTTGGCAGCCTGCCCCTGGTTGTGCCCTCCCTAATGGGATCAGCGGTAAACTTTGTCGGTGTGCCGACAACCTTGCGCCGCATACGTCGCTCGATTCCTCCGACTCTTTCTTTTCCCCCCACCTTCTCCCTTTCCCAGCCTCTTTTACTCATTCAACAGCCATTATTCTTCCTGTCATCATCCGCTACTACATTACCCAGACTGCACCAGGTCATCAATCACACGCTGAGCACACTCAAAAGTCTGGCTGACAGAGCAATCAGTCCCCATAGATGATTTCTCTCACTAACACTCAATGAATCTGAGACTTATTTCACATTGCACTTTATTAAAAGGCCTACAAACGATACACCCCCCCCCCCTCTACTATCTCCATCAGCACTCAATTAGACTGCCATTACCAGCTAATGGAGACCCAGTCACCAGTCAGTCCTTTATGCCCGCACTCTGCAGGTGACCAGGCCTCAGCAGGTACTGATTCGAAGCGACAGCCTGGTTTTTGCTGCGGATTTCCCTCACAAAGCTGACGGAAAGGCTGAGAGCGCTCCGATGGAGCCGCAAAGAGCTGCTGCCAGTCCACCGCTGCTGCAGAGAAAAGAAAACTCATCCGACAGCTCGCATCAAAGGTGCGATTAATCATCGTCGCATTCATTTTCAGCGGTGAGCCAAATTGTGAATTCAAAAAAAAAGAAGCAAGGGGCGGCCTCGACGAACCGCTGAACTGCGTCTCACACGGTGTGTTTACATGCACTTATGCAGCATCCTGGCTTCTTAACAGCTATGTAAACCAGAGACCAGGTTTGTTTTTTAAATTGGGGTATACTAGGTATACTAATCAGCCTCCTAGATATACGCAAGTGCAAGATGTCACACAGGAAAGCATCACTGTCTGACATCCTCCAGAGTCCTTCACAGGGTAAAGTTTAGGCAACAAGTACTTCAGCTAAGGTTTGGAAAAATGTGGTTTGACTTGAATATTTATGTCCCGTCTCCCACGTCTACTGTTTTGATGCTTAGCCCAGACCACAAACATTCCCTAACCTAAAAAAAAAAAGCTGTCTCAGGGATTAAACATGTTCATCACAAACAAATCCTGCTCTACTTGCTGCTAGCAGATATCGTCGGAAAAATTAATTGAACAGTAAAAATGGGAAGAAATAGTCAATGGAACATTCGGTATCATCACTCTGCAACTTGGCAGATACAAGAATCCTTTCCTCACAGTACTGACACAAAACTTTGCATTAGTTGTACATCATCAGAATTACTGGGAAACAGGGATGCTATGACAGCAACACTTGTACGCAGCAGCATCCTCGTATTCAAAACAATAAAACAATTCTAAATCTGACTCAGACTGAAACCATTTGTTCTTCAGAGCAAATCAAGATACAATGTCACAGTTACTGGAAGTGAGATTCAAATCCAAACAGAGACAAAGGGAAGCCATTGTCTTTGGGAACAGGAAGTGACAGGATTACTGGGAAATGTGCAGTCACTCCTCGTATGAAAACATAACACCGGCTGTAATATTTCTGACGAAACAGAGCTGCGAGATTGAGGCTATCAAACAGCTCAACCGCGGTCTCATTTGTTTCCAGTAATTACCGAGATGTCGCCATGAATTAACAATGAAATACGGAAGTTCTGAAATGCCACAGGTGGAGTAGCATCATTAACGGACGCACTGAAGACAAAACATGAGACGAGCTCCGAGACGAGAGTGAGCTCAGGGACGACATTCCTCTGTAGGGAAGCGAAAAAGCAGAGAGCGGGAAGAGATAGGAGGCAGGAAATGATCGAGAAATGATCTTTAGAAGGAAGGAGATGTGAGGAAACACCCACCACGTGCTCCGTCTACTCTTCCCCACCTCTTATCTCTCTCTCCGTCTTACACTTCTACATCGTCTCTCACTATTCCTGTTACTCTACAGCTCCGACATAATGGGAAGGAGCGAGGCCAAAGCTGCCGGGGGCAACAAAACCCAACGGCCAGGGTGAAGGCGGAGAGGGAAGTAAACACAGGCAGATCAAAGGACGCCAGGATCCAACTCAACACTTACTTTGGGGTTTGTGTCAGCGAACCGAGCACAGAGCGGGAAGAGGAAAATGGGTGAGGAAGTGGGAGTGCAGTGAGTTTGGAGCGAGGATTTCCTCACACACACACACACACACACACACACACACACAAACGTAGGAAAGACAGAGAAATGGGAGTCAAGTGCAGGCAGCAAGAAAAGAAGCAAGAAATCCACTTGCGCTGCATTCAAGTGAGCAACGAGCTTAAAGTTTGAGCTATTCACTCGCCGGCGGGAAACTACTTTGCACTCGATCTGGAAGAGGACACTCACTGGAAGGAAATCCCTGACGCTCGGGTCCACAGTGAAGCCTGCGAGTTGAAATGAATCCGGCAGTGTGACAACAGGTTGAGCTACCTGCTGTTTTGATGAGTCTCACCTCCTTCCTTCCCCGCTCGGTCCTCGAGGGCTCGGGCGGATTTAAGGAGTGGGAGAAAGGGCTTCAACGCCGTTTCGATGCGAGCGGTCCCTCCAACAAACAAACACACACACTCTCTCGGTCTTCATTCATTTCCCTCCCCTCCACCCTCCCCCCCCCCTCCCTGCCCCTCTATCTTCCAGGGCAGAGATAGGACACAGAGAGACTTGTGTCTGAGCTGAACAGGAAGAGAGCAGACAAACAGAGGCCTCCTCCGGCCACTAATTAGCAGGTCGTATGCAGCTCCCGTCCGACTGCGGAGGCCAGATTAAACGTTTGAGTGTGTGTGTGTGTGTGTGTGTGTGACGGCGCCTGCATGTGACGGTGTGTGATTATATCTGTGTAATAACGCAGTCTGGCGTTTGTCTCCTTGCAGATACAGTTGACGTGTGTGATCACGTGAGAGCTTATGTGCGTATTTTAGTGCGTGTATGCATTATTGACTTATATACAGTGTGTGTGTGTGTGTGTGTGTGTGTGTGTGTGTAAATAGGACACGTGCGGTTGCTTTGGTCACGTCCGAGGAACTTCCATCGTCTTAATCCTGTGACTCTCTCGGTCTCGGTTCGACCCCGGACTGTCACAACCCAACCCATTGCCTCACACACTGTACACCGAGTTCATAGGCCATCAGATATGAATAGAGGCTATAATTTGCTGGCATTTCCTCACGGAGGCTATTTGATTAGAGAGAAAAAGGGAGGGGTGGACACCAGAGAGGACAATGGACCCTCTGAGGCCCTCGATGAGGGGAGACGGCAGCACTGGACGGAAAACAGAGATGGAAATACGAATACTAAGCTAATACTTGAGGCTGTATTTAGGCACAGCGGTGCTTTGAGGTAACTGCTAACTAGTTTGCAATAATAATGCTAACATGCTGATGTTTTTGAAGATGGTTACCATCTTAGTTTAGCATGTTGGCATGACTGTTAGAACCGAACACTGACACTGATGGGAATATGATTACTTTTGCAATCAGCAGGTTACTGATACCTCAGCTACACCTGGATTCCAGATGTGCTTGTGAGCATTGATTTTTGACTCTGAGAACCTCACTGTGATGACAAGACTTCAGGAAGTTGTGCGCAGTCACTACATCAAACTCCTCGGAAAAAAATAAAAAATACATACTCAATATACATATTGTTGTGTTTTTCTTGAAACAACATGCATCTTTTTCAACTTCAGAGGTGTTGGTAGGTGTCTTTTGTCACTTTGAACAGGGCCAGGCAAGCTGTTTTGTCCCTTGGTTGCTTGCAAGAAAGCCAATAAGCGTATTTTCCAGGAAGGTTGAGCAGAAGTGAGAAATGCAGTGATAAAAAGGTTAGTGGCAAGAAAAACTACGAGGAATACGCTGGCAGAAAAGACGAGATAGGAGAGAGGTGTAGAGAGCAGTTGTCGGTCTCCATGAGAGAGCGAGAGAGATGGAGGCAAAGAGTGAAATAGAAAGAGAGAGGTGCAGAGCATGGGAATGCAGAATTGGATTGCCCTCCATGGCTGGCTAATCCCACAGAAATCAGCTGGCTGAGCCCCCAAAAGGACTCCTCAGAAAATAACAGCCTTCACTTTCCCCATGATGGGCGCCGTAAGGAGCAAAGCTCCAACTGCGCTTCCTCAGCAAGAGGCCAGCTCCGACAGAGAGCCACCGCCGCGTGACCGAAACCGTTCACGCGCTTCACCGCTATCCCGACAACTGGGGAGAAAGTTTCAGGTGCTGCACAGATACACTGGACGTGTGCATCCGTTTGATGCTCTACATCCAGCAATAAAGGCGTATTGATGGGCTGAGATAAACAACGGCAGGAATATTTATTCTCTCCCTTAAAACATTTTTTATTCTCAATATTTTGTTTTAGCACACACACATTTCTGTAATGTGGGAACAGGCAGTGTTTTCTTTAAGATGGATGGATGGATGGATGGATGGATGGCAAGAGAAGTGCTTCTGCTTTTACTGATCTTTGTTATTCATCCATCATTTCTGCAAAGCAAAAAGCACATTGAGAGGATTTTTAACTCGTCTTTCCATCAATATACTCCACGACTACGCAGTAAAAGTTACTCACCCCAAAAAAAAACAACACAAATCGACTTTCACTTGGATTCATTTCAAGCACTAAAACACTCATCTGTTTCTTCCTGTATGCTGCAGAATGCAGATCAGCCAGAATATCCAAAATGATTTAAAAGACACTGGAGCTACAGAATGTTTTTTGCACCCCAGATGTTTGTTAAATAGATTTTTTTTTAAATTCAAATTTGACTTATTTCCATTTAACAGAATGTATCCAGTAAAACAACGATAACACAACAGCTCGGAGTGCTGAAAGTGACTTCCTATTTATTACTTTTATGGGTACTCTGCGGTTTTATATCTCAATGGTGGTAAAGGGAATTGTTTTATGCTTACTGCTCCCTTCAGATTCACAGCATCCTTGAGCACACACACACACACACACACACACAACTTGCTGATGTGCCAACAGCACAGCATGACAGCTGTTCTGCCCTCGGTTTTGAAGGGCTTTGTTTTGGAGGCTGTGAATCACAAAAAAATTGACAAAATGTGGCTCATTCATGCAAAAAACTCAGACTCCATCTCTCCTTATAGAATCATCCAGTAGCACTGAGCTTCGCTTCTAACTCTCAGCAAGAAAGCAAATAAACTGCAGCTTTAACAGCGACCCACCCTTTTCCAGGGACACATACATCTCTACTGATTACAGATTGAAGTAAACTTTATTGATCCCTGTAGGGTAACGCTACATCACACTGCGGCTGCCTTAGTGTCTCTGAACAAACCTGTTAGTTGAGAATAAATCACTCAGAATGAAATAAAAAAACCATTGCAGTGAGATTTCGTTTCCATAACTGTCTTTCCATAACTGCAGTCCCAGGAGGAGAAACAACAACTGTGTGCTAACACCATTAGCTCTGCATATTTATTCATCATCTGAGGCCACAATGCAGTGTTTCTAATGAAATATTAACTCCCCATTTAAAATCGGCACACAAGCAAGATGTTACACGCACATTCACCTGCATGTGCACAGCGACTTTTCCTTGAACTAAGTAAACAATGAATGTATACATGAATACACAGACAGCTAATCTGGCCTTGTCACCAGAGTTTGGGAATGTTTGTGTGTTTTGTTACGTGCCAATCACCGGGATGTTAGCTTGGTTTGGTCACACACCGACGCATTTCACTTGCTCAAGGGCACATCAACACACCAGGGTAATAGTGGCGGTGCTGTAGTGGAAGCAGAGCAGTGGGACGCACCTTTTTTTTAAATTGAAGCTACTGCGTCTCATCCTCCAATCTTTTCTCCCTTTCCCTGTTTACCTCAATGACGACAAGATATCTGAACCCCAGCAGGATGTCAGACTTCACACACACACACACACACACACACACACACACACACACACACACACACACACACACACACACACACACACACACACACACACACACACACACACACACACACACACACACACACGGAACGTCTCCAAGTACTCAAGGGCAGCATATATGTGCGTGTCCCTCATCTATTTCAGTAAAAAGTGTTTGACAGCAGCTATAGGTGTGTGTGTTGAATGGTAGGTTGACAGTATATAGCTGCAGAGTCTGCAGGACATAAAGCCATTAACAACAACATAAGTGAAAGCGCGTCACATCCCGACGGTCCCACAGAGAGCAGCAGACAGAGGAGAGGAGGGAAACAACAGCGAGGAAAGAGAAGAGAAAGAAAGAGAAAGAATTGGACCAAATTCTGATGTTGTTTTTACATTATTTGTGTCATTTTAATTGCATAACATAATAACATTTCATTTTTAACTTATCATACTTTAACTGGAAGGAAACAGCTTATCAGCTTAAGGCTGTTGCTTTAAATATATTAGGCCATTGACATTACAGCCAAAATCTCAACAATATTGAGCTTTTCAAATTAGAAGTTATAAAACGTTTGATCCCAAAACCGTTTACATAATATCTAAAACCTCACCCAACCTCCCACAGAGCGCTTTCAGTCCTTCGTTTACAGGCTTCGACAGCTCTCCACATCACATCTGCCCTCTCAGAAACACACTCTGATGTCCCTCAACATCTTCAAGAGTCATCGTGGGTTTCTGATCTTAACCTCTGCCAGCGCCGCCCCCCCCCCCCCCCCCCACCCACCCTCAACTCCCCGGGCTGAAAGCATTAAAGGTCAGCCACCGCCACCCACTCATGAGAGGAAACCTGCAGAAAGAGAAATATAACGGGGACACCTGAGCGAAGGAAGAGACAGAAACAGGGAGGAAAAACTAAAAGATGGTCGGAAAACGCTGACGCGTGTGTATCTGCGCACTGCTCTGACGACTCTGTGATGACAGCCACTGAGATTTGTCAATGGTGGACATCCCACGCCTGACGTCTGATGAATTTCTGTGTTGCCTAGCAACCCTGCCGTCCTCTCTAAATCTGAATGTTTTTCTTGCATTCATTCGTTATCGTTCTTCCTTTTCTGTACCCTGCTCTCAAGGTGAGGTCTGAACTTCTTAAAGTCACCGCGGCAGAGGAAACCTCCTCCACACACACTTTGGCGTCAGCGCGGCGGCGATGGTGGGAGGAAACCTGTGGCTGGCAACGAACATTCACAGCGAGGGAGGCGTCCTTATGCAGCCACGTATGGCCGCATACACCACACACACACACACAAACATGTGACAGACTCTAATGACATGCCGTTTTCATCAGGAACAGAGTGCATTTATCTGCATAATCTAATGCATACACCACACACACACACACACACACACACACACACACAGTCACACACACACATAAACATGTGACAGACTCTAATGACATGCCGTTTTCATCAGGAACAGAGTGCATTTATCTGCATAATCTAATGCATACACACACACACACACACACACACACACACTGAAACACTAATTATGACACTGACAAGCAGTCAGTGCCTCCACATCAACCACAGGATATGTGTTGTCCCGATCTCTGAATAACATCCATTCAAATATCATGACACAATTTCATTCAATCGACCGTAGAAGCCTAGAAGACATTATATAACATCTGAAGTCATCCTCCTGCTGCTTGGATATTCTACCAACACACTTTTTCAAAAATATTTCAAACTGCATGACCACTGATCTTTTACAAATTGTAAACACATCCCTTCTCTCAGGTGTCTTCCCACAAGCCCTAAAAACTGCAGTTATTAAACCACTCCTAAAGAAGGCTAGTTTAGACTCCGCAACGATGAAAAATTATAGGCCAATATCAAACCTCCCATTTTTAAGTAAAATAATTGAAAAAGCGGTTTTCCAACAGCTGACCAACTTCTTCCAGTCAGGCTTTCGACAGCACCACAGTACTGAAACTGCTCTTGTTAAGGTTTTCAACGACATCCACTTAAACATAGACAATGGCAGAAGTTCAGTCTTAGTGTTCCTAGATCTCAGTGCTGCATTCGACACAGTCGACCATGCCATACTCCTAGAAAGACTAAAAATCTGGGTGGGACTCTCTGGCACAGCACTTAACTGGTTTGAATCCTACTTGAAGGACGAGAATACTTTGTGTCTGTAGCTGATTACACATCAGAGCTGACAAAAATGACATGTGGTGTTCCCCAAGGTTCAATACTGGGGCCTCTTCTGTTCAACATCTACATGCTTCCACTAGCTCAGATTATGGAAAACAACAAAGTGTGTTATCATAATTATGCAGACGACACACAAATCTACATAACTATGTCACCAGGGGACTATAATCCCATACAAGGGCTGGGTAACTGGATTGAACAAATCAACAACTGGATGTGCCAGAATTTTCTTCAATTAAACAAAGATAAAACAGAAGTAATTGTTTTTGGTACCAAGGACGAACAATTGAAAATCACCGCTCAGCTTCAATCACTGATGTTAAAACCCACAAACCAAGCCAGAAATCTAGGTGTAGTTATGGATTCAGACCTCAACCTGAACAGCCATATCAAGACAATTACAAAATCAGCCTACTATCACCTGAAGAATATATCAAGGATTAGAGGACTTATGTCTCAACAGGATTTGGAAAAACTTGTCCACGCATTTATCTTCAGCAGACTGGACTACTGTAACGGTGTGTTTACAGGTCTCTGTAAAAAGTCCGTCAGAAAGCTGCAGCTGATTCAGAACGCTGCAGCTCGAGTCCTCACTAAGACCAGGAGGGTGGATCACATCACTCCAGTTCTGATGTCTTTGCACTGGCTTCCTGTCCAACAAAGAATTGACTTTAAAATCCTGCTGTTGGTTTACAAAGCACTGAATGGTTTAGGGCCAAAATACATCTCTGATCTGCTGCTACCTTATGAACCATCCCGACCCCTCAGGTCGTCTGGGACCGGTCTACTTCCTGTTCCCAGAGTCAGAACTAAACATGGAGAAGCAGCGTTCAGTTTTTCTGCTCCACATATCTGGAACAAAGTCCCAGAAAGCTGCAGGTCTGCTGAGACCCTCAGCTCCTTTAAATCAAGATTGAAGACTTTTCTGTTTGCTGCTGCCTTTAATTGAACCACATTCAATTAATATATTAATCAATTTCCTGCATTTCTGCATTTTTTGTTGAAATTGTTTTAACAGAGTCACTTCAAATGTATTTTAGCAGATTTTAAAGTGCTGTTATATTTCACTGCATTATTCATGACAACCAAAAAAAGGGTAAATGATGCTTTAAGGGTTTTTATCAACACATCGTATATCCTTGACTGCATTAGGGAAAAGTTCACAACAATTTACACCCACAAATTGGAAGCTAAACCGTTTGATCAAGACTGCCACTGTCTTGATGCAGTTTTATTTTTCACTGGTATCTCCTTGACAATAAAAGCCGAAAAAGTCTTCTGATGCCAAACTCAAATATGACATTTCTGGTGAAAATATAGCGAACACTTGACCTGATATTGCTTTTTTTAGGTGGGTCTTTCTTTAAGGTGGCAGTACATTGGTTTGCATCCGTGCCGGTACTCCTGTCTGCTTCTGCAAACAGGGGGGTGTGCCGACCGCCATCTACTGACTGTGGATGCCTCAAACAACCCCAAGTCAAAAAATCCAAACAATCCCTTGAAACAAAAGTTTTAAATAAAGTTTAAAGTGTTTAGATCCGGAATCTTTTCCGTACGACTTGTTAGACGAGTCCAGCTCTTGGACTGACAGTCTTGAGTGACAGCTGGACAACCGCGCTCAGACGATCGACACAAAGGTTAACACACGTCTGCTGATACATGAAGTGAGCGATAGATGAGCCAGAGAGAGACAAACACGAGATAGAGATGGATGAGCGAAAACAAGCCAAAAAAAACAAGAAAGAATTAGGGTGACAGATCTCATGCGGGACGATAAGAAGAAAGGATGAGATGGAAAGACCGCCGCATGAAAAATGTTTCACTTCCTCCAGTCATCCTCAGAGGGGACGCACAGGCTTCTGTCTTTCTGTGAACTCTGTTTATTCATAATGACACTGGGCAAATTAGCACGGCGCTAACTTAATTATGTGATAACAACTCAATTTATCTTCTCCACTCTGCTCCTTTCTTCTTCTTCTATAAAGCCACACACACACACAAACCCACCTACACAAAATGAAGCCATGCCAAAACTCAGACACACACACACACACACACAGACACACACACACACACACACAGTACAGCTGATGCCTCCAAATATCCTCTATATACACACTCGTGCTCACATTTAAACGGACACGCAAAGAGGGTTATTTTTTCTCTCCTTTCTACGCACCGACACATTAGCGCCTCACATGCACACGTATACACACACTTATCCAGGTGCAAACCTCTCCAGGCAGTGTGCCAGCCAGTCATGCAGGAAGGCTGCCAGTATACAAGACAGAGGGTCTGTTGTGTTGTAAATGTCAGATGTGCTGCTGTTGGAGCCAGCGCGCATCCCACCGCCATACACAATCTCCTCTGCACACACTTAACTGCACTTATATACACAGCACGGAGGGCTTAGGGGGAGAGGGAGCAGGGAAGGAAGGAAGGAAGGAAGAAGAAAAGATGGAGCAGGAATACGAGGAAGTGGAGGAGATTCACACCCTGGCATGAGAGGTAACAAGTGGGAGAGGATCTCAAATCTTCATGAACTTAAATTTACAACTCATGCAATATACTGTACGGTATATATTGCAGTGGATATTCTCAGGTACAAAAGGTAAGATGCACAATATTAAGAAAAGGTGAACGAAGCTTTCTCGTGATTGTTTTTCCCTGTCAGCTAATAAACATATGTATCTTTTGTCATGACTGTGGAGCCACTTCCAAGCTGTCTTGTTGAGGCGATGGACTTTAAAATAAAACAATTCTCCTCCCCGTTCAGACTTTTGAAGCCCACTTTTCCTCATAAAGATATTTGAAGGGTGTATACTGTATATATTTTTTTTTCTCAATGCTGTTATGAATTGTTGACATCAAAGACCAGAAGACAAATATCAACTCCACCTGAGTTTACTGACAGAAAGATCAATGCTGCTTTTGGTCCTCTAAGGAACACAATACCAGCACTAAAAGTCACATTTATATTCCGCCGTGTATTCCTGTGCTGCTGCAATATTCACATTTACCCGCAAGGGACGATTATCCTTCAATGTGCTCTCATTGTATCAGATATACCAGATCATGACCCCAGTCCTTCCCATGAAAAGATCTATCTGGAGAGCTAAGGACACATTTTGGAAAGTTCTGATAACAAGATAGAAAGTGAAGATGAAAGAGAAAGAGAACGAGCATGAGAGCACAAGAGAGACAGCGTAGTACCCGGAGCTGCCGGCTCAACCGCTGCGTTCCCAAGGTAACCGGTAAAAAGCATCCACTCAGAACAATGGCGATATAACTACCCTGTAATTTCACTGTAGTCGAGCAGGGTGTGTGTGTGTGTGTGTGTACGCATCCTTCTACACCATGCGACGAATGTATATGTTGACTATGAATTGCTACGATTATGTTGTATAAGTGCCATTAAGTGCACATTTTAAAATACGATGTAATGCAAATGAGCAGGGAAATTAGGTTATCTGTATCTGTGTGTGTGTGTGTGTGTGTGTGTGTGTGTGTGTGTGTGTGTGTGTGTGTGTGTGTGTACCTGTGATAGGCTGGAGAAGCCCAGGTTGCGGCAGCCGTTGCAGGGTGTCAGGGCCTCCCAGAATCCAGTGGGGCCGCAACTCTTTTCTGCCTCCTCCTCCTCTAGAGCCACGGCGAGAGGTGGGGTCGGCCGCTGCGTACACAAATAACAAACACAATTTGTTTTTAAATCACTAGTTCACCAAAGAACAAAGAACAGGGGATAAAATAAAGAGCTGAAAAGAGAGATGATTTGATGCTGATGCTCATTTTAGAAAAAACACAATTTAAAGTAGAGAATGCCTTCGCATTGTTCCTCTGGGAGCCACAATGAGTTAACCCGACAGGAGAAAGGTGCAGGAACAGCAGAACACACTTCATCACACACACACACACACACACACAAGCACACTGTGTCCTTTCCTGGGGCTCTTTGGCTCCCAGGAGGCAGGTGTGTGGGTGAGCTCCGTGGCACGAGGTGTCACAGGACGCATACGGCCCACCTGATATCTCAGTGAACCACATAATGCGGCAAAGGACGCCGGTCACAGCAGATGACGTAGACGGATACCAGAGCATCGTCTGACGTGTAGCCTTAAACGAGGGGCAAAGGGAGAGAGCCGAGGGAGGTCTGATGATGAGAGAAAAATCATCTTTGGAACGAAGGTCTAAAAATAAGCAGGACGGCAAAGAAATTAGGGTAAAGAGGGAGAGGATTCAGAGAGGAGCATGAAGGACATGTTCGAAACAGGAAGAGGTACTGGAACTGTGAGAAATTAAACCAAGAGAAGATACAGAGGGAGGGATGGACAGATGGGAAGAGCAAAAGAACAGCAGACAGAAAATGAGAACCAAAAGGTCACCAGTCGCTCCAGATTGCAAAGGGCCCTCTGCAACACGAGAATGTTGATCGATGTCAAACGTGATGAAGTCCACACACACACACACACACACACACACACTGCACTGTATGACTGCATGGACAACAGATATCCTTTCATTACAGTAAAATTCAGATATCAGCCAGTGTTCAATAAAAATAACACGGTTAATAATTCATTACTGCAGACTGCATAGCTGATCAATGTTACAGTAGTTGTGCACGGGAAACCCTTGAAGATATAGATTATCATTTTGGGATTTTTTTCTATATTTAAAGTTACTTTGAGGAACATTTAACTGGTTATGAAACAGACTCAGTTTGATACTGATGCCTCCGTATGAACTACATTAGGAAACGAGAGAGAAGATTGGCTATTTCTTAATTGGTCCGAAAATCGGATTAATCCTGTGATCTGAAACGACTCTATTGCAATACATTTAAGGCTCATCGTTGAAAGAAAAGAACATTATCTCTATTTAAAGCTTACCAATTGAACATATTTTCCCAAACGTACGTCCCCACACATTCACAAGTTTTCCTTTTGCTATGAAACACTGTTCAAGTACTCAGCTGTACTTTGTGTTTAGTGCTAATTGGCTAATTCTCGCATGCTGAGAGGTTAAACTGAGACGGTACACCTCGTAAAAATAACCTGCTAATGTTTTGTCACTGTAAGCTGTAGACTGTGTTCTCTGTATAATGTTTTCTTTGATTTAAACACTGCATTTCCAACCCGCAGAGGCTTACGTCAAAGGAAATTAGTGAATGTTTCAAGTCAAGCAACAGACAATTAATCAACAAGCACAAACTGCAAGACATTTGCTGGTTCCAGCTTCTCAAATGTGATCATTTGCTGCTTTCTCTGTTTTATATCATTGTAAATGGAATACTTTTGGGATTTGGCCTGTTGGTCAGATAAACTAATTTAACCTCCATATATTTTCCCGACTAAATTATCTGTTATTTGTATGGACTAAATACTCTTAAGTGGCAGTCTTTGTGTTTCTTTGAAGAATGGGAAAAGAAACTTCTTGAACATCAGCAGAAAATATTAGCAGTGATACTGATTCAACCGCAATGAACACACGTAGTATAGAGGGCTCATCTGAATACAGGACACGCACACACACAAGCGAGCATTTCCATTACTGCTCGGTTTACACACAATGGGTACCAAGGTGTTACTGTGTGTGTGTGTGTGCGGTTTTTGCATGTTTTATTCATGTGTGACAGACACATTGAATCACATACGAATGGCTCCAGCCCCACGTACACACTGTGAATGTCAGTAATAGAATACAAATAGGTACAGAGAGAGAGAGAGAGAGAGAGAGAGAGAGAGAGAGAGAGAGAGAGAGAGAGAGAGAGAGAAGATGGATTGAGATAATTACATCCAAAACTAGAAAGGTGCACTCAGTCGAGTGTAGATCCCCGCCAGGTGTGTCTGCAACAACCACTGCTGTACTGAGTGATTGAATGAGTTCAACCCACAAATGGATAACCCCCCCCCCCCCCCCCCCCCAATCTAGACACTTATAGGCTGAAAGACTTTGTAAAACCCACTTCATTCAAACTCAAAAACAAGTGGTGGCGCAGGCAATCCACTCTGTAAGTCGCCGTATAAGACACGTCATACAGTCCTGCAAAAAACGAAACTTTAACTCACGAAGCTGTGTGCCGGCGTAGAAGCGGCTAAATGAACGATGTAACGGTACTCAGCGGTTAACTGTTGAGTTGCCACTACTGGCCGCCCCAAAATATTATGCAGTTTGCTGCAGCAGAATGCGAGATTAGCCGTGGACAGACACGGGAGGTGCACACTCACTCACGCACGCACGCACGCGACCGATCGCGCGATCCACCTGTCGGAGATAATGAGCGGAGGTTCAACGAGCACGCACAGGTAGTGAACGCCCGCTGCACTGTACGTGAACATTCCTCGGCTTGCTTTCATATTGAGCCTTTTACAGAAATGGAAAAGATGATGAGCTATTGATCAGTGTCAAAATATGAACTCACTGAGGTGTGTGTGTGTGTGTGTGTGTGTGTGTGTGTGTGTGTGTGTGTGTGTGTGTGTTGCTGTAGGTGAGCGAGAAGAGAAATAGAAAGGAAAATTGAAACAGACATGCCATAAATAAGCAAGCGAGAAGCACAGACACAGACAAAGGCATTTCTTTGGATGCTTCTTCTCTGTATATATGTGTGTGTGTGTGTGTGTGTGTGTGTGTGTGTGTGTGTGTGTGTGTGTGTGTGTGTGTGTGTGTGTGTTTGTTTGTGGTCTAAAGGCTCAGGTGGGGGGTCAGTGTGATAGAAGACCTCTGTGTCCTGCGGTGCGTCTGACTTCCTGGGCAGTGGAATTGAAAAAGCTCAGCGCCTCTCCGTCACGCTGCGCTGGCGGTTAGAAATAAACTGCAGCTGTGGTTCTCTGGTCGGCTAATACTGATGAAAGTCAGCTATTTCATCTCCAAACTGGAATTCAAACTAATAAGGTCCAATAAGGTCCAATAAGGTCCAATAACGTTCAGTCAGTTTTCCTCTCTGTGTGTGTGTGTGACTGAGAGAGGAAACAAGTGAAGTAGATTCCACTCACAATATTTCAGTGTAAAAGGCAGCTAATGAGAAGACGCGAGGTCAAGAAGAACAACGTCTGCCGGCTGTGAACGGCTGTTTGAGCACAGAAAGTAATTACAATTCTAAACTAATTCAGGCGAACAATAAACAGTCGCTGCTGTGTTTCAACGCCGAGTGAATACTCAATTGAAGTCGGCTCAGCTGCGTCAGTCGATCTGATACTGCCCTCTGTTGTCAGAAGAGACAAAGTGCAAGCAAAGTACAAACACACACACACACACACACACACACACACATACAGTACTTACTATCTGGACCCTTTGTGCTGTGATACAACAACCTCAAGAGAAAAACACTGATGCAGAGGTGATAAGCAGATGTGCGAGGAGAAACGCTTGCTTGTTTTTGTTCTGTCTACAAAGGATCAAATGCAGCAGCTGTGCATGTACATGGTACTGAGAACACACCACAAGATTACGGTGTTTTTATGAAGAAATGATATGTTAAAATGACTGGAATTGATTGAAATGATTAGTTTGCACCATCTCCTTTTTGATCATTTCATCAGGTACAAAATATGTATTTTGTATCAACATGAAGTGGTGTTCAATATATTAGAACTATTTATTGAGCTCAAAAATAGCACCGTTTTAATTATGGCTGCAACTAAAAAAATCTTAACTGAAAACGAATCAGTTTCTTTGATTGATCAGTTCATTGTTTAGTCTGTAGTCTGTACAATGAAACAACAATGAACGCCGTACATTTGAGAGGCTGAAACTAGTCGACCGTTTACCAATATTACCGTCGATTGATTCTTTGGTGACTAATTAATAACTTGACTTGACCAAACGCCTTTCAATGCACCAGTCCTCCGTACCTTGACTCGAGTCAGGGTGCCGTTGGGTCGATCTGGGCGCTCCTCGTCTGAGAGCCGCCCGCTGCCGAAGCTGTCCATGGAGTGGGAGGAGATGGTGTGACAGAGCTCCTCGAAGGAGTAGTCCCTGTCCCGGCACTTTTTGATCTCGTGGAGCAGCTTGGACAGCTCACTTGTCACAGCATCATCTGGGGGAGAGGAGGAAGAGAGCCGAGTGGAAAGTAAGAAAAACATCCAGAGCTCCTTTAAGCATCGGAATGAAGCCAGTCCCCGTCACTGCGCGTACAAACGTGGCAAAGGAAATAACCCTAAAACAGACTGCACAGTAATCAAGAAGACGTTCTTTTTAAGATCCTGTTAAGGGGGATTCATCACCAGACAGAACTAATGGCTTCTGATCCAGGCAGAGAGCCGATCAGAGGGAGCTCAGCTTGCTGCAATGTTACATTCACAACACAGGGGGCAGCGCTGCACAGGGAAACAGGGCGGCACTTCAGAGCGGCAGTAACTGCGTTTCCCCACTAGAGGAGCTGCTCTCCGTGGCTGGATGTATGTGGTATTGTTCGCCCATATTGATGCAGAGTTTGCCCTCAGCGTATTCCCTTTTCTGACCGTAATCATTTATGGTGATTATTTCTGATATGTTCAGGCATATTCTAAAAGATATTATGAACCTCATGTCATGTTTTTTTCCAATATGAGTTGTTATTTAACATCTATACTGCTGGTTTCTGTCACTTTCTCAAAAGGAAATCTCCCCCCACTTGGATTGGGGGAAGATTAACCCTAACCCTAACCCAAAATACTTTTGAGAACCTTTATTCTCAGTGTAAACCCAATTATTGCGTAGTTGTTGTTGCATCATTGCGTATACTCACTCTTGTGTCTGAGGGAGGGGGAGGCGCAGGGCGAGGGAACAGAGGTTCGAGGTGCAGGGATGGGACACTTGCGAACAGGCTCCTCCTCCATGAAACCCCTCATCTCCATCTCCATCTCGTCGATCATATATTCTGCAGAGACATGGAGACAAACAGAGCCAAGTAAGAAGATGGAGGATGAGACAATGAGAGAGAAGAGAGAGGGGAACATATGTTGAGGGACGAGAGAAGAGGAGTTTGGAGGAGAATGTGTTGGTGTGGGAGGGATGGGGTGGGGGGAGGAAAAGCATTTCAGAGGCCTTTTTACTGGATCGATATAATAGCACGGCCATCAGCATTGGTCAACAGCTTGTGCTGCATTCAATTCACACTATTCCCCGCGCCGCAAATCCACTCCGCAGCTTCTGCTAATAGAGCACTCTGCTGTTAAAAAAATATAAATAAATAAAAAAAGCTAAAGAGAAGGATTGAGTGGGAGAAGAAAGAGAGTGCAGAAAGCAGGTTCAGGTGTGGCAGAAACTAAGCTGAAGACTGGATGATGAACTTCCTTAAGTGAGGCATTAGCTGCCCAAAAAACACACAAACACACAATCGTGTGGCAGATTCCCTGCAGAGCCCTAATGAGGAATCATATTAACGTCGGGAGAGTGTATTTCTACCACTGTGTATCTTGGCATTCAGCTGGACAATACTGATACACAACCATGTTTGCTTACAATTACAATCGAGTATGGGGAAGTGCATCAGAGTCATTTGATGCCATTAAATTGCTTGACAGTTTTATTCCCCCTGTAGTCGTTCGTCAGCAGAGGCACGGCTAAACTACTGCAAGTGCATAACCAGTTGCAGCAGAAAGTCAACTGTAAGTGAATTCAAACAGCCATACGAGTCATGCGCCGCAAATCAAATGAGAATCCAGTCACAACGAGGTGCCTGTGGCAACCAGAATGTCCCTCAGCTGGTACAATTCAGCAAATGAGAGTTCCTCTCCTCTTTGTGTGTGTCCTTCTCCGTCTCCTCTCCAACAGGAAATGGCATGCAGCTGATCTTTTCACCAAGTCACAGCTGTGTCCTTTTTCTCTCTCACTATCTCGCTTTCATTCCTCACACACACACACTCACACACACACACACACATCCACGCTGAAGTCCAAATTTCCCTGCGCTGGTTTGTTGAGATTAGATTTGGATGGCCGCGATTCCTCAACAATATCTGCCATCACATGGGATTTGGACATTTAAAACAGCTACACTTCTATAGAAGTGTTTCCATCACCGAGTCTGCACATCAAACAGTCTCTTAGTTCCATGAAAGCAGTGTTCACTGCATATGTGCGAATATTCGGAGGGACATAAAGGCACTGCTCAGGGGTTGAGCAGCAGAATTCAAAGGATGCTGAACAAAGTTCCAGTGAGAAAGACATTAAACTGCTGCATTAACCTGTTCAACCCCACAGACGCACCAGAAAAGCACAGCTCTGTTGAAAGGCACCAAACCTTACTTCACCATTGATGAGAGCCGAAAGAATAAACCAAAACAGCTCGGTTGTATGCCGTGAAACCAACCAGCTGAAATGTATTTCATGCGTATACATCAGATGCTTTGAGCGTTACAGTTTCCCTGAAATTGTAAACTGGAATCGCCAATTAAAACTAAATTGCTCTGCCCGTTGCATCACTGTTTTCCCTGGTTTAATGTCAGCTTTATGTTGTTATTTAAAAAAAAATTGTGGCCAATTTTATAACATTCCCGAGATTTATTTTTAAATTTGCCTCCAAGTTACAGTAAAACCACCTGGCTGTTAATTTAGGGTCTGACATATTCTCCTCATCCCTCAATCCCGCCATTTCTGTCTGCCACTATCTCCCTCGCTTTCAATCATCTGTAACTGCGTGCCTGACACACACACACAGACTACACGAGGACGGACAGCGAACGCCTCCAGGCCACAGCGTTCGTACTGAGCCTCGCGATCACCTCAGGACAACGCTGTCTTTAGAAGAGACAATCTGGAGAACCTTTGGGTCTCCGGGGACTGTGGAGTAAACTCACACGAACAATCACTGGTCACACACACTGCAGTAAACATGAGAGCACAAACAGGCATTTTAATGGCAGGTGGAGGACTGAAGAAAACACTGAACACTTGTTTTTCTTTTTCTAAAAAGGACTGACTGGGTGCAGCTGCAATGGAAAAGCGCTGGCGTGAATTTGTGACTTTACTGGTTACGTTCTGAGTTTAATTATGAGGCAGATTTTTCAGTAGAAAAATGAATAATGTCTGTTTTAAAAGCACAATCACGTCTCTTTTGCTCCCTATGGTATGCTTCCAGCTAAAAAAAGATGTTGGCAGGCATGAGCATGTTAATTCAAAAAGCATAATTTAACATTTAAAGATTTTTGAACAGTTCTTCCTCATCGCAATATCCTGATTTCACTGGAAACACTTTAAATCCTGTTTCTTTGTGGCTTTGATGCCGCAGTCTGCAATAAGATGTGCTCGCCGAACACGTTCAACTTTCAGTAGATGCCCAACAACGGTCACAATGTCAGACTCTGAGTCCACATACCAAAAATATATATATATAGACTGCAGGTTAACATGTCTGCAGGAGTCATTAAGTTGCCAAATTAAATCCTCACACCAACAACTACCAATTAGCAGAAAACTCTTCTATTCCTGCGAATGCATCAATTCACACACACGTGTTGAGTTCTAGTGTAGCTGCAAAATGTGGGACACCTCACCAATCTCAACCTCACGCCACCTGTTCATGCTCTAGCACCTGTAAGCCTTCAAACTGAACACGAACACTGTTCAACTGTGAAGACTGTGTCTTTAATCGCCCCGATGTTCTACTACATTTACTGTGCGCGAGTATTCTACTTTTCTGCTCCTGAAATGACCCAATTTCTCAAGTGAAATTCAATCTACAGCGTGTGTGTGTGTGTGTGTGTGTGTGTGTCTTACCTTGGATAAGAGCAGTGATCTGCTGGGATTTCGGTGCAGGATGCTCTCTCAGGATCTCCAGGGCTGTTCTCCCCTGGCTGTTTTTGAGACTGGTGTCGATCTCTGAGAGACACACACACACACACACACACACACACACACACACACACACACACACACACACACACACACACACACACAGTACAAGCATTGATACACATGATCAACGGGGCAACACAAGACCCATGACTTGGACCGAACAAGATAAACCTTCTCGTACTTTGCTCAAAGAACCTGAACTACAGACACAAGACCTGCAGTACACATGCACAGACTGAGACCCGCTGACACACAGTCACAAAACTCCAGTCAGCAAAAGATGAATGAGTTGCAGTCCCCAGAGGACGGACGTGGGATTTTATGAATTCATGAAGACTCTTTACGAACAGCGTAATACGCTTTTCATCGGGTTTGTTGTCGAGGAGCACACACACACTCCTCACAGGCAATGACACGATCATCAAAAACAAACGCACACAAACAAGAGGCGTACACACAAAGCACACACGAGATACACACACACACACAAACAAATTCAATTGTGAGCAGAAACAAACAATCTTTCTTCTACAATAAATCCCCATTTATCCGACTGTTAGCCTTTTTAATCCGTTCCTGCGCGCATGGGTCCAATTCAACACAAAAACAATAAATGGCATTCCAGTCACTCTGCTGGGCACCATGAACGAAAAACGTCGAAAACTGAGAGAAAGCACATTTGGAACCTAATAGAAAGTGCAAGTTTTCTCTCGTTCCTGCTTACTTTTTTACACATCTAACACATGTTTAATAGGATTTTCACGTATATTTCCTCTCGTGTTTTGTGCATTCAAAAACCGAATAGAATGAATAATTAACTTTGATGCTTGATGTTATAAGATGTAAGATGAGAAGATCGATATCACTCATCTGTACAAGCTTACCAGCTGCCGGAGGGAAGCGTCATATTTACTCATAGGAAAGTCTGGAAAACAGCTAGCCTGCCTGAGGTGACAGAATCAGCCCACCAGCTTCTCCAAAGCTCGCGAACGAACGAGTTATATCTCCTGCGTGATGTGGTTAAAAGCTCCAGAAAACGCTTTGATTCGAGAATGCCTCGACAAAAGCATTTCTAAGATTAGTTGGTCAGAAAAAAAAGTGCTCATCAGCAAATCCAAAGATATCTTTGGTGCGCTGGTTGTATATTTCAACATCCTGAGCTGTTTCCCGGCGTAGCTCAAGATGAACAATGAAAGGCTGTCTGCCCATCCTGCATCCCTGCGACTACCTCCCAACCCAAACACACACTATGTTTGAAGGGTTGTGTCGGGTTTGAGTTTAGTGAACCAGGCCCCTTGTTGATCCAGGATGTCAATAAAATCGAGGCCAAAAGAGCATGGCCGCCCACAGGAAGTCCCGCGGGAAACAGGAAGTGCTAAAGGAAAGTGGGTGGAGTGTTGGCGGCGGTATCAAAGAGTCAGGGTTCAGAATCGATCAGCTCTCAATACAAGAAGCGTTAACGTGCAAGATGTGATTTTTGTCACTAATCACCTTTGACCCATTTTCAAGTCGAGTGACATCATCATAAGGCGACATCACGCATCGTATCCTGTTGAATCCTGCGACTCCTCTTGATACAATTGAAAAATATGGCCAAATCAAAAACAAAGTCGAAAGTCTCGGATTTCATAACAGTGAGACAGAATGCAGCAGACGGATGCCTGGAGTTCACCGGAGGGCAAATACAACCCACAATCTGGAGAGGAAAGGAACACCGTGGGCATCTAGCCCCGAGTCGAAATAAAAGAGAAAAACAAGGGAACGCACTGCTTCTTGTGTTTTCCAGGATGTATTTATAGACCCACCTGAGTCAAGCAGAAGGCGAACTACATCCATCTTCCCACAGAGAGCTGCCTCGTGGAGGGCACTGCCATTCTCCGTCTGAGAGAGAGACACAGTGCGTGTTAATGTTCCATTCCTTTAACAATTAAACACAGAGACAGAAACAGACATCAAAAACAGAAGTGGATCGGGAGGACCGGTAGGATTTACAAGAAAAAGAAGCACAAGGATTAAAAGGGAGCAAGAAAAGAACATTTTGAGTTGATACAACGCCTCTTTCTCTGGAAAGAGATGCAGCGAGATTCAAATGAAAGAGTCACATTCCCTCGCCTGCGTGAGGCCACAACCGATTTCAAAACCATTCCACGAGCAGCGGGAGCCTGTGTGGGAACGTAGATCGCCACGCGCCGGCCCGTATCAACCTCCGGTGCTTCTAACGGGGATATTACGGTCATGATGCAACATATGGAAACTATAGGGAGGGGGAGGCCGCTGGTAAGGTCGTCATCTTGGATCAGCAGCGATGAGAGAGACGATTACTCTCGACAAGCCCGCTTTTATCAGAGCAACACTCAAGAGCCCCAGCGAGAGAGAGAGAGAACAGATGTTTACAATCAATTCGAAAAAAATATTAGAAACACGTAAAAGTACAATGCCATACCATTCAGAGGCACCACAAGCAGCCACACTGGGATGCTCTTTAATACCCACACTACCAGAAACAAGCTTTAGTCCTGTGTGTCCCAATACATACCAGGATGGTCCACTACATCCAGTCACGTTTTTGCAGAATGCAAGCCAACATGCGTCTCTCTGGCTATTCTGACCCACAATCCTTTGCGCGGCAGTTATATAAGCAAGAGGGTCAAACCTCATGTTATGAGGAAGTAGTATGTCCCCAATTTAATGTGTGCTGCATGCAACAGTATGTTTGTTAGAGCAGCAGGAGGATGAACTGAAAGTCAAAAGAAAATGGTGATGAGACTAAATGCAGTTAAAGCTCGAAAGCTTTGTGGGACATCATGTTTGTATATGTCTCAATAACATGCTGCCCGGTGCACCTGGCTTGAAGCTAAAATCCCCACCAGGAAAGATTTGAACCTGAATCCATGCGTACACACATCCATGATGAACATTGTTTTTAAATCCTACACACACACAAACTCACTGAGCAACATACATATGCTGATTCCATCACATCCTTCACGGCTGGCTTCCTGACAACACAGATGAAATCCTGGACCGAAGAACCAAACCCCCCCAGCCTTAACGAAGACAAATTATCTGGACGGCAGCCAGGTCCGCTGATAGGCTGCCGGGGAATTCATCTCAGCGCGACGGCGAACCAGACATACCGCGCGAATACCAAACTTACTGAGGCCGCTCCGTTTCCTCTGCGACAAAAAGCGCCATCGGACGGGTACGTTCGCCAGACGCAGCCACTCCTACGTCCTCAAAAGGTCAACGGTCAATCACCCAGTGCTCTTTTTGGGGGAGGTGCACATCCCAGTGGTAAACAGATGAGTGGTCACAGCTTCGTTGACTGCATCAAACTGTGGAAGTTTAGCCAAAGGATCGTTTTCCCAAATACAAGTGAGAGGAGGTGGGAGGGCAGGAAGTGATCCGCCCCCCTGTTCCCTCACACACACACACACACACACACACACACACACACACACACACACACACACACACACACACACACACACACACACACACACACACACACACACACACACACGCCTTCCTAACCTCTCCGGCCCCCCTCTGCGGTCATCTCTATACCACTTCCCGTCTCCCATGCCGATTGTACAGTGATGTCACGAGGAACGAGGAATTGAACGGCGGAGGACTTTCTGTTTCATGGCTGCTGGCAGAAATGTAGCAGTCGCTGTTGACGTTGAATGTAAATGCTCAAGTCCACTTTAGCAAAGGCAGTCTAGTGTGTTTATGTGTGTGTTTGTACTCAACTTTTGCCCCGTGTTGTTAGCTACCTGCCCGCACTGGCAGCAGGTTCCTCCATAGGGACTTCCCCTCATTATTATGGAAACATTCAGAGAACGAGAGACACACACAGAGTGAAAAGAGAGTGACGGCGCTGCTTCTATAAATTATTCATTCACACTCAGAGAGACCTATATGCCTTGACTCCAATTACTGACCTGTACGAGCGTTCTCTCTCTCACACACACACACACACACGCACAAAGTGCTTTCCACTTGTGACAACTTACAAGGTGGCCATCTGTGAGTAGCCCACAGTGTCCAGTCTGTGCTGTCACCAGTAAAGCTCCAACACACAATAGTGCAGAGAGTATATTCTCATCATGGGAGACGAATGCCAGAATACACATCTTGTTTCCGCATTAAAAGCGTCAGACTTTCATTTCAGCATTGTAGATGTCGCCATTTCTACGCATCATTTTCGGCCAGAAAGACATGCAGCGGAACAAAGAATCAACTTGGCAAATTGCAGAGGAAGATGTGAGGTATCCAAGGACACAACAAGAGAGGCAGAGAGAGATTTGCAGCAGTGCGTTATGGCGGGGAGAGGACGAGGCGAATCGAAGGCGTGTAGTGTTCATCTCCACTAGACACATGGAGCCCGAGGCCAAATCCCTGCAGAGAAACACAGCCCTGCTCTTCAGATCATGCACACACACACACACACACACACACACACACCGTGCAACAAGGACAGAAGGCAAAGAAGATGGGCGCAATACCGCTGAGTCATGCATCTCAGCACCAGAATGACTCCCATATACACAACAGGTCAAGTTGTTCCCGTCTTTCTGGAGATAAAACAGACATAAGCACCCACCACTAATATCCACTAAATTCTCGAAATTGCAGTTGCAATACGTCCGTGACAGATGTGATCGTATCCCGAAGGGGCAGAGGCACGATGTGACAAAGTGTTCTCGCAAACGGATTTGTTTTCCTTGCAATCGCGGACAACGCTCAGCAGAAAGCCCTTTCACATGCTCCACATACTGTACATCTACTGTACTCACACAGCCAGGGAAAGGAAGAACGCGGCATCTGCTGCGCCATGTGTCCTCGTAGCAAATGAACACGGAGTCGGTTCAGATTCTGACAACAGCAGAAGTGAACTTCAGTCACAGCTACACTTTCAGGACGGTGCAAACTTTCAGGGTAAGAAGGGAGTTTTCTTCAGAAAACCGAAAACATTTATTAACTGGTTTTCCTTAAATCCTTTGTGATCACCGAACAGAACTGACTGGAGAAGAGAACGTCAGTGTGAAACAGACATTCACAGGTTCACTAATGCAGATGAAGTGACGTGTGTGTTGGTTACTGCATTGGAAGACACATATATACAAACTTAAGACTTGTTGGAGTTGTGAGACCTTGCGTCGGCACAGAAAGAGAGAATTCGAGACACTTCTTGACCTCGTAATGATCCGTCGCAGATGCTTTTTACTACAACCAAAAGCAAGGTTCACTTGCAGTTGGAGCACCTCAAAGACGTGACAGAAAAAACAAATGTCTTGTAATGTGAATAATCAGGACGGACTCAATTCAAATGGTCTTAAGAGGCTGATAAATACAGCACAGGGCTGTTTGTCTACACTTAACGTTTAAGACAAGCGAGCAAAGTCAAACAGTTCGTCAGAGGAAATCGCCTCGAGAGAAAGAAAACGGCGTCGGAGGAAGCAGCAAAGCGCGGCTGTCTTTTGACAAGGCCTCACTAAAACAAATGGCCCAGAACGGGTCGAGACAATGCGGTGTTTCGATCGCACGGAGAACTCGGAATACACGATAAAGGCTAAATGTAAATGAACGAGGAGGAGCGCAGCCCAAACAGCATGACAGAAAGTGAGCAGTAGTGAAGCACCGCAGACTGGAAGCGACTGCATTTCCTCATGTAGTGTGTGTAGAGAGGACCTCTCAGGAACAGCCTGTCCCCTTCCTCCTCCTCTCCGTCCTCCTGCTCTCTCTTCTCCCAATCAATTATTCATCCCTCTCCATCACCACACCATGGGAGGCATGCACCACATAGACATGAGACACACACACACACACTCACACACTTCCAAAAAGAAGGATCTGCCAAGCATTTATGCCTGTGGTGGATTACACACACAGAAAACAAAGCCGTGCTGTCTTTCATTGAAAACACAAGACAGCAGCTTCTAAAATATTCACTTACAGCCGAGATGAGAGGACGAAGGAGATTCAGAGTCGGGGATTTTTGAGGTTTAATCGCTTGAAGCTTGATTCTGTTTCAGAACTACAGACCAAAACAATATTTAAATCCTTCCTGCATCTGCACAGTAAATGTGTACACATGTCCGAAAGAAAGATTTCACCCCCAAATCACAATGTCACAAATTATTCCTGGAAATTGTGTTCGCCGTGAACCAAAAACAATGATGTTTCCAAAATTGTTTATCTGTACATTTCACAGGCAAAGTGTCTAAAAATAATAAAAAGTCTCTACAAATCTTGATGTGGGCAGTTTACATGAGAACTACTTCCTGTTTAAGACATCTTCCAACTGTCAAATTTAAAAAGAAAGAACCAACAAAAGGCTCGGTGGAATAGCTTTCAGGCCGATCCTGTTGTAAACAGATATTACTAACAGGTTTTTAAATCCAATTGTATCAAAAGGAACATGGTTTGCCCTGAGCAAAAAAACTGAAAAGGAAAAAGCTATTTGTTTGTCTGCTATAATCTCTGCCAGAAATCTGTTTAATCCTTGGCTGCTGATATAGGACACTAACAGCTAAAAGCGATGAATGCTTTCTCACCACACAGTTGACGTCCATGCCGGCCTCCAGCAGGGTCTGGACGGTGCTGTGGTGTCCGTTGCGTGCAGCCAGGTGAAGCGGAGTGTGTCGGCGAGTGTGGCTGGTCATGAGGTTGGGGTGAGCGCTCGCCAACATGCGCACCACCTGCGCACAAAAGCAGAGCCATATGTCAGGGACAAAAACAGCAAAGTTTGGAGAAACTAGGCCACGACGAGGCACCTTTTTGTGACTTTTTTTTAAAGACAAATCACAGCAAAAAGTTTCCCAGAGAAACGGTAAATATTTTGTTGCCCCTTAGAATCAAAGACAGTCAATGTTAAGTTATAACTTATAGCTTCACCAGTCAATAATGCTGATGTCCTGCGCAAAGAGTTGGGAGGATAGTGTCTGTTTTTAGCCTTTACGAAACCAAAAATACAAGACGAAAAGTAACTAACGGGGTCAGATGAGGATGGAACATTAGCATTCGGCGTTGTTTTCAATATACAGTAGGTCTCTTCACGTCTTTGTTTTGTAATGTACGTCCTTGAATTAAAAGATCTGTCAATCAACTTGAGCGTCGCAGGAGGAGGCTGTGAGTTGGAGTTGGTGGAGCACGTTTGTTTGACCGTAGACGGTCATCGCGCAGCTCTCTCTTGAAAGGTTCCTCCTCTACTGTGCATGTGTGCTTGCACACTAAACTTTTGCCCTGTGTTAGTTACATCTCCGTGCAGCAGCACACCACAGGGATTTCCCTCCATTATTATGCAGAGAGGGAAAGAGCGAGAAAGAGAGAGAGAGAGAGAGAGAGAGAGAGAAAGGCTTTATAAATTATTCATTCACACTCAGACAAACTTGTATCGCTCGACTGCAATTACTCTCTACCGTAGCAGAGAGAACGTGTGATTGCATTTGAACATCAGCAGGCACTTGTGGCGTCTTACCGTGAAGCTACCGTGTGATGCGTCTACGTAAGAGTAAAGTGGCAGTTGTAAAAAGAAATGTGTGCTTGTCTGCCCGTCTATAGCAGCACAGTAAGTATTTGAGGAAGTCTTTCTTTTTCATCGCATATCCGCCATTTTTAAATGAATCAACGACTCCCAGTTTAGAGCAGCTCCCATGATGCCACTGTGGTCCTTGTCGCTGCTGTCCTGGGGACGGTGCAGATTGAGTCAACCAGCTGCTCCCCGTTCACGTGCCAGAGCAGATATACGTAACGCATGCAGAGGTTCACATATGCCTCCGAGAGACGCCGCCCTCTCAGCCGGCGTTAAGTAGCGGTTGCAACGACAAAAAAACACGATCCCTCACCGGCTTCCCACCCTGTTAACACTGCCAGTCAATTCCCCCTTTGTGCCACGTTAACCGAGTTGAACTTTTATATGGATTTTGCAGGAGTTGCAATTCAATTTTCATTGTAAATTAAATGTTATTAGGGGCACGCTGACATTGTCATAACTTTCAAAAAGCTTCTTTATGGAGATTTGAGCTTCTCCCCTGTGGACGCAGCAAAAAGGTCAAGTCCAACAGGATGAGGAACTACTTCATCTCTCTCTTGCTATCTGTTAAATCCTCATGTGCTGAGGATGAGTCTGCAGGTGAAACTGAAGGGTTAACTCAAATGATGACGGGATGTACTCCAGGTTAAAAGTCATGTTGTCATTTGCTTTTGAAAAACCCTTTCCAAACTTTTGCATTAAATGTATATAATTTCTTTCATAAAAGTTATGTATGCATTGTCACTGACCTGCAGGCGTCCATACAGCGCTGCCAGGTCCAGAGGGGTCTCCTGTTGGCTGTTTCTCATGGTGGGGTCGGTCAGCTCCTGCAGCAGCACTGACACCACCTCAGAGTGTCCGTACTGGGCTGCACAGTGAAGCGCCGTTTCCCTCTCATGGTTCTGTGGGAGAATGAAAGGAAAAGGATTGATCGACAGAGGGAAAAGGTGAATGATGAAGAGTGGGCAGGGTGTGTGAGCGCTGTCAGGGGAAATCGACAGCTCCCTGTCCGTGAAATAGAAGAGACATGGTCCAACGCAAAGGTGTTTTCCTCAAACCCGCATTTTTTGGCCCAACACAGTTAACAACCGAGCCCGTCAGCCTCCAATCGACATTCAGAAGGAACTGAATTTCTGTGTGCTACATTTCAAATCATCGATTCGTATTCCAAGTTACCGTCCAAACTGCTGAGTAATATATTTAAATTCTGTTTGAACCTCATGTGCGCAGACATAATTGTAGTATTTGTCAGTAATGCAGCTTCTCCGAATGAAGGCCTTCTAATTGTGACTATTTTGTCACTCATCTCTTTAAACACAACCCTCCGCTTATGGGCGCCCACAGTTCTTGTGACGTGTTACCGCAAATTCATAATCGTGTGGGAAAAAACGAATGCTGCCAAACTCTAACAATCACATTCATCAAAGTCAGACCTCTGTAATAAGACCTTTGGTCCAACATGTCTCAGAGAGAAGTGTGTGCGTTTTAAAGTCCGAGAGGCTCTCATGTCATGTTTAGAGGAGCTATGGCCATTTTCTGGTCCTCCAGGGGCCCCTTAGGACGAGAGCCTTGTTGGCGGTCCCTGGGGTCCTGCAGCTCTGGATGAAAACAGCTCAGTAATGACTAGAGAAGTGGGCAGAGGAACACCCATGAAGGAGAGAGAGAGACATGACGGATCACCAGTTCAGGGTAGGAGAAAGAGAAGAGGATAAAGAGAGCACGAGTCTGTGTATGTTCCTACAGTATATACTTGAAAATAGATACGCTGGCACCTATATATCGTCGACAGAAGCACATACTGTGTGCATTTAGGCTTCTGAGGACATTACCAAAGGGGGAGAAAGGAAAGTTCCAAAAGGGCATGAGTGTGTAGCTGTGTTGTTGCTGGCGTTTGTCCAAGAGGGAAACCTACATTTTAAGGAAGCTGCTGACATTGAACACTAGGTGATGTAACATTTAGAGTGGAAAAGGGGGGGGGTAGGGGCCGGACAAAAGCAAGAGGAGACAGAGAGGAGGCGGCGAAGAGGTAGAGGAACTAAAGGAATTATTTAGAACGAGAGAGAAAGCAGGAACCTGTCCCACAAGAACTAACGTCAACAGATCAAAGACATGTGATCGAATATGTGACACTGCACTGAGAGTCCATAGCGTTTTCAATAGGTTGCAGAAACACGTTCAAGTTATCCGGGATGTAAGAAGATGTGCCCGAAATATTGAACAGGTAACAGGTTCAGCTTTGTTGTTTCCATCGACAAATCCATATGAGAAATGGCAAGAAAGCGTGAACGACTTTGACAAAGCTCAGCGATACAAGTTTCATGTTTCTTTGATCTTCATAAAGAAAAGTTGAGTTACTACGAACATGTCGACTGAACAACAAACGTCTACGGAACAAATTTGTAATTCGCTACGGAAACGGTGAACATGAACACAACGTCAGGCTGAACGGATGACATGAAACATATGAATATGTAGGTGATTATTAAGTTGCTCTCTGAAGACTAGCTCACCTTTTTCATATGATCGACAGTTGATGACATTCTGTCTCATGCTTCAACACACAGACATGCCCCTCCCCCTCCCTCCCCCCCTCCCTTCCCTCTCACGCCTCCATGATAAATCAGCATCACCACACTCTGTTGCTCATATCTCATCTCACGCCTTTCCTTACGCTCGTTCTCCCCCGGAGCCTCGCCCTCCCTCTCCCCCGCTCTCCCTACATCCATGCACCCCTCTGAGCAGTGAGTGAGAGACATGAAGAGATACTGTTGGTGTGACTAACGGAGGAATAAGAGCCCCGGTATGAAGACTCGCAGCAGAAACACCAACAACATGTGCCGAGGGAGCGTTCCCCCCTCCTCCTCGGGGACCGCACACCCCTCCAGTGATGGCACAGTGGGAGCTTCCAGAGCGGGTCTGATGGCTGCAGGTCCACTGTGCTGTAAGCACAATAATCACACACTCGTGCACACTGTAATTCACATTCATCACCGGCGTAATTGTTGGTTTGCTTTATGTTTAATAAGCTCCATTTGCTCCGTTCCTGTGTGGATGTTCTACTGTGAGACTATTTTCCACTGGAGTGACTTCCTCTTCACCAAGGGATCATTTACGTCTCATCTTATCTAATTTATCATATGTACCGTTTCCGTCTCAGAGTCCCGAACCACCACATACGCAGCGCAATCATTCATCGACAGTATTAGGAGTAGAGTAGCGATGAAGTGGAGGATAGAGCATTCATCTGTGAAAGGTTAAATGCTACAGCACCTGGAAGAAGATGTTCAACACCCCGTAGGTTATGTATTTTCACCATGATATACTTCGAAGCAATGATACTAAATGAAAACAAGGTGGATGATTACATGTGTAGCCGATAGAACCTTTACACGTACTGACGTTAACTGATCTAAATGAACCTTTAACATTATCCAGAACAGGAACAACTTGGATCTAGTTGTCGTCTAGAAACCTTTTTTTGGCTCCTTAAAATAGAGCAAACACCGTCTCCCCCGGTTGCATATTTCCCGCCTCTCTCTGGGCCGTCACACACAGCACACAGGTTTGACATTGCACGGAGCGAGGCCATCATTTCCCAGCGGATAATACGGCCGTCCTCGGGAAAATTAATTCTTTGTCGACGAACACACATACGACTTCGACGACGGTTTTGAGCATGGCAGAGAGTATCCGAGGACGTGGAGACCTAACCAAGTCAGAAGATGAATATTGATATTTATTATACTCATATTCCTGGTATCTTACTTTGCTGCTTGATACTGTTGATACTGCGTGTTCGGAGTGAAACCACAGTCAGATTGATGTGTTTGAATAATTGATGGTGTGAGGAGGTAATTATTCAGTAATGCAACGATTACAGAGAACACACAAGTCCTGCTTCTTTTGTCCCGTTAATCATCCAGCAAACACTCAGATCCGGTTGGGAACTAATGTATTAAAAGGAATTTAGGAGGATTAGCAGTTTTTGTTCTTGTGGTTTAAATGTTTATTATGAGGAAAATCGTGGTTCAACACAAGCTGCTGCACTGAGCTTGGAAATGATTGTTTCACCGACTGTTTCCAACAATGAACCCTAAAGAGCTCAGAACAATTCAAATTGTAACAATTAACCGTTCCTTGACAACCGAGCAACTCCATCGGCTAATGAAGGTCATGTGACACAATCGAATGCTCCGGAACAGAACACGAGAGAATGGTGAGATTGTTTCGTCAACATTTTGGTTATTAACATTTGGATCACGGATTATGCCTCCAACAGGATAATGACTACATTTTAAGATTCAACACAAGTTCACAAAAACAAGCACGTGGATGTAATGAAGCGAACCATCTCAGACACACACACACGGATATGAAACCACTGGGACGTAGATTGCAGACATTGTTGGTGCCGCCGCTGTCCCGCTCTGTCTTTGCAGCCTTTGTCAGTCCAATCCGCTGTGCCTCACGCACCCAGCTTTAGATCGGGAGAAACGCAACTCCCAGACAGAAAGGAGGAGAGTGACAAAGAGATGAACAGAGGCACAGAGTGACAGGACGAGGGAGATGGAGAAGAAGAGGAGAGAGAGAGAGAGAGAAAATCCCTCCATGTTCTCAGAGCCAGCTATATATTTCCATTACGCTCGCTCTGACAGCTTCCCGATATCATCTAGCACTCTGTGTATTGTTGCTGATTGAGCCCTGAGCAACAGCCATCTACTAATGACCCATCAGCAGGCATGGCAGCGCATTATTGACATGCCCATACAAATGGATGTCAGTGCACATATGGCATTGATTCACAGATAATGGTCATAAATATAAAAAGCACGTAATGAAAAGTATCTGCTTGTCCTTACAGGGACGGCTGCATGGTTTTTACTAGTGTTTGAGGAAGAATTTGTGAGCATTTTACCATGATACATATTTACCATCCATGCAGCACACACAGAATCTGCTTGAACACTCGTGAACACTATCGGTGTTAGTCAAGTTCACCCACACGGGACCAAACAAACACCCGTCGCAAACAAGCCACGCTTATCCGACGGGCCGGGGCTGAAATGGAACCAGAGCGAGTGAAGCGCAGAGGTATTTGTTTGAACACACAGCGCGTTAATGCTGATGGACTGATATGCAGGATGAGCTTCGTCTGCTTTACGGCGTCTCATAATCCCAGCAGCTCAGCGCGCTGCCTTGGGGACAGCTGGGTAAATAAACAGAGACGGGAAAAACACCAGACGCACAAGGTGGAACCGTTGCTCTCCTCCTCGCTTCAGTCGTCTCTTATTTACATGGATCCATTCCTCTACTGTCCACGGGTGCGTTTTACATCTGCCGTTGCTCTTGTTCACCATTCGGTTTGACTGAAATTCAAATTCAATTTTGCTAAGAAGTCAATACATACGTTTCTTCTTATTTGGTCAAAATTGTAATTACCAGAAGAAATGTAAGGTGCATTCATTTCCCGGTTCATTTTACATCAACCGGGAATCAAAGCTAATGTATTTTTTTTATCCTGAGATGTATTATTAAAATGACCATCCTTTGTTTCAGCCATAAAGATATTGTAAACTGTGTCAAAAAAAAGATGAATGAATTAGGAATCTTTCAGCACATCACGCAGGAGTAAACAGTAAAGACTGAGAGGTGAGGCGAGAAGGAGCTTCCTTTACTTTAGCCTTAAACGACGGGGAGATGGAGAAGAAGAAGAGCCGTTCTTACGAGAGCGAACATGGAATATGTACGAAATACCCGAGGCCAAGAGGAGTGAATGCAAAAGAGAGCTGATGAGATGAGAGGAGGAGGAGATGACGGAGCAGGAAGGAATTAGGATTTATATTTTTGTCTACAAAATGTCAGAAAACAGTGAAAAACGCCCATCACATGTTTCCTAGAGCCCAAGGTGGGAACTTCAAAGTAATTATTATCAGTTTGACAAAAATTAAAAACATCATTAAAGACATTTTTTGTTATCCTTGACCAGTGAAGACCAACCAATACAATCTATGGATGAAAAGATGCAAAGAATTCAATCAAGGAAATTCAAAGAAATAATCTTTATCAAAATGGATCGCTTTTAGTCCGACATAAGGCTGGGGGATGTTCAGAGGAGCAGTGGCTTCGGCCTGATGGTTAAAGAGAAAAGGATTGGTACTGCTGCAGTGCCCTTGAGCAGGACACAAAATCCCTCGCAGCTCCGAGGATGCTCCTTTGTAGTTCAAATGTGAACTCTGATCTCCCGGTAGGGTTAGCAACTTAAAAAAGCAACCATATTTGCATTTGCTGTTAAAGTACCAAAGAGGAAATCGCTGCAAAATGTTTCTCCGTGTCTCCATCCAACACCCCGACGAACACGCTCACACACAATCTGCTCTCGGCTCGCAGGAATCCCTCGTGGCTGTACTTTGTTTTGATTCGGGACGAGATGAATCAGTTTTCTTTTACCAAACTTTAATTTGGAAGCCCACTGCCGACAGAGCGCCAGGCTGTGGAAACCATATGACATAACACTTGAAAAAAACTCATTGGCCTCGTGTGACTATGTGTGTGTTATGGCAAGCAGCGGGCGTGCCGGTAGGCGAGCAAGGACATTTTCCCAGGGCGCTTTCTCGTAGTGTTCCCAGCGTCGGGAAACACATGGTTTCATTTTCATGTGGTAGCAACATGTGTGCATGATGGGGCATGAAATTACCACCAGTGTCACACAAAGACATTCGTGGAAAACACACAGCAGGCTGCGCAACCTTCATGGCCTTTTACCCTTGTCTTAGTTCACACAGCCTCTGGACTCCCAGAAGGCCGTGCGGCACCTGGAGAAAAAGCCTAGTGGAAGTATTTCATGTCACAGATGACGCAACGCTCCTTCTAAGCTCTCTTATTATCTCCCTTGATTCTGTGCTGCTGATCTCCGGCCTCATCCTTTAAGAGGGCGAGTTAGGAAACATAGAAGGACAAGAGGGGAGCGAGTCCTTCCGTTTATGGGAAAGAAAACATTCCGGGGGTATATCTGCAGCACAGGGGGACATACTTGACCTAGTCAGTCACCCACACACAGAATAACTCTTAAATTGACGAGTCCAGAGGCCCCGAACAGAGGCAGCCCAGAGGTTGTTCTGCTGGTTCTCTCTCTCTCTCTCTCTCACACACACCACATCTGCTCTACATCCCTCAGCTGTCCCTTACCCTGTCACGGCCAGGCACAAGCTAAACAATCTATATAATCCAGCTGTGCTGTGGGCAATTGCCTCGGGGTAAAATGTTTCTTCATTAGTCGGTCAACACAAGTGCTGCTGGTTTAAATCCTGGGGCCAAAGAGTCTGAGCAAGGGACACAGCTGGCTGCGTCTTACACTGAAATTAAACTGGAACTTGCTTGAGGTCTTTGTTTTTGTTGTAGAGTTATGTGTTATGTCGCTGCATAAATATGGGACATGAAGTTGTCAAACAACCACATTCACATTATTCTCTTCATTGCATCTACAGTGCGTTTGCTTATTAGTCATCGAGATGTGATTTGTGCCACAGCAGCGCTTTTGAACGCGACGCTTTTCAGTGGCCGATTCTCAGATGTTGGAGCATCCTCGAATGCACCGAGAAGTTTCTCAAGATGGTTCTTCTAAAGACGTGGCTCAGCGGTGTGTACAGAGGACACGTCTGTCAGATGAGACAGGTGGAACTGCCGACCACTTTATAGGATGCTGTGCCACTCTGTGACTTCATCATCATTTCTTAAAAATGCTAATGTGAGTCATGAAGGCCAAAGGAAGAATGATGAGCTCTAAGTGCGCAAAAGACAAAATGTCATTACTCTCTTTAGTACGTAGCTCTTGACTTGGCCCTGGGTACTCATAATGCCTTTTAACAAGGTTAGCCCTGTTGCCCCTGAGCAGCTGACTTACTCCTTTTTATTTCTCTAAAGTCCAGACGAACCCTCACTTTACTGCTTTAGGAATGTAGAATGAGTAAAAACACACACCGGGTGAAGGCTCAGTCGCTCCTATCGCTCTCATCAGTTTCAGTTCAATACAGGAAACAGACGCGGTGGGACTCGTGGATCCTTTAAAGGGATGTGATGATTTATGACCAGCTGTCTAGGAAAACAGGTCAGAGGGGAAGCTTCTTCCTCTTTATTTGAAAGTTAACTCCAGCTGCTCCCGTTTGCAAAAACTGGTCTACGGAAGTTAATAGGTTCATGCTAATATGAACTTTGAATTGATATCACAGTTATTTAAAGAGAAGATCCAATAAAAGATGTCTTTCGGTACAGACCTTAAGTGAGGCATCGGTTCATGAGTCAATCTGAGAGGCTGAAAGAGAGACAACGAACAAACATCGCCTCAGTCTTCACAACATGCGTTTGGCCCTGCGAGCAGAGTGCAAACCTCAAGTAAACCTCACCATCTATCGCCGTCTCTCTCACACAAACACACACACAAACATGACCACACAGTATGTAATAATGATCTTCTCCAGTCAGACTGCCTCCACCGTCTCCACCTCTCTCTCACACACAAACACAGTACAGCCCAGCACACTTCCTTGGTGCTCCGATAGTCCGGGCCTTCGGTGATGGCGAATCCCTTCTATTGTCTGGTTTAACGGTCTCTTCGTGTGGGAGATCCACACTTCTCGGCTGTGGTTCTGGGGAGCGTCACACTTCATCATCAGTCTCATTGTGACCAGGGTGACGACCAACCGGTGCTTGTTTTGACCTTTTGCCTCCATGGTAGACTTGGAGGCAGAAGGATCGGCAGACTCTGTGGGCGTTTGAGGATCGGCAGACTCTGTGGGCGTTTGAGGATCGGCAGACTCCGTGGGCGTTTGAGGATCGGCAGACTCCGTAGGGCGTTTGAGGATCGGCAGACTCCGTGGGCGTTTGAATTGATATCACAAATGATCGGCAGACTCCGTAGGGCGTTTGAGGATCGGCAGACTCCGTAGGGCGTTTGAGGATCGGCAGACTCCGTAGGGCGTTTGAGGATCGGCAGACTGTAGATTCTTGAGGATCATCACACACTCTCACAATAAACAAAAACAGCTGTGAATAGGAACTACTGGGACCAATTAGGCAGTAAACAGTGGGCTGGAACTGGTTTACCGCCAACTAATAACGTCCACCAACCTTCATTAATCCGCTATTGGCTGCAGCGTTCAACTGGCCCACCTACACGCTTCCCCTTCTTCTCTTTCCATCAATTCCCCCCCCCCCCCCCCCCGTTTTTTCCTTTTCGCTCTCAAGACCTTTCACACTCATTACAGCTCCCGCCTGCACCCTTTTCCACAGTCTCGTGTTGCTATTTGTCCCCCTATGTACAAAAGGTGAGCACAAATACTGCGTTTCTCTCACTCATGTAAGAAAAGAGCACATTATGAAGACACATAACAGCGTTTCCCTCTGGAGAGACACTCATGCACTCAACCTCTGACGGCTTGCTGCTGTGTGTCTCGGTGATGGGTGTGAGCGTGTGTGGGATTCCGTACATCAACCTGACTAATGTATGCAGCCTCTGCTTTCTACAGCAGACGAGACAGACAGCGGGAAGATATGGAGCTCAGGCGTCGTAAACACACGAACGCCCCGTAAATCTTGCAATCAGATTTATGCCCGCAAGCCGAGAACAACTGTATCACATCGTCGACACATAACTGCAAGACTACTGTACGAATATGCATCATACGGGCATCATGAAATACACAGGTACCATCATTTAAAATCGGTGCTACACCGGTGTTCTGCAAAATGCAGTGCCTCCCTCGTAAGGCGAAAAAATAAACGCTGCACCTTTAAGAATGTGAAAGCGCAGTCCTGCTGGAGTCTTTGTGCGTTGCTGCGTCCGTGTGCAACAGTGTGAGACACAGCAGAGGCTTCTGAATCTGAGCTCCGTAGCATTTTCACTGGTGCTCATTATATGGAAGGAGAGATGAAAAGTGATAATGACAGGGTAGATAAAACCAGTCATTTCCAGCCCGTTGATAAATAAGGCGCAAAATGAGATGTATGATACAAAGAGCGATACGGGGAAAGCTGATCAGTGTAATTAGATGATTTAACTAGTGGTGTCATGTGAGAATGTAAAACGCTTCCTTTCCCCAATACAAGCTGACTTCCAGCCTAACCAGTGGGATTCTGTACGATCTGAATATCTACGCGTCATGAGAAATGGTATTATTATCTCTTTTGCTCTCAACTGTATTCACTGCCAGGACAAGTTCTATTAATGAATGCAGCGTTTCACAATAATTATGTGAATTTGCACAGACATTTATGAAATTCAATAAAAAACAGAGGAAGGACATGCAAGATAAAAACCACACATAGCAAATCACACTGGATAACAAAAACACTGGTGAGGACCGGAGGGCAGGAGTTGAAGTTCTAAGTTCAAGGGGACATATATGATGGATTGGACCTCCTTTGACAATTCCACTGCTGACTTTTGTTAATGACCTTTTCTGTTTGAGGTTGATGGATGCATACTGGCAAATAAATGAAA